>VYZM01010782.1:1046313-1073689 GCA_013398915.1 Dromas ardeola | reverse complement strand
AGGAAAAACTTGCCTAGAGGAAAATTTAAAAAGGGAAAAAAAAAAAAAATCCATGAGAGTGCTGGCTCGAGTAACAGCTCTGCAAAGCATAGTGTGTTTTCCAGCATGGATCCCAGTAGGCTAGTCTGATTGAGCGATGAAGGTGTTATTTGTAAACTAATTGCAGAGAGTCGGTAGCAATAGTTAACAGTATTTGGTTACAGTATTGCCATTAATCTCGGAGCAGCTGCATAGCTATCTCGCTGTGATGGAAGTGCCTCTGGACGGCTTTTGCAGCTGCATGAAGTCATGGTTGTTCAGTGTCCACTTCTTAAAAATCTTGTTTAAGCTGTCCATCAAGACTTGCAAGGACTGAACCCATCAAGCTGTTACTCTTATGGCCAACCCAAAATGCGCTTGTTTGCGGTACTGAACACTGTGTAGTGTTTCCAAGAGAGTTTTCTTTTTATTAAGTCCATCGGTTGTTTTCTGAGGAATATTGGTTTTATAGAAAACACTAATTTAAACAAGTGAGAGTATTGTCCTGATTTTTGCCTGAAATGAAACCGATTGCTCCAGTCACAATGGTGTAGGTTTAGTAGTATCTCATTTTGAAAACCCTTCTTGACATTATCTAAACTGCCATCTTTAAGAAATGGAGCACTTGATGGATCGCAGTGGTCCCAACCTGTCTCCTGGACAGTAAACCTCTCAATAATGCATTAAGTGAAATAATGTAGTCAGTTAAAACTAGACTCTAAGTGGTGAATATTAAGAGGGGTTTTTTTAAAAGAATTGATAACGCAGAACTACTGTATTATTAAAAGCTTTCTGAGAGTTTACCAGATCTTAAGATCAGGAAAATACTTTGGTGCTTCTTCAAAAAAAAATGCATCCTGCTAGGCAGGCAGGCTACTGTAAGCTTCTAGGCTGTGTGAAGCAGACTGTGTATCAGCAGATGCTTCCCAGTTTCATTGAAGCTCGGTTTCATTAGCTTTACAAAGTGTTAAGTAGAACATACTAATAGAGCGTATTTTTGGGTGGAAGGGTGAGGAAGCAGAAATTGTTGAGCTGTAAAATGATTTTCATTTGTACTTCAAATCTTGCCTTCACCGTGCTCTGAGTCAGCTATCATCAAATACGCTCAGGCATTCCTTATGCTTCCTGGTATTCCTCACTTAAACACACGCACCCCAACTGCCGTATGAAATCAGGAGGCTGTCCTGGAAGTGTGAGGCACGTAAACACTGTTATTGCAAGTAGTATTTTTAGAGTTTTTAAAACTTCTGGCTTTTAATACATGCAAGGTATCAAAACACATGATTTGTTTAGTCAGGGAAAACTTTTGATATGAATTACTTTTAAACTTTTTCTGCTTTTTTCTGATATGATCTTCACTGAAGTGTGATTAAAACGTTGAGGGAGGCTGACAGCATTTTCACAGGAAGCTAATAAGGAGAGAGGAGCTAAATAAAATACTGAGCAGTCCATAAACAGCATTTTTGTACCTTACTGCTAAGTATTATATGATGAATGACTTAAGTGAGAAAGCACAGCAGGAATCATGAAATTTCAGACCTCAATTTCTGCAGTTTTGACATGCTGCAGTCATTAAAACTTTGCCGTCAGTTGTTGGGGTGATTCAGTTTTGTCCTTCTGTTTGTCAACAGAAGACTGTTAAAGCAAACACTGCAGTAGTTGTCTTCCTTTAAGATGATTCTGCTGAATTGTTCTATGTAGGTTGTTATGTAGTATACATTCTCTCTGAATTTTGCCGAGGTGCGCTTCATGTATTTCACGTAGTAGGAAAGACTGGAATATTTGATGCTTTTTGTTAAGATGTTCTTGAACACTTAAGGGTCTTACGTTTATATTCTTCTACTCTTTTATGTCTAGATTTGATAAGACACTTTCAGCAAGACTGTATTAATTGCTCTAATGCTTTTTTGTGAGCCTCTTAATATCGCTGTGAACTTGTTTGCAAAATATTTTTTTCTAATAGCTCTTAACACGAGTAGCTGTCACTGGCCTCTGCTGTTGGAGCAGGAAATGCTCTACCCCAGTTCTCATGCATCTCAACAAGACAAGGACTCTACAGTTGTTAGCAACTATGTTTGAAGATACCTTGACTTTGAAACTGCTTCGATGTCAGGCATTCACCCATTCATGGGTTATCGCTTGAAATTTCCATGAACACAGGTGGTCTGTTAGCGCCTTGATGGTGTAGACTGGGGCATCCATATTCTAGAGCTGAAATGTCCTTAATATCACGTTTTTGCATGCTGTGTTAAGATCCCTTACTCATTGCCTGCAGGGAAGTAAGTGAATTTACTAATTCAAGGTTTAGGGCCAATGATCGGCTGCTGAATTTATACCATTTGTAATAGCACAGACTCTGATTTTAAGTGTTGTGCTCTGCTGTGTTTTTTGTTAACTTGTATTCTTGAATATGCCCAGTATTTTTATACTACTTTTTGAAGTTGCCAGTCCCATGTGATTAACATCCTTTAAATGTCAGTGCAGAATGATCTATTCAATCACTTCTCCCGTTTCTTTAGCAGAATGTCTTCAATCGAATTCAACCTTGTCATGTTAATACATGTATTAAAGCTCTTTCCCTCTTCTTTTTATAGACCCTTGTATGAAATTGATACTGGCTTTCAAAAGCAATATTCCCCTGGAAGCGATATGGCAGTAATTCGCGTGACCGCTTGTGAATGTGACTTGTGAAAGCGTCTCTCCGTTGAGCTGTCGGTCACAGTTGGCTGCTGGGTATAAATACAGCACCTGTGTGCACATATCTGTCCAAGTGCATTAAATGCACGATAGCGGCGGAGATTCTCTGTTAATCTCTCTTCCATTCTTCCACTTCTGGTACCTTTTCTTACTTCCTCAAAGTTGTTAATCTTTTGTTGTCACTTAAATAATTTCTCATTAGAAAAGCGTTTTAAACAGCTTCTGGATATGAATGCTGATGGATTATCAAAAAATGCTCTTCTTGCTCAGCATGGAAGGATAACAGTGAAATGCATCTTCCCAGCCTGATGCAGCTTTTCTGATAGTTTAAGTCAGGTTTATATCATCTCTTCGGTGAGGTTACTGAGCACTTCTCCTTCGGTCCCTTACTCTGTTGTTTGTGACTTTGTGGAGCCAGCCATTTCAGCCCAAACTTCTCACTGTAGGTACTCGTGGCAGTGTGTGTATGTGCAGTGTGTAAGTATTCAGCCCTGTGCCACTCCAGTGACCTCTGCTTTTAAGCATCTTTGGTATTAGGTGCCCGACACCAGTTGTGGTGCAGACCTTTAGGTGTCGGGCATATTGCTCTTGCTGTGACAAACCAAGCTAGAAGCCATTGAAAAATTGCTTTATTGATTCTTGGTAGAAAATGCAGCACTTTGTGGCTTATTTCCCTCAAAAAATGTTCTCCATGGTGAACGGGATTCTGCCGTAACTGTTGGGTCTGGGTGATTGCACGTGGTTGTGGGTTTGGGTACACAGTTGAGGGCTGGAGACCTCTATGTGCTCTCAGGGGTCCCCTTGCAGATGGTGGGACCTCGGGTGGCGGGGAGGCAGGCAGGGTGACTGGGACCATGGGTGGGACTGGTAGGAAGTGGAGTAGCAGCAGACCCAAAGCCAAACTTGAAAACGTTAAGATGCACTGAACAAATGGGTCAGGAACGAGGGGGCGAGGGGGAATGGAAAAGGACTGGAGTCTGAAGGGCCTGTGTTGAGATGATGGTTGTGTGAAAGCTGCACTGGAGGAAGAGCTCATAGAAAGGCGAGGTCTCTGCTGAAGGGCTGGTAGGGTTGTGGCTGGGCAAGGAGACTGAGAATTTGAGGAAAAACATGTTAGAAAGAGGTGGAAGAGGGGAAGAAACAATATTGGCACAACATTAGGAATGAAGGTGTATCTTCTGCACGGTACTGTAGTTACAGCGTTTTGTAGCATCTGACACTTCATGAACATGTTGTGTGAACAGGTTTAAGCTGCAGAAGGCTTAAAATGACAGTTTCCTCGTAACTGCAGAGCCTTAGGTAACATTCAGAATTTTGTGTTCCTTTCTGGCCCGGAATCCAAAACAATAAGCTTTAGGGAAATGCAGCAAGGAAATGTACCAATAAATAGAGTGTAGCGGAAGAAAAATCTTGTGCATGCCTCCATCCTTTACCATTGGTCGCATTATCCAGCTTAATTAGTACTGATTAATAACCTCCACTTTTGTTACTAATATATTGGAGTTTATAGCCATAATTGTAGTATACTTACCGAGCGAACAAGATTAAATCTTGACTATTACTGGACTCTTCTAAGCTTCAGTGGTTTTCTTTTGTTTAACTTCTTCCCTGAAACAAGATTACCTCTTGTTCAAAGAGTTTTTAAAAAGTGGAAATTATAACTGGCTTAAATAAGGACTATATTGATAATAACACAAGTAGTAATGCATTGAAAGAAAATATATATATATATTACATGTATTAAACCCTAATGGGATAAAAAATAACCAGTACCCTTCCTTGAAATAAGAAAGTATCAGAGCTGCTGTGTTGCTTCTGTAGATTTCCCAGCCAAATTCCTTTTCTGGAAATTTTATCACAGGATTATAATTAATGTGTTGCACAAGGCTGGCTGTTTTGCCATTCAGGTGTGCAAGGTGGCACCTGCCCGGGCAGTGCCTGCTGCGGGGAGGGAATGCTTTGGGGCACAGGCTGCGTGGGACCGCGTCTTCCAGTGGGATGTTTTCCTTCCCAACGAGCCTCCTGAGCACCTGCCCCTCAGAATATTGTATTACAGTGATTAAAGGTCAGACTTTAAAATGATTTCTGTATGTGCAGCGGAGACAGACCAGCTCTGGCAACTGGTGCTGGCCTCAGAGAGTAGAGTATTAGCTGAAATACAATCAATATCAAGATACCTGACCCTTTTTCTTTGTTTCTTTTTGTTGTTTTTTTTAAGGGGGAGGGGGGGAAGAATGTATAAAATAGTTAATGCCCAGGGTGTGGGATCATGGCACTGGCCTTTTTCTGTAAAAAGGGGACAAAGTCTGACGACAATCAGTGCAGCAGCCTTAGCTGAAGTGAGACATCACATTCTAGCTACATTCTAAGCGATGCAAGAGCAACATAAACACACGGTATATGAGAGAAAGCAAACCCAGTTGCGGTTCAGAAGTAGGAAACAGTCTGTGTTCAGGCAGGTGTGTGATTCTGACTAAACCTCTGACAGCTGACCTGTTAATTTCATTTTTGCTCCCACAAAACGGCTGTCCCTTTTATTAGGGGAAAGGCTAAAGGACCTGGTCAAGCAGTTGGAAAAGATGAGGAGGAAAGTAGTGTTGCTGTTCTAACGTAAGCTTGCCCATACTTCTTCAGTAGTTGGGGAAGCCTGGTTGGATCTATTGTATTATTAACTATTTCTTTCTCATGAATCACTAAAATGCTGTCACAAACATCAGGCCTTCAGTGAGAAGAGCTCTTGAATTTAAAAAAATGCTTAAGGAGAAACAGTTATAGGCAGGTAGAGCAGTCCTGTGTGTTCTGCAAGAGGGAACTGAAGCGCTCCTGAAGTTGAGAACAAACATACAGACACTCAAATCGCAGCTGATCCTTCTGTAACGAGGCTCGTCGGTGGTGTTGGTGCTTGCAGTAGAAAGGGAGATATTCACATCAACATTGTACATAGCTCTTTAACCCAGCAGGCTGCCGCTTCTAACAGAAAAACTGGGGTTTTGCCAACTCATTCATGTTACATAGGTAGATGTGGAGAAAGGAAAGGCAGAGTAAATAACTTACACTTCAAATAAGCCGGAAGAGTAGCACACCTATAAGGAAACATACTTAAATGGCTTTCTGTGTACTTGTATCTTCTGAAATTATGAAATCACATGAGTGACTTCTGATCATACCTTTTTAGGTGCAAGTGATTTGTTTTAGAATAACTTTAATGTGAAGCTGCTTTTCATTCTGGCATGGACATCATCCAGGTAATATGTGCAAACCCTAATCTTTTAGATCCTGATTGGACTTTGGACGATGGAGCATAGATGACACAGTAATGGAGAGCTATCGATGATGATTCTTGCTGGTACTGTTCATTTGTCTATGTCCCTTACAGTGCCAATTGATGTGCCTGGCACGTTAGGTGTATAGCAGATGTGTTATTTTAGTGAGCTTGTTATGCTACAAAGCGACCATAATTTTAAGGCTTTTACTCTTTTCAGAGTGTATGAAGTCTATTGAAAAGATGAGCAGAAAAACTCTGGCTTTCCACTGTTGTTCCTAAATTTTATGTAAAAGTGAAAAGATTACTTAACATTTGTGTGGCGTAAATTGGATGCTAATGTAAGGAAAAATGGGTTGTGACTTCTTATTAAATTTTAGGTGACTTTGCAGTTACTCGCATCAGGTTTATCTAAAACAACCAGATTTTCCTTAATGTTTTTGTATTACTTAAAGCACTAAAATAATATTGTCTGCTGTTAAATTTTCATCAGGACAGATGGAATCCACCTTGTCAGGAATAAGATGCTGTATGTGTTTGTTGGTCTATATCTGGAAAGCTTTTATCTCTTAATATCTTATTTCCTAATCCTGTTGCTCTTTCCAGTAACATTTCGTAGCTCTGTCCACAGCTGAGAGAGACTTTGATCTCCCCAGTGGTAAAAAATTGTGTACTATTTTTTCCCAGAGATGCGGTTTCTGTTACCTCTTACTACTCTCTCCGTCAGTTTTAAGCTAAAAATTTTAAGCTGTACAAATTTAAAGGTGCCTACATACATTTTTATCAAACTCAATTATATAGCAGACTTCTGAGAACGCTGCCTCCCTTTCCAAGGTGCCTTTTGCCTTTTATTGCTTTTATGATTTTTCATTTTAATAGTCCATTACCCTATTTTTGTGGCCATTTTTGTTTTCACTTGGTATTTTAGTTTTGAGGATGATGGTACTGGAGCAAACTGTACCTAATCCATAGGATTACTTCTCTTCATCCGTGCCATATATTTTAAGTAAATTTATGTTGGCCATAGTGTCTACTTCCGGAGTTAATTTTGGCAGTTTGAGGAGATTCTGTGGAATTGTGGCCATTTCTTGAATGGCGTTTTCCAACGGATGTATCACGCCTGAGATTCTTGAATATGGTTTCACTGGAGAAGGAGGAGATTGAGAAACTTCCTATCCCAATCTGTTGGTGCTTTTCCCCTCCCTCATTTTTAAGTGGAAATGTTCTGAACAAGGGGAAAGCGTGCATTAAACAGTAAACTGCTTTTATCTTAACAGAGGACGTCAAGATTGGTTGCATGTGTGCCATGTTATGGTTCTATCACATTTTCAAAAAGGACTCTAATATCTTTAAAAAATGTAGTATTCTCTTAAATTTAAGACCACAAAAACAAGCTACAAAAGTGCAGCTGATATGCAAGTGCACTATGATCGTTGCTGTTCGTGATGGCCATCACCAGTGCTCCAAAACAACGTGTGTGGATCAGTGCTAGTTAGCAAGTTCCAAAGGGATTCAAGTAATAATGTCAGGGTAATGGAAGAAAATACTCTCTAAAATTCAGCTTTGGCCATCTGTATTTCAGATTTTCCCTGACCCCTGTATAACACAAAAGCACAAATACAAAAATATGGCAAATAACCCTCCATGTCAGAAATGGCTAATACAGCCTGGAAAAACAATTGTGGAAAGGATGTGCTTGTCTCTGGCTCCCCACCCTCCTTCCAGGGGAACAGGGAGAGGCACTTCTCGTCCAAACTAAGAGATGGGATGGTTTCCTGTACGACTGCCACAAGATAGATTCATCTGCACCACTTTTCCTTAGGGCAGCAAAAGGCTTTCCATTCTTGTTTCAGAAAAGATCCTTTAGCTATTTGAGTATCTTTTGTTACAGGTTTTAACTTGAGCTAGGCTAAGCTGAGAATGCTTAAAAAGATCTTTTGTTTTGTTTTCCAGTTAGTATGTTAAACTGGATAATTTTTGTGGTAGAACTTTTTGTTGAACTCCCATAGTCTGTGCTGAAGAAGTCACGTCTTCAAGAGGAGAATGTTATGAGACACTTCGTTTGAATTGCTCTCAGGAGCTGTAATGTCTTCAGAGCTAGTATGCAAATAAATTGTTTCTTTATGTCTTGAAAAATCACTGTTTATCCCAACCGTTTTTAGTAGCCAAAGATTCTTACACTGTTGGCCTTTGAAGGAGTAGATAATATTTGTGTTATAAGTTACTGTTGGCTCTAAATTTCTAAAATCCTTTAATGATATGGGCGGTGTATCAGACTAAACTGCGTGCTTCCCGTTGTGCAAACAGAAATTTCGCTCATCAGGTTGAGCTGCTGTACCATACCCTGGGGTTATTTTCTGCCTTGCATTTTGTGCCTTTGGTACGTAGCTCTGTGTGGGTTTGGGCTGTTCCAGGGTCCGTTGCCGCATCGGAAAGGACAAGAGCTTTGCAGACTGTTGCATTCAGGCATCTGGCACTTGCCAGTTCTGTTACTCCTCCTTTATCCCATCAATACCTGTTTAGCTGACAGCTCGAGGGCATCGTGCTTGTGAAACCGCTTGTTTCTCTCTGAATTTGAAAGTGCTTCCTTGTAGCGAAAATGTGCATACGTAAAAAGCTCATGTTGCCTGCTGGGGTTTTTCAAGATCAGCTTTTAATATCGGCCTTTTTTTACAGTAGCCGGCACATGGCAGATAACACTGAAATCTTGCTTTTACAACCTCCTTTGTTTAGTTATACTTCCCACTGCAGTGATACCTGATTGCATTAGAAAGGAAAAAAAAAAGTTATTCTCTCCGGAATGACTAATAAACAGCTGTTTCTTAAATGCCTGCAGCATATGAACCATATTCTAATGTTTTTCAGCCTCTAGGCAGGTATTGATTCAAATGTGAATTCATTGCTCTAGCTGCACTAGAGTTAAAAATAGCTTGTGTTAGTGAGACTAATTTTGGGCCATATAGTCACAGCTTTCAACGTGTGAGATGTTTTGGGGTTTTTTTAAAGACTTGTTTATAAGAATGTGGTTAGCTTTAGGCTTTATTAACAAGAGGATAGTGGCTTCCTAGTGCATAACAGTTAACTAAAACAGCAAAACTTGGAGTAAGTTGTTTTTTTTTTTTTTCTTTCTGGCCTGATTGAACAAATTGCCACCTGTATAAATGTATTTCCCATTTCAGTTGCAGATCGCCTGGGCTGTGACCCTCGAACACGTTTCCAAGTTCCACCGAACACCAAGCAGTGGATCGCTTTGCTGCAGCGAGGAAACTGTACATTTAAAGAGAAAATACTGCGAGCAGCTTCACATAATGCCACAGCTGTGGTCATTTACAACAATATATCCAGTGAAGAACCTGTCACGATGACTCATCAAGGTAAATAAAGCATAATCTCTTTCACTATAATTCTTTTTTTGCCCAAGTACTCGTTTGCCATATAAACTATTACTAAAGAGCTCTTGGCAGTACACAGATGATGCTATTTGAAACAGCCTGTTCTCTAATGATGTTTACATGTATGCAATATAGCGAAATAAGCCAATAATTCTGGAAAGTTATTTTCCTTTAGTGCGCATTTTATCCGATGAGGAACACTTTACTCTGCAGTGGGGATATGGGTGCTTTGGAGTGAGGAAATATCTGTAAGATCTTAGGCACGATCTGTTTCAAACCTTTCTAAAGAGGAAAAGCTAACATAAATGGAAGGTCTAGAATTTTACAAAGTATCTGTACCTGAAGAATTTTTACGGTAGCATGTCTTCAACCGGCTGTTATGGTGGGGACTTTCAAATGTTAACAGTTTTATCAGGATCTGAGCTTGCATGCTTTTTTTAATGGCAGTTTACAGAGGGTTCTCTTTCTACAATGTGTCTTTGGGTGCCACACAGGAATCAACAAAACTTAGTGATCTGGAGAGCAGTTGCTTCTCTAAGTTGTCTAGAATTAGGCGATTGCTGGACTAGAATAACACTGAAAGTCTGGATTTCTTCAGATTTCTACTTTTTTTAGAACTATGTATGTGTAAAATTTCACTGTTATAGTGAGTTACTTTAGCTGGTGAGAGCCTCATACGTAAAAGTTTTCCTTGGCTAAAAATTATTTTCGCGATTCTTGTAACTACGTTTTTCATTTTTCTGAAGGCTTTTTCAATTTGGAATTATTTATCTTAATGAGAAAAGGCATATTTTTGTATTTGATGGCTGTACTGCTAGCTGAATTTTTTTTTCCTAGAATATTTTCAGTCCGTTTTCTTTAAACGTAGGGCGTTGCTTGGAAACTGGAACTTCCTAATTATTGCTCTGCATATTGTCACACAATTAGAATTGAATTCTTTTACGAAAGAAGCTCTGTGGTTGCTTCTTTCTCCCTTTTTTACAAGGAAAATGTCTTGTGGCTTCTTTGGTTTAGTGGGGTTTGACCTTCCCGATTCTATACACCACAGGAATTTTCCAGGGAGATTTTGACCTCTGTGTAGCAATTCAAAGCCTGTTGACAATCCATTTTTGTCTGAGGTACCTTCCTTAAAACATTTTTGCAAGTAATCTGCAGGCAAAAAGCCCCATAATCTAGTGAAATGCTTTTTACCACCTTCCTTTTGTGGTTTTTTTGCCACTTCTCTCTCTGCTGATGTAGTATTCTCCTAAACCTTCAGCTCTGGTTTCTCTTTGAAATACCTGTAAGACTGTGAGGTCTGCAGTCTGTTTAGCGATGATTTGTGACTTCTGTGGGCTGGAATGCCTTATTCTGGCAGAAAAAGACTACCGATAACAGCGTACCTCTAGTGTTGTTTGCTCTAATACATGTTAAATTATATAATGGGTTTTATTATCATTTAAATACCTTCTTTCTCATAATGCTGTTAGATTTGGCAGGTGCTTTCGTATCAATGGGATGGTGTCTGTCTTCTGTTAAGAAATCCTAGTTCACTGAGTGTTTCGGCTCTGACGACCAGCATGTTGTCTATGAGACTATACCAATAGGTCCAGTGGTTTTGGTAGGTTGAAATAACGCCTGAAGTTATAAAACATAACTGCGGTGGGTAAACTGGTGTCTTGCAAGCTAGCCGGGGAACTGTTTGGAGACTTGATATTTGGGAAAAAAGCTAATACTGTCTTCAGCACGATGACTTCCAAATATTTACTCTTATTCATGGCAAGCATTAAAAAAAATGCAATTACTGGAGATGATGCATGTTTTTTCTTTGGGTATTTTAGATAGTGGTTTTTAGCTGCATGTACTCAGTCACTGGTATACTGGAATCTCTGTCCTGGTTTGGGCTATAGGCGCTTATCCAAAAATTAATTTTGGACTTGAAGTGTTTAAACTATGCGACAGACTAAAAGTAAGTATCTAGAGCTGAAGTACCACCTTAGCATTACAGTGTAATGAAGAGAAACGTTGCTCCACAGCTTTTGTTTTGGTCGTGTAAGGATCTCCTTAGCAATCTGCGCTTTGCAGAGCTTCCTATAAATAACTTCCTGCTTGCTTGATGTAAGAACTGCAAGTGCATGTAACCGAGACACAGACTAGTCCTTCGGTGTTGGCCTCAGCACGGGGAGGGCCTGGGATCCAGCATTCCCCTCGGTGAGGGTTGTTTCAAGTGGGATATGGATTCATGACCCCACACGTACATGACGAGCCCATTCAAACAAGTATCATGTGTAAAGCAGCCTTGCAGACGTTCAGGACACTCTCTGGTCTTCCTTTTTCTGCCTTTTCAACCGTATCACTGCTTGTCTGCTTTTTAGGGGGTGAACGCCCACATCATCTGCTAATTAGATATTTCGGTGTGACACATCTCATTAGTATTTTCTATCCCTGAAGGTCAGGAGGAGTTGACCCTGTGTATTTGATATCTGTTCTGCTGCTGATTCAGTTAAATGTGTGTTAAATAGAGTTGATATGAAGTGAAAATGAAGGTGAACCACCAAGTTGGTCTTATTTCCGTACGATGTCTAGTGCTGTGCAGTATTCCTCTATTCTTTTAAAAATTCGTTCTTCACAAGGCAATTTTGCCAGCTGTATTACGATGACCAGGTTGACGGCTCTATGTTTTCTTTCCACAGACAGGTGAAAAATAGACCTTGGGTCATTTTATATCACTGTAACATAATTTTTATACTGCAGTGTACCAGACCTTAGGAATATTCTGTATTCCTGGTGAAGCAGAGAGGAAAGCAGCAACTGCTGATAATGCACAATGTAAACTGCGTACTTTCCCACTCTGATATTTGCCTGAATTCCAATCACCAACTTAGGCAACGTCTGTGCTAAAAATAAATAAAATATTATATAGATTTATGGATGTTGCTCCCCTGCAGAGAGGTGATTCCCTACGAAAAGAGCTCAGCAAGCAGTTCTCACCTATGGGATTAATATTTTATCCAAGTTATTTTATGCTTGAACACACACTTGAGAATTTTAATCGTATGGAAATTTGTTCGTACTCAACATACTGCTTAGCAGAATATAAATTCCTTCTGGTGGCTAGATAACAACTGCCACTCTTGAATCAGTCTATCATCACCATGTCAAATGAATAGTTTCTATTGCTGATATCAGAATTTGCTTTTTCTTGTGTGAAAGTCCACTAAGTCTCTGCCCCTTCAACTTCAAGTTGAGTTTTAAAGTAGGTATTGACTTTAAGGAGTTGGTGAACTTGTTAAAAAATTATTTATATTTCTGTTAATGTTATTTGCAACACCATTTTATTTTCTCCATGTATATCCTTGTAGGTACCGCTGTGTGCATGTAAAATAAATTTATTTTACACATTCTTGTAGATGTCCTCTACCAACCTAAGTGAAGGACATCTTTCCCAGCATAGGTTATGTTAGACTATGATATCACTGGCAGGAAGGCAGTTTTATGAGTGGTTTTGCTTGTGACTTCTGTTAAAGCAGAACAAATATTGTCTAATGTAAAAAAGAGCCTGTGTGGTAGAGAAAATATGTAGTAGCTGTCTCCTTTATAATCAATTATGGGAATAGGAAGGAAATGCAGGTAAAATAGCATTTTAGTTCTTCGTTTGTGTGTGCTGGAGGCAGTCCTGTCAAATACAAAACAGTTAAATCTTATATTGAACTTCTCTATTAAAATCTAGACTTTTATTTGGATTTATAGAAACGGATATAAGGCAAAGAAGCCTCTAGAGTTAAAATTTCATACTCAGAATTTATGGAGCAAATAGAAACAGAAAAAGAAATATAGAAGGGAGCGTCAAAATGAAGCTGCTGGATTCCAATAACTACTGTTCATCAGTGCTGAAGAAACTTCCAGAAGTATTTAAACAACTTCTAATATAATAGCTTTCTCAGAGGAGTTACGTGATACAGGTAGAACTTTTAGAACAAGCTGCGGGTGTCTCTTCGGGATCAGTCTTTGCTGCACTTCTAAGGAAATGATGCATTAATTTTCTGCAGGAAGGTGTTTCGGTTGGGTGGGAGCTGCCCAGCACTGGCCCCCGCAACGCTTCCCTTCCACGGGGGGGAATTTCTGCTGGCCCTCCATTCCCTTAAAAAGCATCCTAGCGCAGGAGGCAAGGTCTGTGCTTGCTTTGAACTGTGATAAAAGGGAATGTATTTTATGGGGAAGATTTTGGGTCACTGGGTCAGAGGCAGGAGGGATGGGGAGTAATTTGGAGTTGTTGCCATCTAATGGCTATTCCATGTTCTTGCCCTGATTTGCAGTGGGCAGAGTGGACGGCAGAGAACTGGCAGTCGAAATGCCACACTCTGTTGTGGCACTGGCTGTGTGCAGCACGTCTCTTCCGCTGCTGCTTGCCTTTTTCTCACTAATGTCTCTTTACGTAACTGCAAGCTGAACTGATGCGTGAAAGCGATGGCAGGGTGCACTGCAGATTATCGTGCACAAATGTGTGCTGGCGAACGTTTCAGCTCTATACCAAATCCACTGCAAAAAAACCAAACATTCTCTGGATTACTGAGACCTACTTTTAATCCACAACTCGAAACTAATTTTATTGTATATTACAGTATTGTTATTATAACTCATTATTAATAATTTGCCCTGGAATATTAGTTGAAGGAGAGATGAGTCATTAAAGTTGAAGCTTTAAAAAAGGCAAAAAAATCAATAGTCTAACCATAGTTTACATGTCGTTGATCATTTTATATTGTTTATGATTATATTTGGTAATTGAAAATGTGGGAAACAAGTGTCAGCAGCGTTATAGTCAATCCTGTTTCCCACTGCATTTCTTGGAGGTGCATCCGTCAGGAAAATCTGTCATGCAGTAGATGGAGACGTCTGACACTTTACAAGATGTGGAGAGGAATGTGTTTGAAGCACAGATTCTGGACCATAAGGAAGCATGTATCTCTTCAAGATAAGCCAGGGAAACCCCTTTACAAAGCTATCATAGCCTCAGCGCTTTGCAGGGCTTCTTACCAGCGTTCTTCCTGCGCGGTATATGCCTCGTCCACAACTAAAATAAGAGCAGTTTGTCTCATTTTTTCCTTAGCCAGCTGAAAGGGTAATTAGTTCTGTGACTGTGAAAAGGCCCACGGGACTGTTAGTGACTGTAAGTAATTACATTCTTTCTCTTATCCAAAGTCTGAGCTCCAGCAGCAGAGTAATTCCCAAAATCTATGGATTTGGTGGTATCAAATTTATGATGTTAATCTATGAATATGTTGTTCATGAAGCTCTAAAAATATTTTGTGGTGTCCTTGGGCAAGGCTTTCTTGACATTTCTCTTTCGGGTTTTTCTAAATTTGTTTGGAATGACTGTCCAGATTGATGAATCCATATGGAAGTTGTTTGTAGAGAGAAGAAAATACGTGAGCGTCACAAGCTACCCTGGTGAGAAATCCCTGGGTAGTTTAGCTCCAACTTCCATTAGTGGGAACACAAACCGCTACCCAAAAATAGCAAAATGGGAGCCACCTACTAGCACCTGGTCACATTGCAGAATGCAAGATCACAGAGACTTTTAGTCATCGAAATCCAAGTGTTCTTTAATCGATGAATGGACCAGTAAGGTCACATTACATTGATATTATTGATTAATCAAGAATGTGACCCTGTAATAGGGAATGGGGTGTTAAATCCAGATCCAAGGTAACAGGTTTTGGACATTGTTCAGAAGTATACATGAAGAAAGGTTGTTTTCAAATAAGCAGAAATACCTTTAGAAGATAGAAACATGTATTTTGGAAATACATGAAATCGTGACGTGAGTAACCTTTTTTCAGTAGCGTGTCACATGTTAGGATTACACCATTTCCCTAATCAAAACTTAATGTGACCCTTCTGTTTCTTATTAATTTGCATTTGCTCAAGGTTTGAATATAAAATTTGATCTGCTTTGCTAGCATACTAATACCTTAACAGTAACAGTACTCATTAAATAGAACTGCAAATGCAGTTTACTCACCATAATTCATAGTTAAATGCCTTGTAAAACTATGTGAATGAAATTAAAAAAAAAAAAAATCTGTGCACAGATTGTGGAAAGGCGATGCTAAAATGATACATTCCTTTGTACCAAGTTTTTTTTTTAATCTTCCAGCATTATTTAAGTGGAATGTCCGTTTCCTTTTCAAAAAAATTGTAATGTGAGTAGATGCAAAGAAGTATCGCTGAAAGAGAAAAACGTGTGAAATGTCTGTAAAATCATTGCAACATCTTGCCTTTCCCTTATCTAGGCTTTTTTTCTCTACTGCAAAGAACCCAAAAGGTCACATGCATTAAAAAAAATATGCATAAATAATAATTCCCAGAAGATAAAAGTCATTCTACAGAAAGGAAATATGCAATGTAAGTAGAATGGTGAGGGCAGTCAAAAGTGAGGGGAAAACAACCAAACCAACCCCCAAACCAAGTGTCCCTTCCATTTGAAGTGAACTCTGCTACAGCTCTGGTTCCAGGGATGCATAAGTTCTCCCTTCTGGTGCTCCCCCCTTCTCAGCCCAGCCACAGATCTCTCCTCCTGGTGCCCGTCAGAACTGTTGAAGAAGGGTATTTTTGCTTTCAAAAATCAAGATGCGGCAGATTCAGGAACTCGTGGGAGGCTTAGAGGAGAGGTGGGTGCACCTTGTAGCTTGAACAAAAGGATCTTAATTCTTCTAACATTGCTTAGTGTCATATGACTTACGATCGAAGATAAAAAGGAGCTGTCTGGGTGAGGCTGATGGAGAGGAAATGATCTGCAGCGAAGCCGAAGTCTAACGTCTCTCTTCTATGTACTAACACTGTGTTGTATCTTTGGGACACTAAAGTGTTGGTTTTCTTGAGTGGGGTACGCTGGGTGTAGCAGAGACAGCTGGACCTCGTCAAGCTTGAGGAAATCCAGGGGCGCAGCTCCACCATCTCCCGCGTGTTGGCATGATTTGGACTTGTGAATGAAGCAGGAGGATTTAGCTGTGACTGCCTGTTTTGATCTTATGCAGATTTCTCCTTAAGAAACATCTCTGTAAGTGTCAGAATGGAGCAACTGGGTTATGAAATAATGTGTCAGTGGTTGTAATCTAAATATGGCGCAACAGTTTCCTCAACTGATTTTGCTATTTAGCCCTCATTTTAGGCACTCTTGGTCATAGTAGATTGTAAAACTGATGTAAAATATGTTGAGAACATTATACTGAAGCATCATTTAATGAAAGAGGGCGGTCATTGAAACGATCATTCCTACTTAGAAGATTATTATTTATAACCTATGGATTTAATAATTTAATGTGCTACAGGCTAGCACGGCAAGAATCTGATGAGGCTTTATTTGTTTTGAAGTTAACTGTGTCACACCCAGCTTTGGAAAGCTACTCTTGCTGTTTCTGGTTTTCTAATCATATGCCTCAATCATATGCCTGTTTTTTCTTAAAGGAGCAGAACTTTGTGAGCATCCATCACATGTCTATTAGCAGTACAGCAACGCGTGGTACATTTCAAAATTAACTGAAGTGTACGTAGGCGTATTTAGAGGGTATAGTGCAATAGTGCAGTGCCCTTTCGTAGCCTGGCAGGGTAAAATCTGTTGAATCTCTTTTTGCTGCAATCAAAGAAGAGTTTTGAGAGTTCTTTAGACATAACTTGACTGTATTCCAGTTGCACTTCACAGAAGCCTGGTCTTCACTGAACCTGAATATCTGCTTCCTTGTCCTCTTCAGTAGACAGTGAGAATCCAGGTTTTAGCCTCAAAGAGTTTTGTTTTTTTTTTTCCTTCCCCAGGTTGTTTTGCATAAGGCTGTGTAGCAAAGAGATGCGATTTCTGCAAGTATCTGCTCAATGTTTTGGGATAGCTAGTCGTTCTGCTGGTTGGGTGTAACTGGTGCATCCTGTGAAAGCCGAACTTCTGGGTAACAGTTTCATATACTGTGGTCCTTTACCATTTTCTCACAGTAGTGTTATAACATCTGTTCTAGTGTCTGACGCTACATAAAATAGGCATCCTAAAGTAAATGTTTACATACAGACAAGAATTGAACATCTTCAGTGTTATAAAGACAACAGGAAGAAAAATGTTTTAAAATGCTATCCTCATTCCTCAATGCATTCTCATTTTAAAATTTATGTATATTCTTGACATTAAATTCTTGCCTTGCTTAGAACTAAATAATTGACAAATATTACAGGGTTTTTTCTGTTTTCAGAAGTATTTGATTTGGGACATCTCAAACAACATATTTCACTCTTGAGATTGCACTCATGTTGACAGCTTGGATGTGCTCTTGTTTACTTTCTGATTAGATCAAAATAAAAATATGTGCAGCTAGACTGGTTTTAATCACTCTGAAGGTACGCCAAGGCTCTTCCTCTTGGTGTCTGCTTTTCCAAAAGCCTGTTTTAGAACGTAAGGCTTATTCTTTGCGAAGAGTTTCTCTGTTTTGTATCAGGCTAAAATGTTAAGGTATCTGAATAACTTGTTTATTTTGCCCCAATGTTGTTGAGTACTATGGAATTTATATTTAAAAGCTGTGCTCCCCAAGCCCACCTTTTCTAGCAGTGCAGCTCTGCGTACAGCTCAGCACGCCTTTTCCCTTTCCCTCACCTTCTGGGTTCCATGGATTATATCCTCTGTGCCTAAATAAATCCCTTACCTTGTAGGGGTAATTCTTGCTTCTGCTCCCTTGCAGCTCAGATGCCTTCTGGTGTTTTCACAGAACTCGCGACCAATCTCTCAAAACTTCATAGCACTTTAAACCATAGCACTTCATTTGTGCTTTCCTGTTTTCTTTGTTGGCGCTTTGTGGGCTCTCGTTCTGTTGCAGTGGTTTCACTGTTACTTAATATTAGTTGAAGAAATCTGTCACTCACAGTAATCAGACTGGTCCCTTTCCTGGGCACCGAATAGTGTGTGTTGCTGTATTTTTATTTCTGATATAATGTGTTCAGAAATGCTTAGCATACAGTCACGGGATTTTAGAAGAAGAATAGGGAAGTCTGGTTTGTGAAGATGGGCAGTTTTATTTCCAATTACAGTACCATAATGATGTTCTGATTGTTGCAGTCAAATACTCAGTGGCATTTCAATGTCTGAATCATGCCCTGAATCCAGGCTACAAGTGACTGTCTATACTGATCTTTACCTTTATTAGGAAGGTGGGGATTTTGTTTGCTTTTTTTAAGGAAGTACTCTGGTATATGCACCAGCAGAATTATTCAGATAAATGTGTGTTAAGTTTAGGTTTTTCAGAATCAAGTCAGGAAAGGACTTAGTTACAATTAAATATTATCCGCTATTTAAAGAGAGAACGATGTTCTTTCACAAGTGTGAGATGAGTGCAATCTATCTGCTTCATGCCATGTCTGCAGCATCGACCAGCACTATCAAAGACTTAGGAAATTGCAAGGACTTTACCTGAAAATATCAGCCATTAGAAAAGTGCTAACCTCTGTTTTGAGTCTCTGACTTAATTCTCAGTTCTTTGCAAACCTTATTACTTCAAAACGAAATAGTTCAGCGCCTCTTGCAGGTGGTCTGGCATTTGCCAGGCTTGAGATGAGATCTCAGGGTTTTGTCCTCCCCACCCATGAGAAGGTGGTTGAAGCATTGCAGCAGTAGCAGCAGTTCGGTGCCAGATTCCTCAGATGCCCAGGAGGAATTGTCTCGCCTGTCCTTCTCCCCCAGTACTGACCAAACAGCTTCTTGGGCTCTTCACAAGCCCAGGAGAAAAATAAATAAATAAATCGGCAGTTGCATTTTGCCAGGCTGCCATTCCCTGCATTCTCCAAGGGATGGTAGATGGATGGAAGGTGTCTGAAGTCTGCTTTTTGAACTGTGCCTGTCTTTAGCTTGGTATCCTGGCTATAGTCATCCATATTCTGAGCTTCGGACAAACATTTGGTAGACATGAGTCAACAAAACAGACACGAAAGGAAACAATTATTCACTTGTGATGAGACCAGTAATTTTTCTTTGAGTTGACTTTTTATTGACTTTCTAAATGCGCTCTTTTAGAATTGCTAGGAGATACGGATAGATTAGTAAGAGACCAAAGCAGTTTCCTTAGCTCTACAGGAAACTTCTGGGTGTTGCTGTTTTTCCCATCTTATTTTTAGTGTCTTATCAGCTTTTAAGTCCTCCTCTCTTCTCCTCTCCCAATGTAATAGTACACAGATTTAATGATTAATCGCATCTTCATCTCTCTTCATACATAGGGTTGTATAACTATCCTAATTAAACATGCATATGGTAAAATTGCAAGCTAGAAAGAGCTGTCTGGGCTTGGATGATAGCAATTAAATGATTTATATTTACAGGCGTCAATATTTATCTTATGCCTACCGTCTGTCCTAGCTTGTCATCTATGGTTGAGTGTGTGGTTCATTTGGTTTAGTTTGCATTTCGGCATCATATCTCTGGACGCTGTGTTCCTGGCTGAGGAGAGTACTGCTTTTCGTAAGATGATATAGCAAGACCATATTCTAACTTGTGCAAACACTGTTAGTCTGTCTGTGTTCACCTGAAGTTTTTTTTTTCCTGCTGAAGTTTCAGAAATGCAAGGTTTCAAGGTGCTTAAAATAAAGTGAGTCAGTGTTCTCATCCTGCCCCCAATTGTTCTCAAGCAGGGAGCTCTTGCTAAAATTATTTAGGGTGATGCCCCTGACAAAAATACGGATGAACCAAGTCCCAGTTTCCACTGAGCTTCAGTATGTTAAACAGGCACAATTTATTTTTCTTTTCTGCAGTTCTCCTTGGCTCTCGCAGGGTCAGAAGCAGCAGTAGCACTTCGGCTGTTCCCAGTTGAGTCATTTGGAATGCAAATCACTTTGCAGTGATGCCAGAGGTTCCCTTTGTGCTGGGCTTTATATAAAACGCGTGACAGATTGTCAGCTTTGTCCCATTCCCTGGGCAGCAGGGAATAGGTAGAGGCTTCAGCTTTTGATTCGGATAGAACTGGGCAAGTATTGGACGATCTTAGTCAGCTTTGCTTTGCAGATAACTGTAAATCATGTCAAAATGCTACATTGAGAGCTTTTGACTGATATTTTGATACTAACATAATTCCTTGGTGCAAATAAATAACTACTAGGGAAGTTTAGAAGAACATGTGCTCTGGGGAATACAGTCCCCCTGTACCCTTCCCCACCTTTCTTCTTTCTTCCCTTAGTTCTTCAGAACTAGGTATGAAGAACAGAAGTGAAGCCTTGGGAAAATATCAGGCAGTTTGAATTACCTTCTCTTGATTGATCTTGCAGGGTTTGGGGGTTGCAGGAGCATGTGCTGCATCTCCATACAGAATCTTGCAGGAAAGGTGGCTCCCGTCCTGTAATTAAGTGCTGCAAGTCTCGGCAAAGGACTCTCTTCCCAGCTGGACAAATAGGTATCTGAGAAGATTTCCTCTGAAAATAAACCAAGTGGTAGATTTTTACTCTGTTTCTGAGCTTTGCTGCTTGTTAAATATGTTGGTTGGTTTGGGTGAAACCAAATTATGTATGTCTTGAATTGAAGTGTCTCCTGACTAAAGTGGACCTTGTGTGAATCTGTGGTTTACTAGTGATTAAATAAGTTGTATCCATGAGTTGTGTTGGCTTTTGGTTGCTATTCAAAGCTTTTGAGTTACTGTGACACTTGTTTCAAAAATACTCGTTCAGAAGGAAACGCTGAACATTCTTTTCCTATTTAAACCCATGTTACTAGGACAAGGCATGAATGTCTTTACCATTTCGATTTTAAAGAAAGAAAAGTTGAAATTTCTTGGGGAAAACTTCTTTGGGGCTGTGGAATGTTTTGTTTTTTTTTTTTTTAAATTATTGTGCAAATCTTAATTTCTGAGATTATCAGCTTTGTTTCTTCTGAGTAGTTCTGTCCACAACACCAATGTTAGGGAACTAGCTCTGAAAACTGGGGATAGTGACTGTAAGTGTTACAGTTCGGCATGGTGAATGGAAGGAGTAATGAGAGAACATCTGAGTTGTGTAACAGTCTTAAAGCCCCCATGTTGGTAAATCACGTAGCTGTCTGGTTCTGTCACCCTGACTTATTGTGCCCTGGGTTTCAAAGATGCTGCTCTCTTGGGTCTTCTGTGTCATTTTGTGGATACAATAACTTATTAAAAATCAAATTTTGATTAAAAGACTTTGAACAAATTCCTTGTGTTGAAATAGGACCTCATGTTCTCTCTTCACTGTCACACTAGGTACTCTGTAACTTAAATCCACTCTAAATCCAGAATGTCGGTGCTGAAGTTGTTTGCATTATACAGTTCCTCTCTGAGGGAATGTGAATTGGAGCAAGCAGATGGAGCAAACAGATGAGCAGACTTTGCAAGCATTTTGAAAATAGGTCTTGAAAGGGGTTTTAGTATAGGAAGCAAATAGATCTGGATGAATAAGAATGGCACTCATACGGCTTTTTTTTCTTTCTGACTTTGGTTTTCCTATAACCTTTGCTTTCTTTTAACTTAGGTCAGAATTACCCTGAGTTTAAGATCCTCTTTTTTATGGCGCCTCTGCGTTTAAAACATAGGTGCTCTTTCTGCTGTGCAGGTGATTTTGTTCTTTTTCAGCAGGTCTTGTGGTTTGTTTCTCTTATTATCCTTGTACCAATAGTTTTCCGTTTGGGACAGGAGGCAGTCTAGAGGCAGGACACTACAAAAACCAGATGGGCTACACACTCAAAGTGGAGCTGATGAAGCTGACAGCTTCTTTGCGATCTCATCAACCGTGTCTTTGTATGGGTGATAAAATCAGCAGTCAAACTTCTGCCAAGTTTTGGGGTGGTTTTTTTTTTTAATTTCTCTTCTCTGCAGCCAGACTATGTGCTTTACTTTCACTTCTGTCTGAAGTGATGTGGGTTGAAGTCTGGCTTTGTTGCTTCTGTGCTAGAATTGTGATTTGCAGGTCCCTGGCAACCTTGGTGGCATGTGAACGCCACATAACCACACAGGGGAACTTGTGTCACTCAACTTGTACACAGCACCGTGTATGCGAAGACTACTAGCAATATCATTGAACTCATCTTCTAAATGTTTTTCTGTGAGTTGCCTGTTTAGGTATTCACAGCTTCAAACCTGGAACAAATGTGCTTTGGAAAGCTAGTTCAGACTGCACACAGTAATTACGCTGTGGGTAGTACCGTGTAACCACGGGTAGAGATCTGCTGCTATGTGTGGAGCTGCAGACAGTTTGCATGTTAATGCCCTAATTTGAAAATCTGGGTTTGAAGGACACACCATGAGTTGAGTGCCCAATAGTGTGTTTCATGTGCCGTAGGTAGCTTACATTAAAATCTCTTAAATTGTCAAGCGGCTTTGCATTTGGAAAAATCTTGTGAGCAGCACGCCGTGTTTAATTTTAAATGTAAATTTATGATTTTTCTCCTTTTTATAGGAACTGGAGACATTGTTGCTGTCATGATTACAGAATCAAAGGTTAAGGAGATCCTGAATTACTTGGAGAAGAATATCTCTGTCCTGATGGCAATAGCAGTGGGGTCCCGTGTTCCTCCAAAAAACTTCAGTCGGGGCTCTCTAGTCTTTGTGTCAATATCATTCATTGTTTTGATGATAATTTCTTCAGCATGGTTAATATTTTACTTCATCCAGAAGATCAGGTACACAAGTGCACGTGACAGGAATCAGGTAAGGGGACTTTTTTTCCTCTCTTAAGTTCTGGAGGTGGTATTTCTGTATACAGTAGTCAATAGAGAACAAATAATTTCTACGGAATGTCTATCAAACTAGTGTTCAGAACCTCTTTGTTCTGATGCACAGCATGTTGCAAGACGGGGATTTTTGTTTAGCAAAGTGTTTTCATCCTGAGCAGCACCACTACAAGACCATATTACATGACAGGAAAGAAGAGAACTGAGGCAAAATACTTGGATTTTGATGAGTCCAAGAGGAAGATAGAATCTATGCTGGCTGAATAATACATGCTGTATGTACATTGGGAATGGGGAGGAAAGTTAAATTGTGAATGAACTTCTGTAGTGTAGGAGAACACAGAGCTAATGTTACGAATTCTGTCCATGTTCTTAAGGATACCTTCAGCAATAGTGAAGGTAATTCAGAAGTTGTATAAAGCTATTTCCAAACTATAACCTGTTGTGAATGTTAGGGTAAAAAAACTAAGGTATAGAGCTGCTTAGTGATCTGTGTTAACTTTCAACTTTATTCAAGATCACACTTGGTATGGAATGTCTAATTCTCCTGGTCATAATTTTAAGTAAAATTTTGTTCAATATGCCTTTCTTACTTTTTTTTTTCAACTTTGTTTAAGAATGGAATTAAGTATGGCCATACTCGGAGATCTTGACTGAATCAAGTCACCGACTCAAATATGAGTTGATGACTTTAGAAGTAAATGTTTTACTAGCATGGACTTAATGACCCACCGCCTCCATAGTGTGCCTCGGCTTTTACTGAGAAGGGTCAGTAAACCTCAGGAAATGTGCTGTGCTCTCTTTGCCTTTGTAGCTCTCTGTCAAGGCTGCCTTACGAAGCTGCTGACCTCTAGTCACTTATCCCCCGAATTACGGCTCGTACACAGGAGCTCACTGTAGGGCAGTGCTTTGGTGTTTTGTCAAACCTAAAACAAATGCAAACTTATAAAGCCTCAGTTGTAACAAAGGATTTCCTTTTTAATTTCTATAAATAGCGTCTGATGCTGCAGGTCCCATGGGCATCCTGTAGATTTTCCTAAGGATGTCATTCTTAAATGACCACACTGTAACCGGGACTTAGCGTGGTCCCTTGGGAAGGTGAAAGTTTAAATATAACTGTTACTCAATGAATGTCTGTGGAATTCAAAATTGTGTCTCCTGCCTCCCCTACATGGTTCTAGGCTTCTTCCAAATGTCCATGTTTCAAAACGGTTGCTCCATGGGGAAAGGGCTCTTATGACCTTTTTTCTTTCTTTAGATTTTTACAGAGGTCAGGAGAAACTTGATGAAAATTTTATATGGTTTAAAAAGCTGAGCTTATTAAACTTTAATAAGAAGGTGGCGACAGCTACAGCTTATTTTTAAAAAGCTTTGAGAGCTTTCACAGAGAGAAGGCTGTACTGTTAGTGATGAAATAACTTGTTTTAGGCTATGATCTTGTTTTTCAGTTATGTCGAGGCACACTTTTTTTTTTAAATCAAAAACATGCTGTGTTTTGTAGATAGCGCAAGTAGATACTGGTATTTCACATCACTAGTCTTGCACGCTTCCGCCAGAGGTATGAAACTCTTTTGCATGTGGTGGTGGCCTTTTCCATCGAGACAGGTCTGGATTTTAAAAGCAAGTTTATGCTGTATGCCTCTGCCCTAACCTAGCAGAACAGCAAATCCTGAGCATTTCTGATGTTCACGTAAAAAAAATATTTGTTAAAATTAGAAAATGGAAGGGGTGGATCTCTTAAATGGAAGATGTGAAAGTTACTGTTTAGCAAATTTATTTCCATAAGAGAACATGTATACATTTTGGAAGAGTTTTGCTGTAATATTATGCTTCCCATAGAAAATAATCTATCTTTACTATTTCTTGTAGTGATATGCAATCCCATGCAGTACAAGTAACTATAATTACTACCTACAATTACTTAGTTGGTAGCATAGAGCGTTTAAGTTAAATGCCTTTTCAGCCTTGTTCCTCTTTTAGTAATCGCACTTCTGGATATGCAGTGATTATGTACTCCAGTGGTGTACCAGTGTGTTCTGTGTCGTTAAGTACTCAGGCCAATATGCTTTTTCCAGGACCTGTAAATTGGATTTGCTTAAATCGATCAATTTCTTACATGTTGAAGTTAGGATGAGATTTCTGACTTCAGGAAGCACGTAATTTTCCCATCCCAGCTCTGTTTCTGTTGCTGCGTTTCCTATGTGGGTATAACTCAGTAGCTGGGACTGAGTAGCTGATTATTTTTTTTTTTCAAATCCATGCTCTAAAAAATATAAATAAGAGCTGTTCTTCTATGGAAACCACAAAAAAAAAATGTGCTTTTGTAAAGCCCGTCTCTTTCAAAGGCAGAGTGCTTAGTACAAGATGGTGGTGCAGGGTGAAATACATGAACTTCCCTTTTTCCAGTCAATGTAAACCCAATCTGATGGCTCAGGTTCCTGAAACAAGAAGACATGAGCTTTGTTCCACTGGGCACCCCGTCTCTGAGATCCCATGGACCAGCTGGCAAACAGCCGTTCATTCTCGGCTGAGAACTGCAGTCAGAATCGGCACTTGAGCTGCAGAAATGGCTCCTTCCACCCAACAGTGGTGGTCATAAAAACGGCGTAAACAGCAAAAAATAGCTTGGCCTCTGCATTGAGGTTGAGGTTCATCTGCAAACCAGTTTTCATTTCAGCTTTATTTAAGTCTGTATTGGCTTATTTAGATTTCGTGACCCCATTTTTTTTTTTTCTTTGTTGAGATCCTGGTGGTTTCGAGTAATAGCGAGAGAGAAACTAGGTTACGCTGAGAGGATCTCTTGAATCTCAGGATAAGATCAGGCTGCTCGGGGAGACGGGGGGGAAGTAGTAATAATTCACGCTTAAGAAGAGAAGAAGGTGCTATATTACAGCACACTGAATAAAAAGCAATATGAACAGAATGTAACGGAAATCACTGGGAGGGCACATTGCTTCAGCTTTTATCCTGCAGGCTGGGTTTGATTAGTTTTTTGTCACACAAATGTTGGATCATTTTTGTGAACTTCTAGACAGCCCATGAGGTTTATGCCCATGCTTGAGTGCATTTGTGGGCTCAACTGCTGGATTCTTTTTTTTTTTCCTGATGAATCTCTAACTGTGGGCTTTGCTGTGTAGGCTTTTTGTCTTATGTGTTGGCCTACTGCCATAGCATGTATTGCAATGTTAGTGTTGAGCCCAAATAAGTCGTTATAAAGGACAGTAATGAAGCTTGATTAGCAGGGTTAATTTGTGTTCTTTTCTTTGTCACTTTATTAGCGTCGTCTTGGAGATGCTGCCAAGAAAGCCATCGGTAAATTGACGACCAGGACAGTAAAGAAGGGTGATAAGGTATAATAATAAGATTTCAACATGGTAAACTAGAGCATGATGTTTAATTTTCGCCAGGAGAAACAATCTCAGTTTTTCCTTTCTGCTTCTTGTTTATGACCTTGCCTTCCTTGTTGGAGGCTTACTTTGTCCTGTGGCACAGTATTTTGTGTAATGTTTAGTATTAATGTATGCTGTAAGTTTCAAGTAAGTTTTTCTTGCTTAAATACTACTTGCACTCCATCTGGCAACTGTGACCAAGAGTGGTTTTGTGTGCTGGTAAGAGTACACAGAGCTAGCATTGTTTATGTGGAATTCAGTAAGCTTAGAATCATTCCGTATGTAAGTTGCGTAAAGTATAAATAAATTTAAAAGACACATCATAAAGGACAAGCTCTTACGAATATCCAGTAATCTGAGAGGGAGTATAAAGAGGTATTTCATTAAAGGTAGTAAATGTTACTCCAAGAATATTTCTTGCCAGTATAGAAACAAAAATATATGGTGTGTTAAGTCCTAAACTTTCCACTTTTATGTGCAGTACTGCTTTGTCTTTGATTCTGAAAGGAAAAAATAGTCACTTAATCTTGCTTAATTTTTGCTCTTTAATTTGCAAAAGGCAAGGGAATTCTGGCTGTGATTTGATTTCTAAGAGAAGATTATTTCTTTGGGCCTTTTGTGTGATTCCTCTTTATCTTTCTGATCCATACTATCAGCACTGGAAGATTGGGAAGTGATGGAAAAATTTGCTTCCAGAGAAAAGGCAGAAAAAAATGTCTTTCTGCTCTTTCTTCCTCCCCAGGTAGCTTTATTTTGAGACAGCCTACTGCACTATATCTTTTGTGGGGGTATGGGAGTACATACAGATAACAAGAACTTCTCTGTATTAAAAGAAAAGGTGCTGTTGTCTTGATGGCATAAATTCAAAAGTGGCAAGTGACATGGAGGTTGCGGTACAGATGCTTTTGGGCCCCTCGCTACAAGACAGGCACTGAGGTGCTGGAGC
>VYZM01010782.1:1027436-1046258 GCA_013398915.1 Dromas ardeola | reverse complement strand
GGGGGGTCTGTCTCTTCTCCCAAGGAACAGGCAGCAGGACAAGAGGAAACGGCCTCAAGTTGCACCAGGGGAGATTTAGGATGGATATTAGGAAAAATTTCTTGACCAAAAGGGCTGTCAAGCCTTGGAACAGGCTGCCCAGGGAAGTGGAGGAATGGCCATCCCTGGAGGTATTTAAAAGATGTGTAGACGTGGTGCTGAGGGACGTGGTTCAGTGGTGGTTTTGGCAGTGATAGGTTGATGGTCGGATGCAATGATCTGAAAGGTCTTTTCCAACCTAAATGATTTTACGACAGCATGAGATGCACACGCAGGTGAACAGAGGGCAGGAGAAAACCTGTCCATCAGAGCAGCCCATCGGGATTCTCCGCATGCAGCACTGACTGGTGCTGACCCGGGGGGTGGCTGTTCTTTTGCTGTGGACCCTGTTTCAGTGTCTTGCTAGCAGCTTGCTGGCATCGAAAAGAATAATGAACTTGAACTAAGAGAAGGCAGAGGCTCTTTTGTGTCACAGACCCAAACATTTTAAATATATATTGCTGATTCCGTATCTACAGCCAAATGAAGTCAGCCCTTTTTCAGTGGAAATTTGAAATATTCATGTTTAAAAATAAATTAAAAAAAACCCGCCCACAAAACGTAACTTCTGGAAGACAGAGAAAGGAGAGGAGCCAGTCAGTGATCCTCATCTTCATGTCTGCATGAGAAAGATGACAGTTCTGCAAGTAAGCAGACAAAAATATGTGACTACTCTGAAATAAGCAAAAATTGCTAGTTCTGACTATATAAAAGGGAATCCCAGAATTGTTATCCTACAAAAAAAGCCACGCCTGAATAAAACAGAAGTTTTAGCTCAAAGCTGAAATAAATCCCTCTATATTTCATAGTGATTCAACCAAATACTAGAATCATCTTAGGCTTTAGCTTATGTTTCAAATGGTCAGTTATCAGCTCCAAATGAGGGGAGAGTTTTGTATGTATGAGATCCGTCTCTCAAGTCGTGTTGGAATATAACCACCCAGTCATTGGTTTTGTATCTTAGTAATAGCCACTGGGCGCAGTGCAGTTCACGTACTAGTCACAACTACTTTTACATTTGTCATAGCCTCAACTCTTAACTTAAATTTTCATTCTGTTCATTTTAGGAAACAGACCCAGACTTTGATCATTGTGCTGTCTGCATTGAGAGTTACAAGCAGAACGATGTTGTTCGCATTTTACCGTGCAAGTAAGCTAGTAAAGTTGCTTTGTTTGGAAACTATTCTTTCTTTGTGCTCCTTTGCTTCATTTCATGTAATACGTGCATTGTGATTTACAGACACATTTGTTAGATGTTTCCAGTCCTAATACCAGCCACTTTATTTTAGGCTATGATACCAGAAGGTGTGAAGGTGGGTGCTGGCACTGTTACGATAGTAGAGATTAAACAAAAGATTCAGATGTTGGGCAGTTTGGGCATATCAGCAGTAGAGCTAATAAGATTGTATGGGGGGGAGGTGGGGGTGCAGACTGAAGGACTGAGCAGTGGGTGGACACCAAAGGCTCAAGTACAACGATCCAGGTACAGCTGTAGCATTCTGTGCAGCAGATGTTCAACATTGGCTGCTGGTTTCTGAAACAGCGTAGGAAATAGGAATGCAGTCTTTCCAACCTTCATACCTCCTCTGACATCGATCAGCCGCCGTGCTATCCTCTGTCTTTGGTCTCTCCAGTGCAGTGTCTTTTTGGCTTGTGCCTGAAGAGTCATACTCGCTGGATATTCTGCATTGGTGCTTATAATGCAACAACTTCCTCTTCCTTTTATGCCATTCTCTTGACATTTACAGGTTTTCGGTTTGTTTCCGTTTCACTTCCTTTCTTGAGTTGTTTCGGGCTATTTGCTTTTTGAGAGACGCTTTTAAGTGCTTTTTCCACCTGGTGATTGGTTTTGATGAATCGGTAAAATCTGGTAGCCTTAAGCATTACTAAGGATGTCTTTCCCTTGTATTCTGAAAAGCAACACTTGTTATCTTCAGACAAAAAATACATGTAAGTTACGTTGTATACATGCAGCAAAGATCCAGTAATTTGACCTGTGCTTGGTATATACATAGTGTTCTGCATGGTGCTCCTGAAGCAACAGTCACGGTGGTGGGGTCGAGCTTCAGTCATGCGGCAGCAGCACATAAGAGCTCGTTATTGGTCTTCCAAATCCTCCTGCAGGCTGCTCTGAATACCTGGAGTATTTTTCTGCTAATGCGTAATGAATTTCTATCATTATAAAAGGAAAATGGTATTTTATATCTTATTGATCAAAATATGCGTGCATTCTACTTCTGAGCCCAGAAGTTTAATTCAGTTTACTTTTCTCTGTGTTCTTTACCTCTTCGACTGTGGGTAACAATGAACTGGTTTAAATTCTCAGTGTTGTTGTTTAGTTAATATACCCTACAAATGTTTGTTTAGAAACTTCCATTAAAGTATTAGAAAATAGAACAGCTTGGTCTCAGATCTGTAAAAATTTGAGAGCTTTTGGTCAGGTGGATGTGTGTGCATTTCCCCTCTAGAATTCGGTGGTTTTTACTGAAAGATGATGTCCTCTTGCCCATAAAAATATACTCCCAAGTGTTAAGTAAAGATTCCTGTGATTTATATCCTGTATTGTAATCTCCAGTAAAGCTTTCATATGTGAATTAAGCTCTAGTCTTTAATTTGTTATGTAGAAGATTATTTGGAAATTAGAGGAGGAACTCCTGGAAACTGCACGCCAGTTTTGAATCACTAAGCTGAATTTTTTTTTTTAAATTGCCTCTTAAGAAAGCTTCACTTGTGTAGCTCAGGGTAGTACTGTGAGGCTCGAGGGTGTGGAATGGAGAGTCACAAGTCCCACTCCACTGTGCCTTTCTCTCTGACACTGAACAGAGGTCAGAGGCAGGTCCTTGCCAATGAAGAGAGGATGAGTCTTCATCTGGTAGGAAAGCATCTTCTACCACTAAGGAGAATGCAAAATTGTGACTAAAAGTCAACTTCCCTAGTTAAACACCTGCCACTATCCAAGCAATGGATGTAGTGTTAGTATCAGTAGATGTGATCACACCATTTAACCAAGATGATCAGTGGGGTTGGGTTTTTTTGGGAGGGGGAGGGGGGTTAATTGAAGGAAAAAAAAAAAAACTTGTTTGGAAGGCCATTTCCTTCAGCCACCATTTGTGAGCCATTGTCCTGCAGACAGGGAGCTCCCTGCTCTCAGGGAGCTGGATGAAGGTGCACCCGGCCGCCACCTCAGCACAGCCTCCCCCACTGCGATCTCCCGTGTAAAGGAGGTATCAAGACTCTTGCGTAGATCCTTTTCTGTTCTTTTTTTCACAAGAATATAAGGTCAGTGAAGGCTCAGATTACATTCCTGCCGAAGGCTGTGTGACAACTTTTATGTTCACTTTCTACTTCTCTTTTTTAAATCTCGCTTTTCATCTGCTGCAGTTCAGCTTTGAGTTGAGTGCAAAACCATTTTGGCTAGACGGAAACATTGAGATGAATACTTTCCACAAGACACTTTTATATTTGTAGGTGAAGGGTCGACCACTCCCTGCAGAGGTGAGCCCAATCAACTTCAGATTGCATGTAAGACTTTTCAGTCTTCAGCGTCTGAGGTGCTTCTCCCCAAATCTCGCTTTGGAGGTTTATCCCTTTCTACTTCCTGATACTTCAACCTCTCATTTTAGTGCAACATGCAAAGTTAGTTTAAAAAAAAAAAATCGAGACACACAAGAAACCTTACAAGAGAGTGCCTGAACCGGATGAGAAAATAAATTGCAAGAAAACCATGGAGAAAATGGCTTGACTAAGAGGAAGCAAATGAAAGGCTAGAAGTTTTTCTTACTGTGCCCGTTGAGGAACTATAATCATTAGACAGTAGGAAACACTGAGAGATGACATCCTTGCTGCTTTCATCAGTTTAAAAGTAGTATTTCCCTTTGGTACCAAAATTGTTCTCTGCAGTTAAGTATGGTCTGTCACTCTGTGCCGTCTGCAGAGAGGACTCTGGTTTGGGCAGGTACACAGCAGGCAAAGCCTACCAGCAGCTGCACAAGTTGCACCTAAAATTCTGTAATCACAGAATCACAGAATCATAGGGTTGGAAGGGACCTCTGGAGATCATCTAGTCCAACCCCCCTGCCAGAGCAGGGTCACCTTAGAGCAGGTGGCACAGGAACGCGTCCAGGCGGGTTTTGAATGTCTCCAGAGATGGAGACTCAACCACCTCTCTGGGCAGCCTGTGCCAGGGCTCTGCCACCCTCAAAGTAAAGAAGTTCCTCCTCATGTTGAGATGGAACTTCCTACACTCAAGTTTGTGCCCATTACCTCTTATCCTGTCACTGGGCGCCACTGAAAAGAGCCCGTCCCTGTCCTCCTGACACCCACCCTTTAAGTATTTATAAGCATTAATAAGGTCACACCTCAGCCATCTTTTTTCCAGACTAAATAGGCCCAATTCCCTCAGCCTTTCTTCATAAGAGAGGTGCTCCAGTCCCCTAATCATCTTGGTAGCCCTATGCTGCACCCTCTCCAGCAGTTCCCTGTCCTTGAGCTGGGGAGCCCAGAACTGGACACAGGACTCGAGGTGTGGCCTCACCAAGGCAGAGTAGAGGGGGAGGATGTCCTCCCTCGACCTGCTGGCCACACTCTTCTTGATGCCATTGGCCTTCTTGGCCACAAGGGCACATTGCTGGCTCATGGGCATCCTGTTGTCCACCAGGACTCCCAGGTCTCTTTCCACCGAGCTGCTCTCCAGCAGGTCAGCCCCCAACCTGTACTGGTGCAGGGGGTTATTCCTCCCCAGGTGCAGCACCCTACACTTGCCCTTATTGAATTTCATAAGGTTTCTCTCCGCCCAACTCTCCAGCCTGTCCAGGTCTCTCTGTATGGCGGCAGAGCCTTCTGGCGTGTCAGCCACCCCCCCCAGCTTTGTGTCATCAGCAAACTTGCTGAGGGTGCTCTCTATCCCCTCATCCAAGTGGTTGATGAATATATTGCAGAGGTCTGGGCCCAGTACTGACCCCTGGGGAACACCACTCGTAGTGAAACACCATATTTGTGATATAAAGTTTTGTGGCAAGTGGGAAATTGTGGCCAGTTGAAAAATAAACTAAAGTGAAAATGATTACATACAGTGCAGATGAATTTGTCATTCATTTTGTGCGTCAGAGGGAGAAATATGTTCAGTGTCAGCAGCCTATGGACATACCTGTAGCTTTTCGTGCACAGAGGAATAAAGCAGTCATCTGTCTTAGGCTTACCAGCCTGAGGAACGTCTTTGTCTTCTGGGAATATCATTAAGTAAATTAAAAATAAGTAGTGTAAGCAAATATCAGAAGGATTCTAGGAAAAGGTAAACCTCATGTACAGTTTTCTTTGTTCACATAGTTTTGCTTTACCATCGCACTGCTGCATCTAGGGGATGAGGGGGAACTGGGTGAAAAGTGATCAGGAGGGGAGTAGTGTGAGGGATAAGGGAAGGGGAGAGGATTGTGATGGGTTAGAGAAAAGCACAGAGTGACATTGGAAAGGGCAGAGAGATGGCCTGGGAAGGAAGCAATTTACAAGGTAGGAAGAGAATTAAAGTAGAGAATATGTTTAAAAAAAAAAAAGGCTTTGAGTCAAATTCTAAATATTTCCTGTACTGGGTAAGAAGGGGAAAAGTGACAAAAGCAACTAAGCCAGATTTCCATCAGTTTGATTCTGTGCTGCTACAAATAGTTTTTTGGTTTTTTTTTTAAAAGAAAATTAACACAGTATCTCAATGCCATCCTTTCCACTTACTGCAGTGCCTCTGCGCCATCCCCATTTTTCTGCTCCCTGCTTGCGAGGACAGTCTCTCTTTTCCCTCACCAATACTAGGTATTTGTGGAAATCACCGAGGCTGCTCTCCCCTGATGTTGTCTGCTGGGGCGGGAGATGTGGCCCCTTGCTTCCCCCCGCCCCCAGCAGGCCAGACACCCCTCCTCGGCCGTGCTGGTGTAATGGGCTACCTGCAGCAGGGCAGGAGGGACCCGTGTGCTGCTCGCTGGCCCGGCTGGGAGGTTGGTAGCCCAGGGCGAGAGGAGCAGCTGCCACCAGCAGTAGCCAAAGATGCACGCTGATCAGGTCCCTTTGGTGGGTTGCTAGGCTGAGAGCTGAGAAGTCTAGTGTGCTCTTGGGAAAAAGCATGTGTAAACTCATTCAAACCTTTCTCTTTGTGCGATGTGTGAATCCAGAGGCATTACACCACTAAAAGAGATCTCCCATTCGTTTTTTTTTTTTTCTGTGAAATGCTGCAAAGAAGCTGTATTGTACAACACAGTTGGTGTTACAGTGTTTGTTACAAGCTGGAGGGCAACTGTCTTGGGTGTGCTGACGGAGTGGAAAAATACCTGCAGGTCACCTGTTTGGAGTTATGCCCGCTTGGGAGACTCCTCCGGTGCTGCCGGCCGTGCCGCCTCAGGCCCCGAGGCTGGAGAAGCAGCAAAAGCTGTGTCACACTTGACTCCGCGGTGTGTGCGTCCTGGGGGAGCATCATCAGCCGCTGTGACCTAGAGCAACTTGCTAGGAACTCTTCAGGTTCATGGTCTTGGAAAACAAGCGACAGAAATATGGAGAAGATTTAGGATAGCAGAAAATGCAAGGGCTTCCTTTGTCATAATGAATTTTTAAAATAATTCATGTGTTTATTATCTTCATTGCTCTATTATTGCTTTTTAACTGTTGCAAGCAGAGAAACCCAGACGGAGCCTGAGCCACGATGATGGTATCAGCAAGCTTTTTAAGGGGTAGATAAACTGCTTAAGTAGTAGGCAGAGCCATGCTGATCTAAATCAATACATAACTTTTGGAGAACTGCATTTTTTGAAACTCATTAATAAACATCCTTGAAGGTTTAGGAACTAAAAGCAAGGAATTAAGAGGTCACAAAAATAGTTGGGCTGTTTTGGTGCATTTGAACTATATCAAACTGCTAATGACTCTCTAAAATAAGTCATAATATTTAGCAGATGCATGTTGGCATCCATCTCAGTCACCTGCTTCACTTGATCTGAGTGCTTCTACAGCACTGATTAGCCGATAACAATATATTAAAGCTGTTTTCATACTTCTGTGGAGTCTTGATGTCTGCTGTTTCCCAAAATGTTAGATTTTCAGGTTTGTCCTACTCTAAAAACAGCCTTCAGAGACTTAAAAGGAAACATAAGCAAATAAAAGCCACGATTTGCCTAACATAGAAAAATAGCATCTCTATATGTTTCAGAAGATGTCAAACTATTTTCTATCACCCGGGATTTCTAAACATTGTTTCCTGTAGCTTTGTGAGTAATGAAGGGAATGCATTAAGACCTAATAACAATAGAATAGTCTGTAATTTTTGCAATTATTTGGACAGTAAGCACTGTACATAGCCTGTGTTTCATGATTGCTGTGTTCCTGAAGGACACAGTCCAGCAAAGTGACTAGCTGAGATTCTGTAAGTTTCTATTCCTGCAATATCTGGGTTATAGATATGCAAAGTCCTTCTGCTCCCTGTCCATCTTCTGTTGACGGTATTATACCCTGTAAGTCTGTGTGTCTTCAGTGAGCATGGGTAGGATATATACTCGTAGCTGATGGGAACCTAATTATGTTGGTATGCTTGAGTCCCTCCATCAGTCTTAGTAGCCATAGACAGAATTATGTACTGTCTTTTTCCATGTTTGTTAACAAATACATGAGGCTTTTTTTTCCAGTCACTTTCCAGATATTTAAAAGAGAATTATCTGGTAACATGCCTCCTTTGGTCTCTGCTCTTAAAATCACAAGGGATAGGGAGCAAAGAAGTCCCAGACCCCGTGAGGATCTTACTGAGGCACAGAGCAGCAAGTGTAACCTGCGAGGGGAGAGGACGGAGAGTATCTTAACTTCATGCTGCCTTGGGGACATGCCTGACCTCTTACAGACAGTGCTGATGCCTCAGATGGCAAGAACTCCTTGTTCTGCCCCTGCCCCTTCGTCTGCTGGTTTCAGAGCACAGCTTGCTGGCTAAGCAGCCCTTGTAATTGCTGATCTTTGCTGTGATCCCCAGTCTGTTCTGTTCGGGTGTGCCTGCTCTTAACTGGCTTTTTGTTCTGCAGTCAGGGCCACTGCAAATGAAAGATCTGGCTTCTTATCTTAGGCAGTTATTTGGACTAGGTTATTATGAGTATTTGCTAAAGCTGTATTGTGTAGAAAGCCTAGTGATACCCATTTCTGCCATGAATATGCTCTGAAAAGTTGTTTACCTTTTGAAAAGCCAAGAGGACATTTCCTTTAATTCCTTTAATTTAGGTACGTTGTTTTGGTCTCTGCATAGTCCTTCCTTGTTATATTGGTTTATATCAATCCCAACACCGTTACATTTATATTCATGTATGTGACTAAGATTTTTGTATCCAATGTAGGTGGCAATTCAGACCGTTCTCTGTTGCAGAGTTCCCTGCTGTGCAAGTAGAAGCCCAATTTGCCTTTTTGTCTTTGAAAGATTCTTTTTTTTTTTTTAATGACCATCATGTGATGATGGACATGTTTTCCTTCCTGATACCGAGAAATACTGATTGTAGGAAAAGGGTTCTCTTTACTTAGATGTGATAATTATAAAAGCCCTTTCAAAATCAAACATAAGTGTGTTTGGGTTGGTTGCACTGACTTTTGAATAAAATAGACCGCTGGTGGATTGGTGCCATTCCTGCTCAATTTATGGCCTCTACATAGAAATTGAGACAATACTTTACACAAGGTTATGGTGGAGACCTTGTTACCCTAGTTATTCTGCCCACATCCACAATAAAGGGGGGAGAAGGGAGGGATAATCTTCCTTTTAACAGTTTCTGCCTAGTGGAACTATCAGGCAATCAGCACAGAATACTGACAATTACAGAATTTGGTCTGCTGGCTTAATTAAAAAAGAAACTATCTAAAAGTCTGTTAAAGTAGTTCTCATTGTATAAAATAGAATTGTTTGCAAATTATTTATGTGTCTTGTCTCTTCTTCTAGGCATGTTTTCCACAAAGCCTGTGTGGATCCATGGCTTAGTGAGCACTGTACGTGTCCAATGTGTAAACTGAACATTTTGAAGGCACTGGGAATTGTGGTAAGTTGCAGTGTTGTGAGCTCTTCTTCCTCCCATGTCTGAGACCTGGAACAGGAGGAATAATTGTAGGGGAGAAAGGGAGAAGGGTGTTCCACTACCCCTACTTAGAAAGCATTTGGGGTTTTTTACCAATTTCTTTGCTGCTGATAAAGCTGATTTGTTGCTGTTGTTCCTTTCCCTAGTTAGTCATTGAGAATATATTGTTGTATTTCCATTTATGACTATTTCTTATCTACTGGAAGTCTGCTAGGTTTTCTCTGGTCTTCCATTTTCTCAACTTCTTTCAACCCTTCTTTATTAAATTTACTCTGTAAATCTCTTGTTCCTGTTGTGGTCTCCCATAGGCAGTCTTAAATTTGTTTACACGTTAAATGCCATGCCCGAGCAGAGGCCAGCGAGCTTTCCTCAAACAGCTCATGGGATCCCTGAGAACTGCTTTTGTTCACCAGTTCACAAAAGGATAGAAGTGAAAAACCTCAGAAAGGATTTTTCCATCTTTACTGTATGAGGAAAAAATTACAAGGTGGGAGCGATGCCCTTTACAGAGGAAAGAAATAAGGAAGAAAGAGAAGAGCATATGAAGATATTGTCTAAAGCAATTTTTGCATCAAGCCAGTGAGAATAATCAGGCCTAGGCCTCCGTTTTTAGCTGTGTTAGTTGCAAATTTTCGCATTTTCTAAGAAACATTTGCAGATGTACTGTGGATGACCTATTTTTGCAATTAATAACATGCCTGGATTTTTTAGAGGAGTTTACTGTAGAATTTGGTGCATGTCATCATTGCTCGTGGTAGTAAACCATACAGGCACAGGCTATGATACAGGCATATTTGAGTGCCTTTCTTGAATCTTAATCTCATTTCCTGCTGCTTTCTCCACCCCTGTAAGGTGCACTGACAGAGGAACTTTGGATAGAACTTGCTAATTCATGCGTTTCTCTCCTGTGAGGACAGCCATAGGGGCTGAATGGGGGTTGTGTGTTTGGATTTACTCAATTTATCAGTTTGCTACATGTAGAATAGTCACCATTGTAATGCGGAATCGCTTGTTTTTCCAGCCAAATGTGCCATGTACAGATAACGTAGCCTTTGACATGGAAAGGCTCACCAGAGGCCAGCCAGCCAGCCGGCGGTCAGCACTTGGCGATTTTGCCAATGACAGTTCTCTCAGCCTGGAGCCCCTGCGTACCTCCGGGATGTCACAGCTGCCCCAGGACGGAGAGCTAACGCCAAGGTCAGGAGAGATCAACATTGCTGTGACAAGTAAGTTTTCTTTGGCTTCCAGTACCGTTCTATGGTTTTCCTGGTATGTGGCACTTGCTCTGCTGTCACTCTGTGCCGCAGGGCTGTGGTGAAAGATCCCCCTGCAGGCACAAAGGTGACCTCAGTGTCTCTACGAGCCATATGCTCCATGTTGAAACCGATAACTCTAGGTACGACAGTGCCAACACTTTGTTATTAATGGTATATCCATTTAGATCTGCATGCAGAGGGCACTGGGTGAACTGAAATGGCAAGAAAATAACCTTCCTGAATTTGGTAGCCAGTCCGAGCAGCTGGATTGCCAAAACCATTATTTACCTTTTTAGAATACCTTACATGCAGTAATTTACACAAATATAAATATTTAGGCTGATTACTATTTCTGCAGACATTTTTTTTTCCCCTGAGAACTGGAATTCTGACATCTCTTAGCAGATGGTTTTTCTTACCTCTTTTTAATTCACAAATTTTGTATTTGATGTGCCAACACTTGAATGTTGTCCAATGTTTTATGACATCAGAAAACAGTTCCTGCACTGCTTGCAAGCTCCCATCCGTAAGAACAACATGGGAAATTTCCACTCACTGGAGTTTACCTTGGGTTTTTAGTGTATAGTAGCAGTATAATGAATGCAACATGTGTGGAATTGCATCATTTTTCCATATGCTGTGCAGTCTCAATTTGATGCACGAATGGTTGTTTTTATGGCTGAATTGCAAAAATAGAATCCATGCTGTACAACAGTCCGATTTTCTCCTTGTATTTTGCTTATGTGCATCTATGATATATATATATATATTGAGCTTAGTGACACTGTTTGCCACTGATATATATATGTGTGTGTGTGTATATAAGAGGTAGCGTAACTGATACAGTCCACTGGAGTGTTTGTTTAGATGCTGTAGCAAAGTAAATGCTTCATTAAAAAAATATCATTTTATGATATACATAGTCCATATCCAGGAATGTCCTGATCTGAGAAGGAGAAATCCACATAGAAAATCTTTACAAAGCCAGTAAGTCACTTTGTCATGCAGTGTCCGACATCTGATTCATCTTGTATTCAGACTATTGAACAGAGAGCAAATCTGTCGGTGTGCTGCTTTCCTTGTCCTGGGTGGGGAAACTCGGTAGCTTAACTGAAACTTTTCACTACTTGGTTTTACAGAAGGTGTTTTTACTGCCTGTTCCCAACTGTAGTACTGCTCTTGCACAGATGGGATGCCAGGGTAAAACAAGAAATAATCAGCAACAGTTCATTCTGACAATGTTTATAAAATAAAGCTTTAGAAAAGGCTGTTCAAATGTTTGGATTTTATGGATGACACACGCATTCTTTGAAGCATGAGAGTTAAACCAAAAGCCATATTCAACAAAAGTGTTTGTATTCCAATCTATTACCATGTGCCAAATTGATCTTGAGGAGGGAGGACTTGGAATAGTGAACATTCTTTAGTAGCCTTCTTTATACTGCATTTTATTTTTTAATGTGTCTGTGTACACTAATGTTGAAATTATTTTTCCATGTTGTATTCCTGTCTATTAAATGGGAAACTCTAGTTATGTTTTACTGTTGAACAAGCTATCCTCTTTTTTGTTGGTTGGTTTTTTTTAAAGTAACACTATAGCATTTATTCAGGAGGGAGGGGGCGAAGACACGGGTGTGAAAGTATATTGGGTGTGCTTATGTGAAGAGCTGCATCTCAGCAAACATAAACCAACCCCGACAGTCGTCTTTCTGACTTGGGGGCGGACAGAGTTTCCATTACATTTTCCCTTGTTCCTGCATTTCCGTTTACATTGTTAAGTAACCTTTCTTTATCACTAACCCTTGGGCTCAGCCAGGAAGTATTGTTGTGCCATGCTTTTTTTCCACACCTCTCTCCACTTCTTCTTTGCTAGCCTTCTCCAGTCAGTAACTCTGTGGCTAACCTCCTTCTGCTTCACCTCCTGGTGCCAGTCATGGCTTAGAAGCCTCTTGCCTTCCTCCAGTGGTGTTTGAGGGAAATATTGGCATCGCTTTGACATAAGCCTTCTCCCACGAGTGATTTCCTCCCTTTCCTTTGTCAACAGAAGAATGGTTTATTATTGCCAGTTTTGGCCTCCTCAGTGCCCTTACACTCTGCTACATGATCATCAAAGCCACAGCTAGCTTGAATGCTAATGAGTAAGTAAATATTCAGATGTTTTTATGTATTTCTGGTGGGTGTGTGTCGTGGACAACATTGGGAACAAATACCAAGAGAACAGAGACAGGGCAAAAAATGCAGTTTTCAAGGTGTCAAATGCCTTTTCTGCTTTTCTCAAATGTAAGTCTCTCTGTAGGTTCCAGGGTAACATCTAAAGTCCCTCTTAATTTATATTTAGCTGGATTGTCTGAGGAAAGCTCCTTGCCAAGGGGAGACATGGGAGGGAGAAAAGAGAGACTATTTATATTCGGGTTTTGATCAGTGGTCTGCGTAAACACTAGATTTCTGCCATTAAATTCTCATGTTCAAAATTCGCCTGGCAGAGCCAGAAATTACTACCATCAGTTACCTTTGACAGTTTTCACCTCAATTTCTTAGTTGACTTCATATTAAAAAAAAAAAAATATGTATTGCGAGTTGGCATGCTTTCAGCTAAGAAAAAAGGTTTTTAAATAGAAAACTACCTTCTTGCTCTTAGGAGAGGGAGAGACGAAAGCAATGAATACACTACTGTTTCTCCTCTCTTAAGTCTTCTGACCTCTCGTTTTAGTATGCTTAAGAATTGCAGTCAAAGGAGTGCTTAAAGACATCCATGCTTTCGTAATTTTTATAGACACCCCCTATGCCTCCCTTCAGACAGGCTGGACAAGAAATGACTCTAGCACATGACTTTCAGTCTTTTTTTTAGAGTTCTGTCTGTGGGCCAGTATAAATCCGTGATGCAGATACATTAACTGGGTACATCTGGCTATTTTCATTTTAGGTGTACGGAACATCTGGGCTCATGATATACGTTTAATCATAGTTTATTTATTTGGGGAGGAAAAGTTTCAACACCTATCTTTGTCTCTGAACATCTTGACACAGCTGAGTGTCCATTAAATGTGTTGATCTCTTACCGAAAGTGGGGTGAGATTCAAAGGCTGTCTCCTGTGCAGCCTGGAAATACAGCTTTATAAATATAACTTCCTTTTTTTGCTTTGGGTTTTTTTTTGTTTTGTTTTGAGATAGGAGAAAGAAGCGCTTTTTTGACTTTTAGTGCTCTCTGGAAAGTGTAGGGTGTCCTTCTCAAGAAGATAGAAACATGTCTAATAGTCCCCAGTGTAAAATTTATACACTTTTGAGCTAATCTTTCTCAGGAGGGGCTAAAATAAGTTCTCTAAGGTTTTGGTCGTCAGTAACCTTTGACTACCATTCATTTGCAAATCTTCCTTTCCTCTTCTTTTCAGATGCTAGTTCTGAAAGGGCTTAATGAAGAAAAATTTTAGAACTTCAAATAGCCCTATCAAGTCTCCTGAGTATTAGGTTGTTTTTTCCCATTTGTCAGAATCTCGAAATTGCAGCTATCAGTCAGCAGCTTGGCAACATCGCTGTAGCTGAACGTAGTTAATCTGCACTGAAAAACAGCTTGGGAAAGCAGGGAGCAAGATGAGTTGTGAAACGGGAATGTCTGCATTTCTGGGCATTTCCACATCATTAGGAAAAGGACAAAGGAACTGTAGCCCATATGGTATTACCCAGATGTGGGCCTTGATAGCAATTGCATTTCTGCCTTGCCTTGCAACTCTTCTTTTTGTTGTCTTTTGCTCAGTGGGATCTGGGTCTATTTTTACTGAAAGGACAAGCTCCTTCACATTGGCAGACAGTTCGGGCCTCCAGAGAAGTGTTTTCACAGTGATGTTCCCTTAGTACAAACAAAGGGCGTGCTGATGTAAGGAGAGCTCCCTTCCCCGGTGATGGGACTGAAAATGCGAGCATATATAAGCGTATACTTTTAGGCAGACTTAAGAAAACTAGCAGCCACAGAAACCAGAGCTGTCAAAAATCACATCCTTGGGTAACTGAGGTACCTACCTGTAGACTTTAACCTCAGCTTTTCGACTGAATCCTTTGGGATCTAAGCAGCCTCCACAAATGCTGCTAGGTTCGACTAATTTTAGACAGTTTAAAATGTGTGTGTATGACACTGATTCTTAGACTTATTGTTTCATTGACACCTTATGTTCCCCAGTGCCAGACAAAGCATTTCTGCTGCTGAGTATCATGCCAAATACATGGCAGCTCCCTTTCATTGTGATTTCTATTAAATGTCATAACAGCATACCTGCTTTTTTTATGCTGTTCTCCGTATAAAAAGCAGTGCTGGCATACGCTGCGCTTGTTATGGTAGTGTTTCAAGAGGAAGCTGAGGGTTTTTTCTTACCAGAAAACAACAGTAGCAAGAATGAGGCCACATAATATGCTGATGCAAGTAAAAGGTGCCAAATATTCTCCGCATGAAAACTCGCTTAAAAACATGTCCTGATCCTTTTTTTTTCCTACGTCCTTCCCACAGCTTAAATATATTTATTTAGAGCAATAGTTCTGGAGTTGTGTGTATATAAATATCTGTGTACATATATGTTTGTGCGTATGTATATATATGCGCACATACACATTTTTAAATACTTCCTTGATAAAAGTAAACGTCTTCAGTGATAAGAAAATAAGGAACCAGCTTCTTTCTCTTGGTCTCATAATATTCGTGCACTATTACTATATTACTATTAAATTATTTAGGTTGCGATTTAAAGGAACAAAAGAAGCATATTTTGCTTTGCTTTTTGGGGAACGGTCAGAAATTACTGTATAATTGTGTTTTCAAGTCCAAAAAGCCCCCGTATTGGCTAGCATTACTCAGAGAAAGTTTTCAGTAGCAGATGGAGTTTCCTCGGAAGTTTAGAAGTGCTCAAACCTCTGGCTGACCTGACTGTTTTACCGGTCCTGTAAGAGCAATTTGAGGAGTGCAGACCTCTTTTAATGCTCTGTGTTCGTACAATTAGTCATTTCTCACTAACTTATTTTTACAGGATTTTTTAAAAAATTTTTTTTTTAGTATTGGCAGTATTAACTTTAATATAAATATTTTGTTCCTTTTTTTTTTCTTCCCCACAGAGCAGAATGGTATTGAAGAAACGCTTTCCGGACGATTGCCTTGGAGAGAGACACCTATTTTTATGCATCATTTATCGATCATGCAGCACAAGCAATTATTTAGTACATTCTATTTTTTCATAAAATTTGCTGATGCCAAAGCTTTGTATTAAGGAAAAAGTGAAGAAATAAAAAAAACTTTAATTATGAAATCTTACTCTGTGAGATTTTTATTTTCCTTGGACTTACTGTGTTAGTCCTTAGGTCTGACAGCCTTTTATAGATTTTTATAAGGCGCTTTATTTCCTTTGAATGATTTCATCTTTGCAGATCTGTATTCCTCTCCTTTCATTTTTGGGACACGAGCTGACAAGTGGATATCACACGCGGTGCCATTCTTACGATGCCACCCAGTGCTGGAATGACAAGAGTATTATTGGCAATCGCACCATACCAACTGGTTAAGGAAAAAAGCTGGGCCAAGTGTTCTAGTATATAGCGGGCTTACATTGACTCCAGCTGAGAATTAATTTGAAATAAGAACATTTTCTCCAGTTCTCCTCCTGTAACACTGCTGTGTTGCACTGGGAGGACTGGAGTATGATTTTTTGTCTTCAGGTCAGTTGTTGCTGAAGGTTTGTTTTCTGGACATACAACTCGTAAACATTTTCTGTCTTTTGCTTTCACCCCACCCTTCCTCCTGATAAAAGCAAAGCTGCTCTCAACCACTTCTTCCTTCCCAACACCAAGTGAAAAAGTAGCGTTTTTCCCCCACCGCTGTCTGCGAAGCTCTGTTTGTTTTAGCGACAGGGGTTAGTTTTTGTTCAAATTCAGCTCGTGAAAGATGGATAATGGTCTGTACTGTAAGGCAGAAACCCTATGCAGACGTGTCCCTTCTTGCCGTGGCTGCTTTACTGGTGAGGAGGCAGAGGGAAAACATCTCTCATCGCCGTCCTCGCTCAGGCTGTTTCACACACGTTTCCTTATGCAAGCGACATCAGGAGGGATTGCACAACCCTCCGTTAAAACACGCGGATCTGATTCGCAGCCAAATGCTAATGCTTTGTGTTAATGAGATGGGTAGACGAAGGTAACAAATCAGTAAGGAAAATATAATTGATAGAAGTTAAAACCTCTTCTGCGCTTGTTTGGTTTTGTTGTTCTTGTATCGAGATGGAGGCGTTTGAAACTTAGTGCTTTCTAATTTAATTAAATGAACAGAGAGTACCAATTTTACTGTAAGATTTAATTTTTTTATGTACTGGGAAATAGGGGATTTAATTTAATTTTATTTTTATGTATAGGCACTTTTAGAATTTAGGAACACGGCCAGAGTCTACATTAAAATAGTTTCTTAATTCTTATCCGTCCAGCAGGCTTCAGCTGAGAAGGCAGCTTTTATAATAAGGAATGAAGTATGTGATAGCTTCAGTACATCTAACAGAATTATTTTTCAGTGTGTCCTTGTGAAATTTTGAAAGAAACATGAAAACAATCAATAGAGCAGTTAAGTGCAATTTGAAAGACTGGAAAACCCCGTTGGACTTCCTCATGAAGCGAAAAAACCCTCAGACGTAGCGTGCCTGAGGACTGTCTCCTTGTAAAATACAGCGTTTGTCAAGTGAGCGTTGGTGCCAGAAATGGAGAGATGTGGTTAGAGCATCATCTGGGGTACGGGCTATGAAACAAAAGGGTGACTTTTTTTTTTTTTTCACCTGTCTCTCAAAAGCAATAGTAAAATGGATGAGTTTGTGCTTGTCTCCTGAAACAAAAATCTGCAACTGGTTTTTAATGCTGTGGGGAGGGATGCGCAGGGACAGTGACCCAGACACAAAAGGCACCACAATCAGTTCCAGTTCATGTTTCTTCGGCAGAGCAGCAGGAGAAGTTGAGTGATATCGGGAACAAAATGGTTGACGGGGCTTCCAGTGCATTTTCCTCCATAGAGGATTTAAATAACCCACGGCCATCTTTTTTTAATCTTTCTTTTGAGCCTCTAACAGTTGTCTGGACAACGTGTTAATAAAAATACAGACAGTATCTGCTAGGTTAATTACAGGTCAGACTAGCGATGTAAGTTTATCCTGTTAATGAACTAAATATATTCAAAGATGGACTCTGCACCGTCCCAGAAATTCAATTTTTTGACTCTGGATAGACACAAGAAGGAAATTCCAAAAGTTTTTGTTGCTTGCCATGCTTTTAGATAGCCACACATAAAAGATGAGTAATGTTACTCTCATATGCGTAATCGTAACAGTGAAAGAAGAGCCGGTCCCCCTTTCCAGATGTTGGAAGGCCGGCAGTACAGGGCTGGCAGAAGGGTATATTACAGTTCAGTGCCTTGCCGAACAGCTGGCTTCGAGGGAAGGATGCTTTATGAAATAACCCTGCTCTGTTCCTAACCCAGGAGGGCGTCTAAAACAGATTATCCGAGATAGGGAGCGCTCTGGTCGGATTTCCATGTTACAAAGCTGCCGTGCCAGAGGAGCTGTGGAGGGACTGCAGCTTGTGGCAGAAGGTGGCCCTCATTAATGACTGAGGGCATTAAAATACTTTCAGGTGGGAAGGGAGCACCAGGTGATGACTTCCTCCTGATGCACCCGCAGTGCTACAGCAATGCTGTCTCCTGAATTTTTGGCCTTGGTGTTGTGCCCACTTCTGTAGCATCCAACAGCAGGTATAAAGATCAATTCCAGGGTAGTATGTTTATTTTCAGACTCAATACAAGTTATCTGAAAAGTTCTTTGTAAGTACATAGTGAAGAATAGTGGCAGAGAGCACTGAAGGATTAATTTTCATGTATTAAAACTGAACGCAGGCTTCCCATTTGTTCCTATACCTAAAGGATCAATCTTGATCTTTCTTAGCAAGTGCAAAATAGGAAGGACAGATTCATAAGCTGAGTTTGGAACGGTGGATGTTTCTACTTGTCCTTAAGATACATTTATTCAGTAAATTTATCTGCTGGACTGATGCCACATTTTTAAAGGAGCACGAGCAATTTTCTGCATTAAGAAGAGCGTAGCTGGGTCGCTGTGCCCTGCTGACGCCGTTTCTGTGTCTGTAAGTTGTGGGCAATGATACAGACCCGGTTATTAGAGCACCTGAAGAGAGAGTGTTTCCGAAAGTACCAAGCAGCAGCTGGATTTTCAGCATGGGGCGGGCTGCTCTGAACAGTAGAGGAGGGAGACATTTAGGAAAAGAATGAATGATGTGTTCCAAAAGTGTTGTGAAAGCCAAGGGGTTTGGATCTGTATGGAAACGTGCAGCCTCCCTGGAAGTGGGTGGCTTAGATATTTTTTTTTTTTTTTTTTTTCGAGGTGGGGGATATATTGTGTTTT
>VYZM01010782.1:1016578-1027405 GCA_013398915.1 Dromas ardeola | reverse complement strand
TTTTTTTTTTTTTTTAGAGGTGTTGGGTATATAATGCCTTTTTCCAGACTAATTTTAAAAATTTGTTGTCAGATGATCTGTCTGCCTGTTGATTAAATCTCCCCCTTGAATCTGCTGGAGTGGAAGCCTGGGCGCGCACAGAGGAAATGACTGCCTGGGCTGTCTGCTTCCTAATCCCTTGTTTGATTTTTGTGTAATAAAAACAAAAGCAACACCGAGCTTTTAGAATCCCCTTTGTTTCGTTTCAGCGTTGGCTGCTCAGTGTGTAACGTTTCAGCAGGTGGAGGAAAGGGAGACGAAACGTCCAGTATCCATGGCTTATTTCAACTGCAAGCTGAGGCTCAGTCATCAAAAATTAAATGGTCCTGACCCATAACACAAATCGCAGAAGAATCTTGAAATCAATTTTGTCTGGTATAATTTCAGAGCAGTTTCAGGTTTTTTTGTTTGATACAGACTATGATCAGCTGGAAGTCATAGGTCCAAATGTATGTTCCCTCAAAACAGCAACATTTTTCTAATTTATTTTTTTTTTTAAACCTGTAGATTTGGGAGAGGGTTCCTCAGGTTCAGAAACCTATAAACCTGGGTGTTCATCATCCTCGACTGACTGCCTCTGCAAAGTATATTCTGACACTGTGCACTTCTTCCAAATACCTGGGTATAGACGCCTGGCAGAATCAGCAATTCACTCCTATGCAATGTATCTCTAATTTCACTCTTGTTTCAGTTAACTACAAAATCAAAAATAAATTAATTTGCTTATGAGAACTTCCCTTTCTCAATGTGAATGGTGGAGTGAGCGTGTGTACTGGCTTTTGGTGATAAGTGCAAAATTCATCTTCACTTTTGCTCTTTCAACAATTCTATGCATTTAATTATAACTTTAGCCTTTTATTTTTAAACCAAATAAGGTCAACTTTTTTTTTTTTCTTTTCTGAATCTCTGTCTTTTGGGTGAGTGGGGAAGGAGAAAAGTTGTTTTGGATGGTAGCAGTTGAATTCTTCCCCCATACCTTTTGTAAGCTCTTTATTTCAGAATGGCACAGGCTGGATTCAAAATTTGGCAAGGAAAGGCGGATTTAAGCACCTAAATTCTGCCAGGGCTTAAACTGTAGTCCCCTAAGGATCTGGCTCCACTGGTGCCTGAAACTGGAGGCACCTTGGTTTGCTGAGTGCCTTCTTGAGCAACTTGGAAGCTTTACAGTTGCCTCCAATTTAGCTGGTGTGGCTGCCTGGCGTATTGTAATCTGAGCAGCCTTGCTCCCAGCTAATCGCCCCTGGGATCAAGAAACCAAGTAATGAAACGTTCTGGCCAAGGGCCTGATCTGATAGATGCTTTCAGAGAGAACCTTTTGTACACCATCAGGGCTGGGCTCCTCGCAAAACACATCTGTGGGTTTGGAGAACCACGGGAACACCAGGTTTAACTCCTGCCGAGGAAAAAAAATGAACTTCCATCAACAGCCACTTGGTGCTTGTTTCGGGTATCACCAGTGTTGGAGAAGAGGGTTGTGTCTCCTTTGGTTCTGTGTAAGAAAATACGTAGTTTCCAGAAGGTGACTCCAGGTGGATGGAGGTTGCTGAGCTCTGGAGGAGGTCCGGGTCTCAGCAGCATCAGTCGGATGATCCTTGGTGACCTCCTTGTTCCTTGCCACACCATGCCAGAGCACTTTGTGCTGGTGCATGGCACGGGGACCTGGGCACCTACCAAAGGTTTCTGGGTTTCTCAAGGAAGCTCGTGCCTGCTTCCCAAGGCTGTAAATCAACAGCAAGCACCGAGTGCGAAACTCCGGCCTGCCCCAGCCTTGCTCAGACTTGACCTGTTTTACCTGAAAGAACCATTTGAGGTGGGATTGTTCATGCGTATGGAAAGCTGTTGCTTTGAACTGGCAGGGGAGCACACGAACTATTTAGGTGAACTATTTCATATGGCTATTACTGGCTTGTGTAAAAGGGTGGCTATTTTCTCCAGGCTTACTGTGTTTGCGGCCAGCAGCCGTGTATGAGGATACTTAACTCAGTTCTTACGTTGTTCGCGTGTGTTCCTAATGAGGTTTTGTTCTACCTCTTGTAGGCAGTCACTTCTTTCATCGTAACTCTCTGTCCCCTCGAAGCCTGGTCTACGAGAGCGAGTTCTCAGCCATCGAGCCTGCCTTGGACATGTATGACGAGAACAAAACCTGAAAGGAATCCATGCTCCTTCCTGGCCCTCTTTCCGTTTTTTTCATTTCTCATTCCTATTGTTGTGTACTCTTTCCATGGATCTCCTTTGTCTGAAGAAGAGCTGCTTTTTCCAGAACACGAACCCGCCTTCTCGATTGCAAAGACGGAAGACCGGCTGTGGTGGTTTCTGAGGGTGGCATCTTTGAGCTGACGAAGAGTTGCGGGCAAGCAAGGTTGTCTGATGGAAATTGCTGAGTAACAGCATGGGGAGCTGTGTCGGTCCAGCCGCGGCGATGCAGAAGAGGTTTTACGGTGGTCCTAAGAGTCTGTGTTGTAACTGCAAATGCCTCTCTCACACAGGTGTCTGCTGTTTCCAGTTTGTTTAATTGTCCAGGCGGTTGGGCAACGTCAGAAAGGGAACTGGTTGTAGAGGAGATGGCCAGTGACTGGTAAAAGCACTCGTATATCTCGGTCAACCCATAACCTTACTGTGAAATAGCCCCTTCTGAAAGGGACCTTTATAAGTGCTTTGAGTTTCCTACAACCCACGTAACCCCGGGCAATAGTGAGCCAGTCTGACGTTAAAACTGCAGAGAGGACCTGCGTTTGCAGAAAGATTTCAAGGAACTTGATGCTTGGGTTTTTTTCTCCAATTCAATTGAAGCAGGAGAAGAGTGGCCTGCACAGAATATCCTTTTGGTCCTTCCGTGTGCTCAAGTCGAGTGAGTCTCTTTCTGTAGAGAGGACGTTCACAGAACCAGCACTTGATCTACCTGAAAACCATTAGACTTTTTGAAATATGCAGGAATCTAATTAGCTTTCTTTCTCACTTAACTTTGGGGGGGGAGGCCGGGGGGGGGGAGGGGGTGTTAAAAAAATCCACCAATTTTTTCACTGAGGTTTTTTAAAAGCCAGCATGTTGGCATTACAGAGAAGAAAAGAGGTAAGCTTCTTATCCCGTTCTCCCATTGAGATCTGCAACAGTTAAATAACAGACACATTCTCTAAGCCGTGCCCTTTCCCACTGACATCAATAACGGGAATGCAGAAAGCAGCAGAAGAAAGGAAAGCAGCAACCGCTTTGACGCTTTGCAGGAAAAATCAGTTTTTACCGGTGTGTGGCAAAAGCGGCGGGGAAAAGAATATTGCCTGCAAGCTTCTGAAAGAGCAACGCAGAAACGGAGAGCGAGAGAGGAACCTCTGGAGTTAAGTCATCCACGGCGTTCCTCAAATGAGCAGACGTGGAGGAGCGAGCGCTTCTGCTCCACCTTTTCCTACCGGACAATGCATCGCTGTTTAATGAACGTTCGGCTTTTTTCTCCATTGCAGTCTAAGTTACTTTAGGTGTAGAAACGCATTTGTGTCCTTGTAACGTGAAACAAAGCTTCACCCTCTGTATAGGAATCTTGAGAAATCAGTTAAGCCAAAAAGAAAGGTAAGACATACCCTGCCACGCTTTAATTTCATCCGCTTTTGCTACAAGCGGGGGAATTTCCCCTCCTTTATTATGTTTTTTAATTGTATAGCAGTCTGCTTACATATATCCTTACCTGAAGTGTGGTTCAGCTGTCTCTTTAACACGGATGTTTAAGAGAAAAAGAAAAACCCAGCTCTGTAAAATGAGGAAATGATCCTCATTGCCGAGCGTGCTTTGACTTTTGTTGCTGCACGTCAGCTTTATTTAATCTGATAATTCAGGAGTGGGTGGTGGGAGGCTTTTCTCATAATACCCACATTTGTATTTACCGAATGCGCTTTTATTCTCATTCAGCTCGCTCTAGAAATACGCTGAGGCCCCCAACTTTTTAAGAGCACACTTTTAACACCCCCTTTCTCCTAGTGAAGTGACTTTCTCCAGAAGCGAAGGCCGCAGAAAATGCCAGCCGGTGGCTGGAGCGGCAGCGGGTCGCGGCCAGCATCCTTCCTCTCCTTGCGGATGTACAAAGCGGGGCAGCTGCCGGCGAGCAGAGCTCCCCAGCCCAGCTCCTACGGGGCCAGTATGGGGCGCGGGGGGGTGGCAGAAGGGCTGGTTGAGCAACCCCTGTTTTCGTAATTACATCTGCCGAGATGCCAGCAGGCGGGCACATGAGAGCGGGGGACTTCTGAAAACAAGCACCCGAGAGAAAAAAAAATCACCGCCTTTCAAGGACGTTATAGGGCATGTTTTTATCCGTGGTGGGCAGCAGGGTCATGATAAACCCACAAACCCCTGGATGTTGGTGGTTAAATACAAACCGCCTGCCCTGTGCCGCGCGCCCCGGCCACCGGCACCGCGGCAAAGGCACAAGCTCAGCGCCGAGCCCCGGCACGAGCTCGGCAGAGCACGGATGCTCCCACAAATCCCTCTTATAGGGGCTGCCTCAACCCCGTGCAGGGATTCGCCCCAAGGCCACTGGGAACGTCACCGGGGCACGGTTTTGGCAGAAAACCAGAACCGATGGTTTTTCAGCTCCAGATGACATGGTTTGCACCAGCTGTGCACCAGAGTATAGAGGAAAGCTAGAAAAGGCATAGAAATTAGAAACATTAGAAAGTACAAAGCCCCCAGAGACAAAATAGTAAATAATGTCATTTGTATTTTATTAAATCTCCTCATTTCTAACCTAACATCTTGGTTTTAAGCCGGGGGAGGGAAGGTTTGCCTCTGTTTGTGGAGATCAGGGTCTGGCACAGTGATATAAAAATGGATTCGTGCTGTAGCGTCTCGGATAAGGGAGCTGACGATTACAATTGACATCCTGGATTTGGAAAATCTCGCAACACTGGAAAAATTAAAAGCTAGTTCAAACAATTGATCCCTACGTGCATGCTGGGGCGTGCCATAGCAGGCATTCCTCTACTTACTCATATTTAGGATGGGCAGGAGGCACCACAGCAACATGGGTGATTTTTCTGGGCTGTGCTGGTAAGTTTGAGGTTTTCCTTTTAATATTAATCAGTGTATAAAACAAAGCTTGATGAGCATCGTTGTTCTTGTTCTGCTGCAGTGGTGCTGTGTATGGTTGAGTCATTTCGTAAAAGTAAGATATACTGCGATCTACCAAGAACTGTAAGTGCCAGTAACTTGGAAAGTCATTTTTAAGGTTTTAAAAAAAAAAAGTGCTTTTTGACAGAAAACATTAATTTTATGACTTCTACATATAAAAAAAAGCTTTTATCTCCAAGTGTTTCTCTAAACTATTTAAACACTTCACCACCTCTTTCCCAGTCTCCTGTTCTATGAAAGATTTGCATGTTCCTGTAAGACGTTTGTAAAAATCAAGGTTTGCTTGTGTTCTTAGAGGATAATTGCCAGTAAAAAAAAAACCAGACTGTAAGTGTGCTTTTTACCTATAATACTGACATTAAGTATTAAATTTGAAGCATGTTAAAGTTTAGTTAACGACACTCACGATTACTCCCTCCAGTGAGCTCATGTGTTGGTATCTGTTTGCACTGTGCCCTTGCTTCTAGGATGCTTGCCTTGGCACCTGAGGATGCTGTAGGAATAGCCAGATAGCCTACACAAGCCAAAGAACGACCAAAAATACTTAAATAAATGTGCTTGGGACTATGTTATGAGACTTCTGCACATCTTCCGTTTTCTTTAAACACACTCATGTAAAACAGTGCAAAGGCTTGGGAGAGCCAAGAGCTTTACCAGCTACTGGAAAGCAGAGGGAGGTCTGCAGGAGGCAAGTGTCACGCTGGCGGTCCAGGACTCATTTAGCCCAATTTAGGCTTGAGATAATGCCGCAGTCGTAGGTCGTGAGCTGAAGGATGAAGGCACCAGGGTGGAGCTGAAGTTCAGGCAGCTGTGCAGCCTGATTATTGGGGAGTGACTTGATTTGATTGTTGAAAATATGTAATTTTTTCACTTAACTAATAGTCATTTGTTTTTTGCAATGAAGAAAGTAGCACGGCACCGCACACGGCGGGGCGAACACGAGAGCCGCAGGGATGCTGCGGAGCGGGGAGAGGAGGCCAGGGGGGCTCAGGGCCGGGACCCCAGGAAACACCTTGAACTTCACAAGCGAAATTTTCGCTCCTTTTTCACCCTGTGTGACACATCCATGCGTGACCTCATTTCCCAACCCGAGCCGTGCAGAAGAGTGCGTGATGTGCCGTGACAGCTTGCATATGCGTTGTTATATTTAAAGATATCTTCCCTTTTTTCCCCTTCCCTGCGAGCCTGGCTGCGCTGCGGGGTACTGCCCCAAGGGCAGCCGCTGCTCCAGCGTGCTTGATGGAAACCGCTGAGCAGGGCAGGGGCTGAGAGAGGGAAAGATGCTCCCAATTAACCAGATTGGAGGGAAATCAGGAGAAACGTAGACTGTACTTCTGCGGGTCGGTGTGCATTTCTGCTTTGTTTCCAATGTCTTTGAAATAACGAAGAGAAAAAGTGGTACCTGCCACCCCTTCCTCGTGGGATGCAGCGACAAGAGTGGGAATGGGGATGCGGTTTGGCTCCCGTTGCAGGGCCGTGGTGCTGCATAACCCCCGATCGGTGATGTCCTGACCTGTTGGCCAAAACCCCGACCTCGCAGGGGCCAGTCAGGTTTCCCTGGTGCTTGTGAAGAGCTTTGAGGGGGTGAAAGCCCCTGGCATTGATCCTTTCATTCACCTACTCTTTTTAAAAGCCTGTAACATTCCCGAACACTCTTAATTCTCCCCAGTTAGTCTCTGCCCTTTCACCCCATCAATTATTATCAGTTTGCTCCTCCTCCCAAGAGCCAGGTGAAGGTCCCCGTTGTGCCAGCACTGCCATCCACCCGGCCTCCGACATCTTCCCTGTCACCGTGCTGTCACCGTGCCGGCCAGCCCCTCGAAGGGGATTCATCCCTCCAAACCAGCATCCTGGTCCGTGGGAGCACGGAGGTTCCTGGTGGGTGATTCTTGGCCAAAGCAGGCTGTGGGACGTGGGATGTTGTGGGATGCAGGCTGTTGTTGTGGGATGCTCGGTCTGTGGATCCCTGCTTGGAGCATCCTTTTGCTCCTCAGCCCGCTGGCCTCATGGAGACGCCCAGATGAACTGAGATGGATGTGTAGGTTGTGCAATAACGTCTGAATGTTTATTCTTTTTATGGGGATACTGTCCCAGGGTCCCTGGGCCTGGGGGCCCTGTGGTATAAGGTGTTGCCCAAAAATAGTCCCTTCCCTACAGAGTTATTAATTAAGTATTAATATTCCTGCAAAGTAAGAAGTACATAGGGCTTTATTGAAAGTTGGAGCTATTTAGGGTGATTTCATGGCAAGGCTGAGGTAGAACATGAGCTGGTGTCATACAGCTGGGACTGGGGTTTCGCAGCCCAAAAATCTGCTGGACACGCACGTGGAGGCTCCCTTGCTCCTGCCGGGCACGGGCTGTTCCCTTCTCCGCTTCCATCCACCTGCAGCTCGCTGTGGCTGAGGCCCTCAGGAGCAAGAAAGTTTTTAACCTTTGCCCTGAGCTCAGCCGTGTGCATTTGCGGCATCATTTGCCTTCTTTTTTTTTTTCTTTTTTTTTTTTTTTTTTTTTTTTTTTTTTTGCTGCTTCCCACATCCTCCAGGCCTCACCTTTGCTTGGCTCTGACTCGGTCTCCAGCTGCCCGAACCCCTCAGGGGGATAAGAGCCGTTAATTCCCAACAGAGCATCTCTGCTGGGTTGTGGTAACAGCATCTGATCGCTAGATTTGCTCTCGATCTACCGTGTCCCAGGTCTGTAACACCCTCTGGCTGTCTCGGGCAGTAAAGGCTGTGTCTGCCCGCAGCCGTTGCTGGTACCTGGGCTGCGTTAGGGGGGATCTCAAAGAAAACAGCTCAACAGCTCAGCATGGGAAAGGCTGGGCTTGAAAATAAAGTTGATGCTCTTTGCTGCTGTCAAGCCAGGAAAGTTTAACAGGGAGTTTGGGGTTGTAAAAGCGAAGCTCCTCTTCCTGCATCGCAGCCAGCGAGGCAGCGTCCCAGCCCGTCGCCCGCCTGGGCTCACTTTGGGCTTGCACTGGAAGCTGCTACACGGGGGAAAAAAAGCCTTCTCGGTTGCCACCATATCAGCAGGTAGACTTTTTCCACCCCGTATGTCTAGACTTAACTCCCGGTGCTGGTAAGATCTGTCGCACTAGTCCTATAGAATGGGAATAACCTTTCTGCGCAAAGTGAGCGATAGCATCACTCTTCTGCTTACCCTGTCAGCCCTGCTGCAGCTTGCGAGTCGATGTTAAAGCCTAAATGCTTCTCTATCCGACCGTGCCTATTCGGGATCACCTGCTCGAGGCCACGGCTAACTATGGACAGAATCCACCAAAACGGGATTCTTTTATCCCAGCAGAGAGGGGACACGCCAGCCTTTGGCCTTGAGAAACTGCAGCAACCAACAACAAATTAAAAAAAAACCAAACCAACAACAATTTCCGTGTGTGTAAAATGAAAAGTCTGTTTCAGCTGGCTGGCTGCGAGGTGGACCGCACCGGTGTCACCACGTCACCTAAAAACGCCAGCAGCTCCCGGGGGTCTGGCTGAGGGATGGGGACGCTGCGGGGACACGGGCGCGATGAGGGGGGGGGTGCGGTGCCCTCCCCGCCGTCGGATCCTCCCAGCCCTTGTGAAATTGTAGCTTGGCAGCAGCAGAACTTCTTGACATGTTTCGATGTAAGTATAACCCTGTATTGTAGTTAACGTGGTATATGCCAATATGTTAATAGTGTATACCGATTAGTTAGGGTTTGCTAATGTACTACATTTCAATAAAAAGCAATTTAAAAATACAGAGTTTGTGAGCTTGGTGTCTCTCAAAATACAGGAGGATGAGAGCATCGCCCAGTGACTCCAGTCCCTCCAGTATTTCTTATATCTGTATCTTAGAGGACAGTGTGGAACGACATTGTCAAAAGATCCATTTTCAGAGAGGATTTTTCCCACTCTGCAGTAAGCATTGTTTTATTTTGCTATACTAGTGCCTAGAAATCTCAGGCCATTAAAGGCCACATGGTTCAAAGTGAGACACTAATCCACCTTCTCACAGCGTTTTGCCACCTGAAAGATGGCACCTAGCGAGGAGGAACAAAGAGAGAAACACAGAGAAGGACCTTTCAGCATCTCCTGGAAGCCTTCCCCCGCAGCACATCCAGCCTTCAGAACCCAGCATGCTGCTCCCAAGCACAGCCATGGCATCAGGATGGAGGCAGAGCCTTGAAAGCTCAGCCAGCTAATAAATATTTACCTTACAGTAGTGTACAAAGGCTCCAGCTGGGATTAGGACACTGCACTAACACAGAAGATAGATCATCCCAGGGTTAAGGGATTTACAGCCTAAAGAAAACACGGCATTCCCGCCTTCCTGGGAGCTGGGCAATAAGCACAGAGATGGTAGATGTCAATATTTTCTGCTGTTGTAACGCTTTCAGAGTTTGCGGGGGGACTCTCTAATGGTTATTAAAACAAGGATAGCGATTCACTAAATCACTGGAAAGCGGCTCCGCGGCCAAGATCTGAGAAGGAGCCGCGTCTCCTGCTCTCCTTTGCTGCAAAGACCACCCATGGAGTTGATCAAAAGCACCATGTGGGATCCAGAGCTGCAAAACGAGGACCAAAATGGAGCCGGCTGCCAGGAGGGAGGATGCCGGGACCCCCATCCCGGCGTGGGTTGGCTGACACGGCCGAGGTGCTGGTGGTACCCAGTGGGGCATGTGCTTCACTGCAAAAAGGGGAAACGAATGCCCGTCTGCCCAAAGGGGAGGTGAAAGCATCGCCAGCCTGGGCAGGAGAGCCGGACATGTCCCCGCTGTGCCGGGGGCCGTACCCCGTGCAAAGCTGCGCTGGGAGCTTCCTGCCAGTAAATCATGGAATCACAGAATGGTTTGGGTTGGAAGGGACCTTAAAGATCATCTAGTTCCAACCCCCTGCCCTGGGCAGGGACACCTCCCACAAATTACTGCATGTAAAGTGGGAGGGAGCATTTAATCTGTGTTTCAGTGGGTCCCACAGGCTGGACAGGAAGATTTTTCATTTGCCTGATGTAAAGAGATCACAGAGCACTGGGAATGGCTGGAGAACAACTTACTGCAGACTCTCTCCATCTTTGATAATGAAGAAGATATCACCACCTTTGTCAAGGGGAAGATACATGTAAGCGACATGTTTCCCTGAAGGACTTCCAGATCCTGAGGGAGAAATGGGAAGTGGTGTTGAGAACTTTATACCCTTGGGAGGGAAGGAGCAAGAGCTCCATTGCAAAACTTCTTTCTGCTCCCTTTTCAGACATACACACGTCCTGAAATGTGTACAGTATTGTCAGCATCACGTTACAGCCATAACACTGGGCAAATGTATTTGGGGGGGAAAAAGTTTATGAGCAGTAGATGTCGAGGAACAGCCTGCTTAGGATGCTTCTACTAAGTAAAATATAAAACCTATAAAGCACACTACTCTCGTCGAATTTGAGCTGCCCTAGCAAGGGTCTTTTCAGTCTCTTCAGGGAGACTCCTCAGAGGCTGAGGGCCCAGCGAATGCCTCTGCAGCACCCAGACACCCAGAGGCAGAGGAGGCGAACCCCAGCTGCCCACCGAGGCGGTACAGGGAGGCGGCCCTCTCCGCCTTCCGCGCCGCGGGGCTCGAACTCCCGAGCTCCGGACTGCGGAGCGGCGGCCCTCCCTCCCGCGCCACGGCGGCCCCATAGCGCCGCCCCGCTGCCGTGAGGGGGCCGGGC
>VYZM01010782.1:982652-1016008 GCA_013398915.1 Dromas ardeola | reverse complement strand
AACGGGGGGTGTGTGTGTGTGTGTGGGGTGGGTGTGTGGGGGGGTGTGTGTGTGTCTTCTTCCCTTGTCAAAAATGGCTTCTTTGTCGTACTCGTGTTGCCTTGAATTACTGAGGTGTTTTCTTTGGGGTTTGGGTGTTGGTTTTTTTGACGTGTTTATTTTTTCAAGGTGAGGGTAAGACGTAGTTTTTAATTAATCAATATCTATGTAAATTGGGCCGGGGGTGAGGCGGTGCGGGTGCAGCCCGCTGAGAGCCGCCCCTGGGTGCGTGTGCCCCATGGCCGTGTTGGGTGATGGAACCGTGGCCAAGGCACGGTGTCAACAACAACACAGAATCCCCCAGCTTTTAGAACGCCCCATTTGTGTGCAAAATGCATACACAATTATGTGATTTGTATCAGTGAATTATGCACAACCAGTTTCACATACTGTCCCTTTTAACCAAATATGCTAACTACAGAAATGACGCAGCTGATAAGCATACTTAGCATATTTCATCTGTTCACAATATTTAAAATTATTTGTATTGCTGTGTTTTATATAACATAACTTACGTGTGTAATTTTGCATGTAGACATGAAATCATATACTGGAATTTCCCGGGCTTTTACAAGAAGAGATGAATACCTGATGCTGTTCTGGAAACACTTAAACTGATTCGTTCTTTAACGGTTTTAGCTTTGAGCCAGTTTACTACTTGAGCGAGTTTAGCCCAGTGAGAGAGTCTTCTTCAGAGCTCCTACGTGTTAAAAGCCACGTGTCCTCCTTAAGGAGCTGTACAACTGCAAGTTGACATTTTAGAGTTAGAATGTAGGTATTCAGCCAAGCTGGAAATGTGTTGAAGTTGCTGTTGTACTGTAGTTCTTAACCATGTCCTGTTACCGGTCCATATGTCAATATTTGACACATTCGGTATTGTTATAGGAAGTATTCAAAATGACTTTTTAATCCATATTCTGCCTAAAACTGTGCACAAGAAACCTGAGATCCCAAACAAAAAACATACGTATTTGTTTTAAGGATTACCAGATGAGCTTGTCAGGGATGGCGCTTCTCTTGAAGTGTGTTCAGTGGTATATTCCTAATCTATTGCTTGCTTTTGGGTAGCCGGGTGAGATAAAGGGGAGGAAGTTGCACGTTTCATGGTAATGAATGAGATATGGATGAGTTTGCTCAGACTCACACAGACCATAGGGAGGAGAGCAGGGAACTGAGCCGGGGCCTCCCAAATAGCGAAACCAGAGGAGCAACCATGCTCCTTCTCCAAGTTCTAACATTAGAAAACAGTTAGAAAAAATGTTAGAAAATCATGAAGATGTTGCAAAATTAATTTGCGTTAAAGATGCTCATAGTATTATCTAGAATAGCAAGGCAAAGTATCATCTCAGATATTTGATTTATCTAGTAAATAGACTTAATTGAAATAAATGGATTTACTTTACAAAGTCTGGTGCTTGTCAACAATTATTCTGGAGGCGCCAGCTTTTTTGTTTAACATCATACAAAAAATACTTTAACTTCTGCATTACCAGATTTTGGTTCTCTGCCTTCTCTCTTTTTTTAATAGAAGTACTTCTAGAGACGTCTCTGAAACCCGTGAATACCAGTTTTTCTAGAGCTCTTTAATTCCATTTTGAATGAATTATCTAACCTACTGTTTGCATAGGTGATGCTGAAAGACACAGCGTTGAAAACTCTTCTGTGTTTTAGTATAGTAGGCTTAAAAATCACTATTAGCAACAGAAACCCCACAGAGGAAAATACATTTGCCTTTTATTAGAAAACTCTCCTAGGAAGGCAGAGGATTATAATGAGGTTTAGTAGACATTTAATTGCCATCTAAACTTTATCCGTTACTAGTGGGATTGGCTGTAGTTGGTTTATAGGTAATTTGCTTGCAGAGACTGGATGTGTGTCTTCATTTTCTCAACCGAGTGTCCTTGCTCTTCCATCACAGCGTACATGATAGGAACATCAGCATTTTTCTGTGCTGTGATGTTGATCCTGTATTTTTGCCTAACACAGTTCTTCATTTTGCTGTTACATTGTTTTAATTTCTCTCTCTTTGCCTTCTAGGTCTTCTTGTGGGAACATTAGACGTGGTTTTGGATTCCAGTGCCAGAGTTGCCCCGTACCGTATTCTGCACCAGACTCAGGACTCTCAAGTGTATTGGGCAGTGGCGTGCGGTATGTATTGGTGTGGCTCTGGGCAGGGCCTGGATTTGTGTTACTGTATTGTCTGTTTGGTTCAGAAGATCGGTTATCCCGCATAGGAGTATTCTGTAACTGCTCAGGAAACTTTCTGGAGCTTCTGGTAGGGTAGTGGAAGATGCCAGAAATCATAAAACTTCTCAGTGTTGTTTAAACTGTAGTTTAGGAACGTAAGGCTCTGCAAAAGCTTATGTTTCTGCGGATGTTACGAATTTTCTTTTGTCCAAGGTGTATCTGTTTGCAAGGCCATAGTGCGATTGTTCAGAGAATCAAACCAAGATGATAAGATTGCTGTGGGACAATGAGTGTTGTGCCAAAACCTGCTTACCAGAAACATGGTACAAGATGGGAACGTGTAAGGTCGTTCAAGGTGCCAAACACTCTTTGAGGAATCTCTTTACTGTCTTGATCCAATTTATTTTTTTCTGCTGTTTCTGGCTTGTAATAGATGTATAGATATACTATATCTGTAGAATATATTACAATAATATTTTTTAAAACATCAAGGGTCCTTGCCCTCTTTTATTTGAGAAGTCTAACTGCTGTATTAGAATACCATGGTACAGTCTTCCAATATCTGGTGATGAACTTTGATTGAGGCTTTAGGTCCTATTGGCAGCTAAAGAGAAAATATTCATACGTATTTGCTAGACCGACCTTGTTATAATAAGAATCTTCACTTCTCACTTTGTGGTTGAGACATAAAATCTGAGCATGAAGTAATCATTTGCAAAGCCCACAGATGTTGATGTCTTGTTTTCCCTGTTTCCATCTTGTCCCCAGGCAACCAAAACAATATTCTTCCTTGCACAGCTACATAAATTCTGCAGAAGAGAGGTTTAGAAATTGCTGTGTTTCACAGAAACTCAGTTTCCCTTTTGAGGAAGGAGGATGCAGAGAAGAACAAAGACAGGAAAAAAAATAAATGGCAGGCCAGAAACTGCACAGAAAAAAGAATAATATTTACTGGCCGCATATGGTGCAAATCTGAAATTTTATAGTATATTGACACGCAATGAATGTGTTATTTTTGTACAATTTCAGGAGTGCTGTAGTTGATATCGTCTGTATCTCAGTTACTTTTAAGTAACACAGCATGGTAGAGTGAGATGGGCTACATAACCACTGAATGGAGTTTGATAAATTATTATACTGCAGTAAATATATCGTCTTCATCCAAAGTATTTTTTTAATCAAAACTGGTTCTCCTTTTAGTGTCAAAGTAAAAATACTGGCATTCACTTAAAGTTGTAAAATGTATATGGCTCTCTCTATTTGAAAAATGCTTATCTTTTATTTACAATTTATCATGTTTAAATACATGGGCAGTATTCTGGTCATGCATGGAGCCTAGGCCTTTCAGCACTTGTTTGTTCTTACAACTCTCTTTGTAGGAATTGCAGAATTTTACTCCTTCATGTATGTAATTCTAACATTGTTCTTAGTATTGAGGCCTGGCTTATTTTAGCAATTTGTCTGCTGTCGCTTGATGCGAGATGCAGCTCATGAAACAAAACAGAACGCAGACTGTATTCCCCTGCCGTTGTTGCTGAACCTGTGGGGGTTTTCCACAACCAAATATCCTATAATTAGTAATTCTGTGTCCTTAAAATAAGGCATTTCATATTACTCAGAATCATTTATTCTTTAAAAACATTGTCAGGTGGCTAGGAAAGATGTCAAATAAACTTATACACAGAGGCAAAAGAAAAAATACTAATCCATTGGGCTGTACACACAAACTCAAATTCATAGCCCTGCAGTCCTTTGAGACAAGACAGCTTACTTGCTTCTAGTTCTTGGTTTCAGGTCCTGGAGTTATTTTTGCTTATGAAACCACAGATTAGCTGGCGTTGGATGTTGTGGTTAGGTATCCAACTACGAATACGTGAAGACTGTTTCATTGCTGAAGCTGCCTCTTGAAAAAGGAAGTCAGGTAGAGCAATAGCTTCAGGGAACTGCTTGTGTGGTCTGCTGCTTTCTTCTGTTCCATCATTAACCACATGGAGGGGTCTAATGTACTTGCAGAGAAATCGAGTAGTGGGAGTCACGCTGTTAACATTTTTAGATATCCCGCTGCTTTTGGATGAAACTTCAGAAGATAAATTTACTGGAATTTGGCAAAGCGAAACTTACAAGTGTCTTTGATGTGCATTTAAACAGGTTTCTTTTTGTCTGCAATTAACGATGTTTCTTATCTTGTTAAAAAAATGGAATTGCTGGTTTTATTTCTTCTGCATTTTTTTCTGTCAGCAAGAGAATATAGTGATAGCTGTTGATAGAGAAGATGAAATCTAGTAAACGCAAATCTTTGAAATAATTAATGGCAACTAACTAAGGCAACTTTATCTAGAAAAGTTCTTTACATCGGTTACACAGTGAAGCTTATCCTTTATGAACTCTTGTGGACTGTGTGGTTAAAGACAACTAACTGATACAAGTTTTGCTGAGACGTTTTTATTTAAGAAAGCAAAGAACTGTTTGACATGTGACTATTTTGGTTGCTTTTTGTTTTGAAATTATATGCTCTCTGCCGACCATTACCCATGGAGAATGGAACCTCTTTGAAGATGTAAAGACTTCAGTTGTTCTGAAATTTCAAGGTTCTCTGAAAGTTCATTATTTTTATTCTAGAATACCAGGAATTAAAAGAGTGCTTCTTGTCTGGAACGTAAGAATGCTTGTTGTCTGGGGAAAAAAGCTGTGTTTGGCGTGCACTGGCAAATAGGATGATCTCTTGGTAGCGTGCTGATTATCTTTGGTGGCAGTGGAGACGTTTCATTAGAAACATAATGTTGGTGTACATAAAATATCCTTGACATGTATACAGTTGGTGTGTTTGATTTGTCCTGATCACTGTTTGGTAATTATTAGTTTTCTGCTGTGAAATTGGAGGAAAAAAGGCCTTGTTCTAATTTCTTTTTTTCTTTGCTCTTCCCATCATCTTTTACTCCTTCACTTAGGATCATCTCGTAAAGAGATCACAGAGCACTGGGAATGGCTGGAGAACAACTTACTGCAGACTCTCTCCATCTTTGATAATGAAGAAGATATCACCACCTTTGTCAAGGGGAAGATACATGTAAGCGACATGTTTCCCTGAAGGACTTCCAGATCCTGAGGGAGAAATGGGAAGTGGTGTTGAGAACTTTATACCCTTGGGAGGGAAGGAGCAAGAGCTCCATTGCAAAACTTCTTTCTGCTCCCTTTTCAGACATACACACGTCCTGAAATGTGTACAGTATTGTCAGCATCACGTTACAGCCATAACACTGGGCAAATGTATTTGGGGGGGGGGAAGTTTATGAGCAGTAGATGTCGAGGAACAGCCTGCTTAGGATGCTTCTACTAAGTAAAATTTAATGCCCTTTTAAAATCCTTGTAAATTATACCTTTGATTCAGAGAGAATGTTAGATGAGGGTTCATCTAGCAACAAATACGTGAGAGAGAATTCTAGTTTGTAAGCAATGTACTTGCCCTGCCACGGTGGTCTAGAAGCCACCTCATCTAGGAAGTAAAACTTCCACCGACTCCTGAGTCAGGTGTCTCTACTTGTTGTGCAGTTAAAACACTTCAGATTCCCAGCCCACAAATTCTCCAGAGTAGAACTTATAAATACAGGGTTTTTTTATCGCACAGCAACAGTTTGAGTCTTTTCCAGTACTGGAGTCAGATTCTTTGTATCGTCTTTGTGTGTGTGTGTCTGAGAGAGATTGTGGTCAGTTGTTTTTCTTTCTGGCCAGTCAAGATCTGACAGACTGCAGAGTTCTGCCCTTCCTGGCAGATGATCTTCTTCCTGTTGAAGAAGCATGTTTGCAAGTGAAAACAGACTTCAGTTCTCCTGCAGAGTGCTCAAACTGTTACCAGGCCAGCCGTGAGAAACTCAGTCAAACGTTAAACATGAATGCTTGCTGCGTGTGTTCAGGAGTAGATCCCAGATCATAGACTCCCCAGCTGTCTGAACGCTCTTTCTGCATGTCTTTACTGTTTCTCTAACGTGACAGGAGAAATGATAACTGCTGTGTTGTATTTCTTCTTTCTGTCTTCCGGATTGCTGCTGTGACCTTTTGCTGTATATTATGTCTGTCAGCAGGCATGTTCCCTTCCATTTCTCCTCTCTCTCCTCCCACATCCTTTTAGGGAATTATTGCTGAAGAGAACAAGAATGAGCAGCCCCAAAGTGAAGAGGATCCAGGTAAATTCAAAGAGGCTGAGCTGAAGATGCGGAAGCAGTTTGGGATGCCCGAGGTGGAGAAGTTGGTCAATTACTATTCCTGCAGCTATTGGAAGGGGCGTGTGCCCAGGCAGGGTTGGCTGTACCTCACTGTCAATCACCTCTGTTTCTACTCCTTCCTGCTGGGCAAAGAGGGTGAGTTATAAGCCAGTTAGTTGTTTTTCTGCCATTTCCCATGATCTTCTTGATGCAATTGATCTTTTGTGTGATTTTTTTTTTTTAAGCTGACATGGTTTTTCCTTTTAGGAAACCTTTGAGCTCCAGCTCAACACATAGATCCGTCCTCGCACTCGGTGGCACTTCAGCGATGTTTAGACTGAGTGCCTGAGTCATTTTTCAAAACATTTCTTGAGTGATACAAGTACACCTGAAGTTTTACTTTAACTGGATTAGAGAATCAAGCAATATTTTTACTTCGGTCAGTTTTATTTTGAACCACCGCCAGGACCCATTATTTACAAAGCTTGAACTCCTGAGTTGAAAGCTAATTTGCTGGAAAGAAGGAATGAAAACTTGAGTAATTGTAGTTGAATGCACTTACTGGATGCGAGGTGGTCCTTTTTGGAACTGCATTATTTCTAGTCTAGTTAATCCCGAAGATTATTTCCAAGTATTTTTGAAGAACCCAGTAAAAGTATGAAGAAAAGAATTGTCCGTGTGTAAAAGGGAAAAACGCTGCTTCACTGAGAGCTTACTTGCTGCTTGAGCTTCATTTCTGATTGTTTGTTGTTTTGCCTTGAATTGTGATAGTAGTTTTTTTGAACTTTTTTTCACAGTTACACTTGTGATCCAGTGGGTGGATGTAACCCAGCTAGAAAAAAATGCTACACTGCTGTTCCCTGAGTGCATTAAAGTAAGCACAAGGGACAATGAACTTTACTTTTCCATGTTTCTCAACATCAACGAGACATTCAAGCTGATGGAGCAGTTGGCTAACATTGCTATGCGGCAGCTATTGGATAATGAGAGCTTCCTACAGGACAAGTCCCTCCCAAAGCCCAGGAAGCCTCTTAAGAACATCTCTGCATTAAAAAGGTATATGTTTCCAGCAGTGAGAAGAGAAGTCAGATGACAGGGGATTGTAGTAATAAATCTGCATTACTGTGTAGCTCCCGGGTGCCACTGGGGTTTTCTCACGCTAGGGGCTGCATCACCTATTGCAGTCATTAGCCCTCTGCCTGTTCTTTTTTTTTTTTCATCCCAAATTGGTGCAGAATTCACACACACCCTCATGTCTTTCTCATGCATGACTAGGCACTGTCAGAAGGAATTTTCAAGTAGAAACTGTTGAAAATCCTGTTCAAAAAAATGAAAGAAGAAAATTACATCAGCCCCTTTGTCTGAAATTTAATATTTATAAAAAGTAATACACATTTGTATTTTAATAAATCCTCCTGCTGGGGACTGTTCTCTGCAGTTTCAGAATCTAATGTAACATTTAAGTTTCGCAGATGCACTAGTATATTTTATCTTGTATTGCAGGACATACCTTGTCAGTGAAACATGTCTGAAGGATGAAAGAGAAGTCAGATAAGGGGTGGCATCTCAGTTAGAGAAATGAATGCTAAGAATACACAGCACAGTCTGAAGGTTGTGATTGGAACGAACACTCAACATTAGTGTTTCAGTGGGTTTTTCAAGTGAGAAAAAACCTCTGGGAACTACTCTTTACTTTTCCCCAGAGACCTGGATGCTCGAGCCAAAAATGAGTGCTACCGTGCCACTTTCCGGTTGCCCAAGGATGAATGCCTGGATGGACATACAGACTGTACCTTGTGGACACCATTCAACAAGATGCATATTCCTGGCCAGATGTTTGTTTCCAACAATTACATCTGCTTTGCCAGCAAGGCAGAGGAGGCCTGTCATCTCATCATTCCTCTCAGGGAGGTGGGGACTTCTCAGCTGAATATTAAGACTACAGGCCTTTCTTGTCTTTTGCGTGCTTCTGGCTTTTGTGCAGTGCTTTATAGGTAATGGAGAACCTGCTAGATCCAAATGCCCCTTATCTTTGTCTTCTAGGTGACAATAGTTGAGAAAGCAGATAGTTCCAGTGTCTTGCCCAGCCCTCTGTCCATCAGCACTAAAAGTAAAATGACCTTCTTCTTTGCTAATCTGAAAGACCGAGATTTCTTGGTACAGAGAATCTCTGACTTCTTGCAGAGAACGCCATCCAAGAAACCATGCAGCAGCGACAGGGACTGGAAGTGGAACTTGACTGATCCTGGTTGTGAGGTACTAAGGGAATAGCTGGGAGGAGCGTTTGTCAATTTTCCAGAGTCATGCTTCTTACAGTGTGTTAACAGTGTTCGTTACCAGCAAATGTTGTCTCTTTGTTAGACAGTTAGCAGAGGAGGGAGGCTGCCTGACCTCAGATGCTTTATCTTCTGTTGTTCAGGAGGTTCCAGAGTTGCCTTCCAGCAGCCCGCTTGCAGTTAGCCCCACATCTGCTCTCGGCAATCGACCTGTCAGCTTCTGTGCCGGGGAAGTGCCAACAGCCTCGCAGGGACTACTCAAACTCTTCCGAAGAAATTCCGAGGAGCTCCTGGGACCCAAAGGGGTGAATAATATTTTAACTCCAAACAATTAACTCTAAATAGTTCGCAGTGGGCTGTAGATTTCCTGTTCACTTTAAGACTGAAAATGCATTTTATCCCTGGTTAGTCCTGCGGTATCACTGCTGTGTTAGTCACAATGACAGTGCTGCATAGATGTAACCTGACCGTCAGCTTGCTTTATCAGTACTGAGATACCCGAGATACTTGACTGGAGGCTGAGAAATTAGTGTTACTGTGCTTCTGGGACGTAAATTCACGTCTGTGAAGAACTACTTTTCTTCAGATCAAGAAAGCAGAGAACCGGTATCTCTGCTTGCTAGTTAATTGTCTTAGACCATAGTTCTGCTTGCATTTATGTAGAGATTTGCAAGCCTACGTTAGTGTCATAAAGACCTGACTTTAAGCAAGGTCAGAACTGATTCAAAACAGTATAGGTTAGCGCACACCCTTTTATTCAGCAGGAAGAAGAAAGGCTTTAAATGTCACAGTGCATTTCTCTTGTGAAGTATAGGCCTGAAATTACTTGTCCTACCAACATGAAAATGCATTAACCTCCTAAAATGGCCGTATTTGTTCCTGTGAAGGCAAAGGAGAAGATGAAGGAAGAGTCTTGGAACATTCATTTCTTTGAATATGGGAGAGGGATGTGTATGTATCGCACTGCCAAGACTAGGGAGCTTGTGCAAAAAGGAATCCCAGAGAACCTTCGTGGAGAGCTGTGGCTCCTTTTCTCAGGTAGGAGGTTGTGCTGGAAACTTTGACAGCTAGCAGGAATAAGTTTTCTGCACGTGTCAAAGGGAAAGCTCATTTCAGAAGAAATTGGTCACAAATTAACTCCACCTGAATGATACTTCATGGTGTTTTTGCCGAAAATGCAGTGATGGCATTCCTGAGATTACTTTCTTTATGAGCGTAGTAGCTCTTTGGCTCCTTTGCGTTTCAGTGTTGGGACTGAAATTAGACTCTTAACATGATGATTTAGCAATGAGTTTATTATTAAGCTTTCGTATCTATTTGTAGTGGATGAGTTCGTGTAGCACTTCCTGGCTGCCTCTTTGAAACTGCGGGCATAAAATCTGTGTTCCAAAGCTCAAGAGGTGAAGCAGTGTTTGTTTGTCGTTACAGGGGCTTGGAATGAGATGGTGACTCATCCTGGTTACTATGCAGATCTTGTGGAAAAGTCAATGGGAAAGTACAATCTTGCTACAGAGGAAATTGAGAGAGATTTGCACCGTTCTATGCCAGAACATCCTGCCTTCCAGAATGAGCTGGGAATTGCTGCCCTCCGGAGAGTCTTAACAGCTTACGCATTCAGAAATCCAACAATTGGGTACTGTCAGGTAAGAAAGAAGTCTTAGACCTGTTAGTCCTACATGGTGACCATGATTGACTTGGACTTTTTCTGCAACTTTTTGTTCGGTTTCAAACTTTTCCTTCATGCTGTCAATGTGGCGGTATGAGCGTAGGAAAGAAGTGGTAATGTTGCAAGATCTCTTAACTGTCCTTTGGATACAGCATTTAAATAGAATTTGCACGTTTCTCTTAGGTGTAATGACAGTCTTTTACTAGTTTTCCTGTTAGAGCTTTCCCTAGTTCAGCAAAAACATCTTCTGGTTTCATTAAAAAGAGCAATTAAATCAAATAAGAGGTGATGCACACGGGCAGTAAACTGAAAACGAAGCCAGTTGCTGGTTTGCAAAACAACTTGGTGGAAAATTCAGTTTCCTTTTGTGTATTGCTGTGGTATTAGAGGTTCTCATTATGTTGTTCTGTTATGACCAAATTGTTACAAAGCTTTTTATGAAAACTTCGAAAATTATACTTAGTCACATTGAATAACAAAAGTGCTTGACAAAAAATAGTTACATTATTTGCTGCCTCACAAAGAGAGGAACTGAAACAGGAAGGTAAATTGGCTCAAGGTCATTTACTGACTCAGATACCAGTAAAAACTGGAAATAGATGTGACTCTTAGTGACAGTTTTGCTGTATTCATGCTTTTTAAGTTCAGCTGGTCTGTAATGACAGCTTTCATGAACATCTTCGTGTTTCTCTTGTATATCTGCATATTTAACTCTGCCGACTCGTAGGCCATGAACATTGTTACATCAGTACTGTTGCTATACTGCAATGAGGAAGAGGCTTTCTGGCTCCTGGTGGCTTTATGTGAGCGGATGTTGCCCGATTACTACAACACAAGAGTAGTGGGTGAGTCTTTGTCAAATTCATGCTGGAGCCTGGATTTTCAGCTACAGTTGCACCAGCATCTCTCAGGAACATTTTGTTGTTCAGAATGAATTAAATGTGATGCATTTTAAAGATGATGAAGCACAACCCTGTTCCCTTTAAAGTTGCAGGTGTGTGATGGAGACATAGGAAGAGACACTACAGGCTGACAAGGTAGTAGTACTACCTTGTAGTGACAAGGAAGATGAAGTCACTAAAAATTGCTAGCAGGAGGGACCATTAGCAGTAAAGAGGCATATCTAGAAGAAAATTATTGGGTTATTTTTTACCCGTCTGAATGATGTATTAAATCTTTGGAATAGGCTTCCAGGAAAGGTTAGTGAAAGCACCACTTCACGGGCTTTTAAAGTTGATCTGTATAAAGAGTATAGTTTGATGTAAATACTATAATATCAGTAATCTTCCACCCCTCCTTTCAGGGAAAATACGTAGATCAATGAGAGATTCTGTTGATGCATGCTCTGCAATATAGGAATAGTCTCTATCTAAATATGTTGGTTTTCTTGAGAACAGGGAACAAATCTAAATAAATGCGTAAATTTTAGTTCTGATGTCAAGAGGCTTATATGAAATCAAAGTGAACTCACACTATTTTGTTTAATAATACATTAGCTTGACTATGGTACCGCGGTACCACCAAAGTGGGTTCTACTGTTGTTTTTATTTGTTTTCCCAGGTGCGTTGGTGGACCAAGGCATCTTTGAAGAACTTACACGAGAATATCTTCCACAGCTGTCAGAAAAGATGCAGGACCTGGGAGTGATTTCCACCATATCCCTTTCCTGGTTCCTCACTCTCTTTCTCAGTGTCATGCCCTTTGAGAGTGCCGTGGTTATTGTCGACTGTTTTTTCTACGAGGGAATCAAGTTTATCTTGCAGGTGTCATTGGCCATACTTGATGCCAACATGGAGAAGTTGTTACAGTGCTGTGATGAAGGTGAAGCCATGACTATTCTGGGCAGGTACCATTCATTGTTCTTATTTATAACTGAATAGTAACAGTACCCTTTTAGTCATCATCTCTTCTACCTAATTCCATTACATAGCAGGTCACAGATAACACTCTAGGACCCAACTTGAGCTCCAGAGAGGTTTGCTATTGCTTTCAGCAACAGCTGACTTAATTTTTGGCTCAAGTATGGAGGAATCACATATTTCTGGAATTGTTTGCTTTGCAGCATAATGCACTCCTCCTTCTCAGTTTGAATTTGAACTCTGAAGGGTTGTTTATCTGAAATTCACAGAAGAACTCTGATCTGCTGTTAAGAACAGACCCTGGAAGGAATCACCTTCTAGAAACACAAAACTTTATCAGGCAGATATCTCCCAAGTCTGGTAAATGTAAGATTTTCTTGTTTGAAATGTGAATCTCTTCTATGTGCAGCAAGATCTTTAGCTTACTACTAGAAGCCCACTTTAAAAAGAGCAGATACCCCAAAAATATGATTTAAATCAACTTTACTTCAGATACATTGAGGGTAGCATTGCAGGTTAGCTGGGAAAATTAAATTTTCCTACATTTTTAGATTAATGATACTAGGAATTGGGAACTGTATGTTTAGGATATTACCCTTTTTCCTGGACACTAATCCTGGAGTCTTGCATCTGTTCTGTTTTTCCCAACAGATATTTGGACAATGTAGTTAACAGACAGAGCGTCTCTCCCCCGATTCCCCACTTGCACGCCTTATTGACGAGTGGAGATGACCCGCCACTTGAAATCGACATCTTTGAACTCATCAAAACATCCTATGAGGTAAGGCTCTGGCTTAGTTTTTGCCCATAAGGCTTTTCTCTACTAACATCGAGTTTTATACTTTGTGCAGCCGGAATTTTCACAGTGTTCATAGCTTGAGGTGCTCAAGGAGTGCAGGCCCAAACCATTAATCCTTCTCTTTGGTATGACTAGAGCCTAACACTGTTGGCTATTGTGGATTACAAAGACTCCCCCCAACTCTAATGGAGACTAAAACAAAGACTGCAAATAAGTAAAAATTACAGACCAGAGATTTGTTCCTGCTTTGCCAAAAAAGTCCCCATTCTTACTTGTATGCGACGACTGTCAGTGCTTGAGAGTTGGGGAAGAAAATTCAGGGTAAAAATTGTGACGTATGCTGCAGAAACAAGGAAGTATCTCAGTCCATGGACACAGGAATCCTGTTCTGGGATCCATGTTATAGTAATAGGAAAATGACTCAAGAATGGTTCCAGTGCTCTTGAAATACCGCTGTACCGGTGGAGGTGTACCTCATTATTCATACTGAGAACAAACTTAACAGAAATTTGTATCTGAATGATGGAGAGAACACAGGCAAGAGAGACGGTGTTTGACAGTTTTTCTCTGCTACACTGTGGTAAATGTGGATTCATTTCCCTTTTTAACTCCTGTTATTCATCCTGTCTTCTTCCAGCTGCTTACAGTCAGGCAGCTATCATTTTGCTGGGTATTTTGTTTGTTTCTTCAAATCTGCCGTCTGTGTTCTCGGTTTCTCTTATAAATAAGTGTCGCCAAATTCATCTTACTTGTCTGACCTAGTCAGGAGAAAAGCCTGTTAACTTTGGTGTTTGTAGCTGAATCTCATATGGGTCCTATTAAAAAACAGGGCTGGAAGGAATGACAGCCTGTCTGTTCTCTTATCTCTGCCACAGTACAGGATCTGTCAGTCCTGGCAGATGCCTTTCAGCTGTGCTGTAGAAACCTCTGCTGTTGGATTTCTCATGAATTCTGGATGACTTCTTTTTCAGGACAGGGATGAATGGGGAAGAGACCTCAAGTTTTTTCTCATCTTTTTGCTGCTGGTAAAGGGCTTCTAGGGTTTTTTTCTTTCTTTAGGAGATGATGTTGACCTGGTCTGCTTCCTTTCTTGTAGAAATTTAGCAATTTGAAGGCAGATGACATTGAACAAATGCGTTTTAAACAAAGGCTGAAAGTGATCCAGTCCCTGGAGGATACGGCCAAGAAGAGCGTGGTATGTGACTCCCAGGTTGAATGAGCTACCAAATGGCATATTAATGGAAAGTGTTTTGCTGTGAGCATCTGGAAGGTTTGCGCTGTAGCAGACCCAGTTTTAAGTGACTTAAAGAATTGCGGTTCATGTGAAAAATGGATTTACTGGCTGGAATAACGGATTTTCAGTTTTCTTCTTCACATGGTTCTATTTAATCTAATAAAATGGATTGAAGTGCTAGGGCATGATTGAAAGAGATATGTGGCATGGAGAGAGATTAAAAGCCACTTGTAGGCCTTGTAGCAGCCTCCACTGCCTAGTGCTGTCTGTTTTACTGCTTGCTGAGTAAATCTTTGAGAAAAGCTAGCTAGCAGATCATTATTTTCCTGCCATTTAGAGAGTATGCTAGTGCAAGAAGGGTTCATGGCCAAAGGGAAGTATCCATATCTATTGCAATTATCTCCTATGTCGTAGGTGGGGAACCTCATCTACATGTTTGTTTCACTGTTGTTTTTCAATGCATCTGAGTCAAACATCTGAAGATAAAAACAAGAGGGAGGGGCAACACAGTCTGCACAGTCAGATCTGCACAAACGGGAAATAAGTGCAGTCATTTTTTCTAGCTGCTCAAAACGTCAGCAGTTTCTGCTTGACCAGAAACTGTCTTCCTGACCTGTAATCCATAGCAGTGGGAGGTATTAGAATGGTTATGTTTTCCCTCCCGTCCTGTGTCACATCTCCTTGCACTTGTTTTCTTCTCTTCTGTGTTTAACAGATTTTTCAGTGAGTCTTAAATTTGATTATTCTAGCTTTGAAATTAATTGTTCACTCTATTTTCTCTCTAACTATAGGTCCGAGCTGTGTCTAGTGACATTGGTTTCTCTATTGAAGAACTAGAAGAGCTGTATGTAGTGTTCAAGGTAAGAAGCTAGAGCGAGGAAGAATGTGTTCTGACACTGAGAGAACAAATATCAAAATAAGTTGAAAGGGAAGCAATGACTTTGCTTTGATTCTTAATCCAACCTATCAGAAGCAGATGTGGCATTCTGCTATACATGGTTATAGGTGGTGCCAGTGAGACTGGCCCTATTACTATCCAATTGATTTTTTTTTTTTTTTTTCAAAGATGGCGAAAACATGTTCGCAGTACTTGAATGATACTTATTCAGAAAGAGATCGTGGAATCAATGGACAGGAATGTCACATAGCACTTAGAACAGGGAGCTAGGATTGACTGTACTTCAGTTTTTCTTCTCAAGTTTGCCATTGACATGCTCTGTAATTGTGACAAAGTTAAGTGCTTTGCCTCCGTTTGTCAATGTATGTATTTTGAAGAGTGATATTACCCAACTGCATTTACCAAGTGCAGTAAGAACAGAGGCTACAATCCCAGCTATCTGTTCAAACTACTTTGTTAGAGAAAAAAAAAAACAGATTCCAGATTATTTCTCACGACTGAATTGACCACTTTGTCACACTGTGGTGAAATTACTAAAGCTAGACAATTTTCCTTCCCAGAAATTACCTAATAATAAGGTCCCAGTTTGTATCAGACATTTTTGTTATTTGGCCCTTGGTCAACAGTTTTACTACTTGCATTGTTTCATTTAATTTTATTTCTGTCACTGATGTTTTACAAAGTTCTTTATATGTGGTACCTCAATCTTCTGTATTGAGAAATATTGACAATCAGTTTTGCAAACTGAGTGCAAACTCAGTTGCACTGTGCCGTAGACTCCGAAAGAGAGACTTAGTTCTAAAACCTGCATGTTCCCTTTGCAGTAAAGCCGAATGTCATTTATTCAAACCTGAAATCATTGGTGTTGTATTTTTCACTTAAAATTGGGGTTTGTGCTTTTTGTCAAATCCCTGTCTCTTCCTTCATTTCACATTGTTTTGTAGTGAAGTAATGCTAGGAATAACGGGGGAGATAAACAGTGTGTCCTGAAATGTCTCTTCTCTGCTTGCTCAATGCTATCCTTGAGCGATAACAAAGTCTCCATTCCTGTGGATTGTTGTAGTGTAGTATAACCTGACCTATTAATCCTTTCCCTCCAAAGGCAAAGTATCTGATGAGCTGTTACTGGGGAAACAACCGTGCTGCAGCTGCCCGCCGAGATCAGAGTTTACCTTACCTGGAGCAGTATCGCATAGACATGGAGCAGTTCAAAGAGCTGTTCATCAGTTTGACCCCCTGGTCCTGTGGCGCACATACGCCTGTCCTGGCAGGGCGTTTGTTCCGACTTTTGGATGAGAACAGGGATTCTCTCATTAACTTCAAGGAGTTTGTAACAGGGATGAGTAAGTGGTGTTTTTGGAGATGATGGAATATTGCAAAAAATGTTTCTATCCTTTTCCAAGCAGAGAACTAAAAGGAGATAGTGATGTTTGCCCTATCATGAGGGGCCTTTTTCCTGCTAGGCAGTCTCCCATTTTGGGAAACAACAGGTGGCAAACCAACAAGATACAGCTTTGCTGTAGATTACTGCTTCTGCACAGGTCTTTGTGCAGTTAGCGTTTCCTCATTGCGTGTGAACTCATACTGTTTTGAGCCTGTGAGCAGGTAATTCTTTATCCTAATTGCTATTCTCTAACTGTTGTTTTGGTTTTTTTTTCTTCTCAGGTGGAATGTACCACGGTGACCTCACTGAAAAACTCAAAGTACTTTACAAACTGCATCTGCCTCCCGGTGAGTGATTGCTCTCGTATATTGCTACTATTGAGCATGGTCTGTTCTAACATGCAATTGAAAAAGGGATGCCTCATGAATTTCACTAATGAAGTGAGTGATACTGCTGTTCAGTTAGCTTAGAGATCGTAACATTTCCTTTTCTGTAAATATAGCTCTGAATCCAGAGGAGGCAGAGTCTGCTTTGGAGGCCACGAGTTACTTCACAGAGGATGTTACAACAGAAGGTAATACAGCACTGCTGCCTTTAACCTCTCAGCTTGGACAGGAGTTGCAGCACAAATCCTTGTGCTGTGAATAGTGATTTTTTGCAAGGCATGGTCTTATGGTGACAGTATGTTAAGGTTGCCAGTGTGTTTTGAGTTCACTGTCTTTGCTGCATGATGGGGAAAGAAGTTCGGAGCTTAAACTGCTCAGCACCCATTTCATGCAGGACCCCTCTGAAGCACAGTCACAGACTGCTGAGGAGGAGCAGTATGCTTTTACCAGCCCCTGTCTCCCACCATGATGTAGGTTTTTCATGCAAGTCTCATTGTCTCTCTTCTTGTTTTTGTTTCCTTCTCTGTGTCTGTCTATGTCTGGCCTTTTCTTCTGTTTAATCTCGGATATTGTCCCCTCAACCCCTTTTTCTGCTGCTCAAGTATCTCCTTTTGTCTCAGAGCTGGATTTCTGCCTGCACTGTGAGTCTCAAGGTCAGTCTATGGATTATGTGCATGCATTGAGCATGGCTGTAATGCTGATACCACCTGCCAGCACCAGTGTGCTGTTTTAAATACTCTGAAATTGTTGCTGCTGCTCCTCTCTCATAGCACTTTATTCATAGTGGGAGTGTCACAAGTAATTAGATATCTTTTAGTATATTCTACCTATTGAGTTTCAACCTTGGTCAAAATAGGTTTTGTCTAGCTTCTTTCAGCGGAGTTTATCTCACCCTAGAAGCTGTCAGGGGAAAATATGGTTAGAGTAGAGGGCGGGGGGTACTAGGCTTGCTGGCCTGGGTAGATGATACCCGTGCCTCCTCCATAGCCTTCTAATTAAAGGAATAAGGATGCATGCCATTGAATTGTAAAACTGTTAGTAGACTAAGTTACTGTATTTCGTAAAAGATAATTTTAGAGATTGTCAAATAGGAGGTCAAAGTATGTCATTTGTGCTAAACGTTTACCAGAACATAATAATGCTCACAAAAAATAATGCAAGTAAGTAGTTGTGCTGTTCGGTGCTAGATGGTTACTTAACAGTCTGAGCTGAGCCAAGATTTCCTATAAAGTCTAGTGACAATATAGGAAACCAGAAAGGAAGTTTGTGAAGTCAGACTCTGCATATTACTCCGAAAGTGTCAGTTCAGTCAGTGAATAATGGTGAGTGTAGATATTAGTCACATAAGTGCTCAGTGGTGGTTTGGTTTTTTTCCATTCATTTTCTTGCTTTGGATAACAGAACATCTTTGTCTTTAAGCCATCACACTGCTTAGCTGTCTTTCATACCTGTGTTTCACGCTTTCTTTTAAGAGTTCTGCCCTCTACCTTAGCTCTTCAACCCACTTTTTCACTCTGGCTTTTTATCTGATTCATCCCATTAGCCTCTTGCTTCCATCCTGTTCTGTTCGCTTCTCCAAACATGATGTGGGAGTGTGAGGTCTAACTTCTATTAAATATAATCTTGTACGATTTTAATTTGTGTATGAGTTGTCTTATGTTCTTCCTGTGTTGTATTGCTGAAAATCAGCTATTAATCATTCTTTTATAATTCCATATTTTTTTAGAAAGCCAAGAAGATAAAGGAAGGAGAAATGAGAATGGTCCAGAAAAAGGTAATTTTGTCACAAGTAGACCACATTCTAGTCTTACCTCTCTTATATTATGAACTGTTCATTGTCCTTTGTTGTATCAAGGATACCTTTCAAAGTGTCCCTTGTGGAGAGAGGTAAAGTGGGATGCGAGCCAGGAAATTCTCTCTTATGCCTTACTGCTCTGACTCTTTTACGTATCGAGATCATAACATTTTTAAGGCATGTTTGGTAAGTTGTCAACTCATTGCGTTCATTTATGAGAAGTCACGCTGATGCAGCAGTGTTAAAATTTTTGCTCTACTGAGCTGTATCAGATAAACCATCAGAAAACAATGCAGCTTTCCTGGTAGATGCTTTCCTGAACTGTCAATAAAACCTGCTTCCAGCATGATTTTTGCTGGCACAGCATTCACCTTTTAAGTCTGAAATCATTAACCACCTGACAGTAGTGGCTTGGTCTTGCCTTGCAGAGGAGAAAGGTACCAGTCCACAGGACTACAGATACTACCTAAGAATGTGGGCCAAGGAAAAAGAGTCCAAGAAAGAAACCATTAAAGATCTCCCCAAAATGAGCCAGGTAAGAAGCAAATGTGAAGGTTTCCAGTTAGGTGACTGACAACTTAGTGGGGAATTCGGCAGCATGTGCAGCCATTTTGCCAGCATACTCAGTCATTGCCTGTAGGTTGCCCTGCTGTTCTGGTCTGGTGAGCTTTGGAAGCCTCTAATTCCACATGTTTGTGCTGAATTCCTCAGTGGACGTGGACAAACTACTTTGTTTCCACCAATCAAATATATTTGATTCTCTCTGCTTCCCAGACCAATTTTTCCAATAAAAGCTGCGATCTGTGTTTTCCCTCCAGAGCAGTGTGTTTCAAATATGCCATCAGTCATACAAACTTGTTTGGCCTTTTTGGTTTTGCATTGCCTCAAGTTACAGCTGGAGAGTGAAGTATGTGGTTACAAGAAAGAGAGTGTGATGACTGGTGTGATCTTTTCTGTCTCTAATTTCCTTGATGGGGTGCTACTTAAACCAGTTCAGAAGTGCTTAAAAGCTCACCACAAAAGAGTAGCAGGACAAAAGTAAAACTTTAGGTTTTCTCGGATGTGAATATGTGAGTACTTTGTTCATCTGTCAGCAAAAACCCTACCACTGTTAAATTGGTAGTTGTGTCTGAATTTAACGCCTACAGCAGAGAGAAGAGTTTGCCTGTATTGGGCAGTTCTGAATCAGTACAATAAGTTGCCATTTATTTGGTGGGGAGGCAGATAAACAAGGAGTCAGTCAAGATGGTGCATGTTGCTTCATCTCAAGGAGTGTCTGGATGACACTTAGTCATATGGTTTCGTTTTAGGTAGTCCTGCAAAGAGCAGGGAGTTGGACTCAGTGATCCTTATGGGTCCCTTCCAACTTGAGATGTTCTGTGATCTGCCACTGTCGACTTTTTTCAGCCTGAAGTATGATTTTTTTGCCTTTGTCTTTTAAAGGAACAATTCATAGAGTTGTGCAAGACCCTATACAACATGTTCAGCGAGGACCCGGTGGAGCAAGAGCTGTACCATGCGATTGCCACTGTAGCCAGTCTCCTTCTGCGAATTGGGGAGGTTGGGAAAAAATTCTCCAACAGGCCCATGAGGAAGTCTGAAGACTGCAAAGCAAACAACACACAAGATCCTGTGAGTGAAGAGGAGTCACCAACATCTGAACAGAGTCAGAATTCAGCAGTGGAGCAGCAACCCCAAATCGACCATGAGGACAAAACCTGCGGAGATTCTCAGCCTGAAAAAACACAGCAGGAGAACCAAACTCTAGGAGAGGGGTCAGGGGAAGGACAAGGCTCTCCTTTACAGCTGCTATCAGATGATGAAACCAAAGATGATATGTCCATGTCTTCCTACTCCATGGTCAGCACAGGCTCCCTGCAGTGTGAAGACATTGCAGATGACACGGTCCTGGTTGGTTGCGAAGGCAGTAGCTCAGCTGCCAGGTACGGCAGTACCATTGATACTGACTGGTCTATCTCCTTTGAGCAGATCTTAGCCTCCATGCTGACGGAAACAGCCCTTGTAAACTACTTTGAGAAAAAAGTCAACATTCTGGAAAAGATCAAAGATCAGAAGAAGGTAGAGAGGCAGTTCAGTTCATCCAGTGACTATGAACTTTCCTCCGTGTCAGGGTGAACTCAAGAAAGCGGGAATTGTCTTTGAGAGATAAAACAGGGAGATAATGTGGCAGGTGGCAGGATGGTTTGGTATTTTGTGTTTGGGGTATTTTTTTGTTTAATCAGAGACCAGTAACTACACAATTACAATAGATTCCAATCGATAAGGGGCTTCTGACAGTGACTGTTTTGTGTAGGTGCTTCTTTGGCTACTCTGGCTGACAGAATTAGATTTACATTCTCAAGAGCCATTAGAACCTAATAGCCCCTGACATATAGAATTACCATCATAAATTATGCATGTCTGCCTTTTGCTATCTTTTATTTTAATGAAGTTTTATTTCAGCCAGTAACTGCTCCTTGCCTGCCCTTGTTTGCCGTAGGTTCCTGGGTAACTTGCACAGCAGATGCAGCCTGGCTCGAAACCACATTCTGCCAGTCCGAGAGCTAATGCAGTGTAGTCAAGTGCTATAGGACTCTGACCTATAAATAGTCTTGTGAGTTCTTCAGTGCTGTTCTGTGACTCAGCAGCTATAATGCAATTGTGCCCCACTGCTACCCGCACCCTAAGGTCTAAACACAGACATTTCTCAGATTTGCAGGTTTCTTTCAGATGTGATTTGACATTTCCATAGTGTATGACCACCTCTTTTTCTCCTTCAGCATTCAGGGGTTTTCAGACAAACCTGGTTTTCTAGCATTTGCTTTTCGAATCCCTTGAAAGCCATTGTTTTTATTTGGTTTGGGAAGCCACAAGCTCCTTGACTTCAGTGCAGGAGTAATATTAAGTCAATCAGTGGGCTCATGACCATTATAATGAGGGAATGTGTTCCTAAACTAGAACTCAGTGAATCAGCCTGAGCGTTACAGGGCAGTGGCACACTGGTCTGCTGGACTCTCCCTGTTGGTACATGAAATATTCATTGTTTCTTGCTTATGCTCTGTTCTCACTAGCTAGCGATGGGTCCAATTTTTAGGAGGACCGCTAAGAAACCTCGATCAGTCAGCCCTCGCCAATGCTTGGGGCAGGAAGATGTGCAGGAGTGCTGTGCCACCGGCAGCTGCCCAGTGTGTCCTTTCAGAACATCTCTTTTACAAAGAGTCTAGCAATGAATGTGCTCTTAGAAACTACGGCACATCAAAGGGCATTGATACCTAAAGAGGGAGAACTCACAGCAGTGTGGCCTTCTGCCACCAGCCCATTACGGGAAACCTCAAATACTAGATCTGTTTCCAGTTAGAGATGAAATAACTGGGAGACTGAGTGACTGCTCTTTTAAATCAATGAAGACCAGAAGAAACTAAGAGTTAGCCTTCTGGTAGTAGGGGCTGCGCTCCGAGGAAGGAAAATTAATGCTGTTCCTACAGATAAATTCATCTCAGTACACAGGCACCTCCAGAGCGAGAGATGCTGCTGCTTGGTGAGAGCAGACCCTGCACTGAAGGCAAAGGTTTGCGACAGCTTTTGGCTGGAATTGGGAGTATAAAGGGTGGGAAGGACACGTTGGGTTGGATGTTCCCATTTAACACTAATTGGTGTGCTACTCAGTGTTAATTCCTCCTTGTGACATTCTCTGTATGTATTCACAGCTGGTACATATTTCTTATTTCTCTGCCTCCTCTGTCCTGTATCACTGGAGAGCAGCCATTAGTAAAACTGCTTTTACTAATTATTCAGTAATTTATTGTAATTTTTTTAAAGTACAAATAATACATGTGATTTTACACTGTCTGTCTGTCTTTATCTGTCATGTATTCAATAAATGAACCAGAATCCTATAGGCTACCTTGACTGCCTTTTATTTCTCATGGAATGTTCTTGTTCTTTGTCCATGGCAGTTACTTGGAAGAGCAGATGTGGTGTGACTGGAGTCTGACTTTTTTTTTTTCTCCCTTTTTTTTCTTTTCCCTTTTTTCTTTCTCGTTTTTCCTTGTTTTTTTCCGTTTTTCCTTGTTTTTTTTTCCGTTTTTCCTTGTTTTTTTCCGTTTTTCCTTGTTTTTTTCCGTTTTTCCTTGTTTTTTTCCGTTTTTCCTTGTTTTTTTTCCGTTTTTCCTTGTTTTTTTTCCTTTTACCCCCTTTTTCCTTTTTTCTTCTTTTCCCTTTTTCCCTTTTTCCCTTTCCTTCTTTCTTTTTTTTCTTTTCCTTTTTTTAAAATTTTTAAAAAGTCGTCATTCCGAATGTTTGGTTTCTGCCTATCGCAGACCGACGCAGATTCATGCAGGTGCAGACGCGGTTATTGAAGCGTTTCCCTCCTGGGAGGCGGGCGCTGCCGTAACTCTTCCCCTTTGCAGGCGGCTCAGGCCAGGTAATTGAGTGTCTTAAGAAAATGGTAAGAGGCTGCTGGTGACACCGCCCGGTGCCCAAGCTGGAGCGACCTGTCGCTATCGATAGTTACCTGTCGCGACAGCGGCGCCGGGCGGGCTCGGCGGACCCGGGGGCAGAGCGGCGGACTCGCTGGTAGCGGGCCGTCACGTGGCCGGAAGGCGCGCGTTGCCATGGCGAGGGCGGGCGGCGGGATGGCGGCGCCGTTCTGGGTGCTGCGCTGCTGCCGCTGCCGCCTCTTCCAGGTGCAGCAGGTGGGTGCGGGCCGGGCCGGGCCGGGGAGTGGGCTGCGGGCCGGCACTAACCCCCTCTGCGCCCTCCTAGGCCAAGCGGAGCGGGAAGTGGAGCTGCAGCGTGTGCGGCCAGCGGCAGGCGGTGCAGAAGGTGAGGGGCCGGCCGGGGCGAGGCCTGGGCGGTGGCGGTGGGTCGCCCAGTGTGGCGGTTAGCCCTACACAGGACACCAAACGCTCAGTTAGCTTCAGTATTACCCGAGGTGGAGCCTCCCTTTGTGCTGTTTCCTTCTGGCTGCTCCTTCAGCCTTGGTTGTTTTTTGGGTTTTTTTGCAGGTTTATGGCCAAGGGTCTGGCCCAGACTGTCGGCACCACGTCCAGAAATTAAACTTGCTGCAGGGTGAGGCGGAGGAAGCAATTGGTTGGACATCTTGGTAGAGTGTTTAATCTTTATCTGCTCGGTTCTTTTGGTGTGCTACAGTTGATGCACATCTTCACACACGCAGTGCCTGTTATCTAATTTGCGCTCACAGGAGAGTTTCTGTCCTGTTGTAAAACCATGACATGTACCAGTTTTGTCGTCGCTTCATAGGAACAAGCTATTTGTTGGATTTAGTGTCCTGGCATGTTTCTTTTGACAAGGATTTTTTTCAGATAAGTTTAGTTGATCAACAGTGTGTGTTGGTCAGGCCTTTACCCCTTAAAATATATGCAGTAGGGTTTGGTTTGTTTGGGTTTTTTTCAAATTGGTCTGTCTTATTTACTGTTGGATGAGCTGATAGTGGAGGTGTCGATCTTACAGACTGACAAGCAGTGCAGAGGTGCATCCTCAGAGAGAAAACATCCTCCACTTGAAGCTGTTGCCACCTAACTGTTGGCATTCAGCGTTTTCATACTGTGAATCTGTTGAGTAGTAGCTGCTGCTATTTGTAAAAAGACTTGTTTAGAGCAAATATTTGGGTGTAATTCCTGCTGGGCTGGAAAATCTGAGTGGCACTTCCCTGTTTATTTCATTCCTGAATCTGTTTACAAATTTCTTAATCGTGAACTGGTCTTGAACTGGTCCAGCTTCCTTTTTACTCAAGGTTATTTTCAGAAATCAGTCAAAGCTAGTTAGATTACTTAGTTGCGTATATACAGTGCCTCAGGGTTAAGCTTTGGGAAGAAAACTCATTGTTTGTTCACCTTATCAAAAAGGGTTGCTATTTCTATCCTCAAAACGTGGTGAAATTCAAAACATTGTGAAATAACTTCCCTTTTTCTTTGTTTGCTTGGAATATAATTAGTGGGTTTAAGCTGTTGTTCCAAAAGACGCGCTGTTATATCCCTACTTATGATCCATTAGAATTTGTCATTAAATGATTAGCGACTTTAGATCAAACTTGCTACTCTATTTGTACAGAAAGAAGGAGACTACCCTCTGATTAAATTTTTTCAAGTATTTGGGCCATGTATCTTGCAAATCCTTCATTTGACATCTGCTTTTTTATAGATCCTTTTTTTTTTCTGACATGCTGCCTGTCCACTGTTCCTATCCATGTTTTCCATCCAGTCCCTTGTGCTATGACTATGTGATTTGAAAATTATAAATCAATACACAGAAGTGTGTTCTAGAAACTCTAGCTTAAACATCTATTTTAGGTGCGTAGAAGAATCTGTAAATGACAGCAAAAATGTAGCAGCCCAACGTGAAGACAGTTCGGTCCAGCAGGTAAGATACCTACAAAGCTGAGGTAAATACCAACCTGTACTGACCTAGGTGAATCAAAGTGAAGTCAGTGATCCCTTTATATGCATTCAGACAGCTGAAATAATGTATATAATCGGAGAGGCTCCAGCAAAGAGAATGAGAAGAATACAGAAACTCTCTGCTCCACCGAGGTACTGAACCTGGGAAGATGATACAGGAACATGTCCTAAACTGACCTGCGTCTTGAGGCATTCAGCATATACATAACAATGCCAAAAATGAGAACCCTCTATTTTGCTGTTTTCAGTAATTCTCTGATGTTGTAGGAGGGAAGGGCAGAAGTCAGTCGCTGGAGTAAATATCTGGACAAGGACAATGAAGATCAGAAAGATGGGGAGGAGGAGGCAGGTACAGAAAGGCAACAGTTCTGCTCCCGGAGGAAGAACACTGTGGAAGAACAAAGGTACAGAAATAACTTTTTTTTTTTTTTGTAATTCCTGCCCCCGAGTGATGACATTTGGTTTGGAGTTGTGGGAGGTAGCTCATCTCTGATAGCTGGACAATGTACAGGTTGCAATGTACTGACATGACCTGACCTGACCTGGGGTTTGGTATTCGCACACAAAACTTCTCTTATTGCTAGAGCTATGCATTTTATGAACGCTTATGCTGATTTGTGGAAAAAAAAAAAAAAATAATAATAAACTCACAGTGGAGCTAATCTGTTCTCTTTGTGAATGATTTTCTTGGCCAGGAAACAGCAGAACTTTCTCTCCAGTGATGTTCAGGACTATGCAGAGGAAAATGGAGCTTTCCAGCTTGCCTACCGAGCCAAAAAGGTAAAACCTCTGAGGTATTTTAGTTGTAGAAGATCCTACCAGTAAAACAAAAACATGCTCTCCTGACCTCTTTTGTGTCATCGTAATTTTATGAGTCTTCCTGTGCTCTTCTGTTTGAATGACTGGGGAGGAGAAGAGAAGTATGTTAAGAGTTTCTCTCTGAAAGGTTTTAGTCATGTAAAAACAATGCCAGTTTGTGTAAGCTGGGTGGTTGAGCCAGATTCCTCTATCAGCACAATTAAGAGCTATGCTGCTTTGCCTTACTGAGCAGTGGCACCTGTGTTGCATGCAGTTATTAAGGCTACTGTGATTTCCTGCAGTGCCAGTGAAGTTGGCCGAGTCTTCACAGCCCAGAGCATCAGCCTCAGCTCTGCCTCAGAGGGCTGGTGAGAATCTGGGTGCACTTGAAGGACCTGAGTGCTCTTTCTTTGCCTGCTTCTGTGCAGCTTGTCTGTGCTTGCTGGATTTATAACCAAGCTCTCCTCCTTCTTACAGCGCACGAAATGTGTAGTAGCAGTGGCTGATCAAGATGATGGAGATGCTGTTTCTGGAGACAGTATGGTTCCTGCTGTCTGTGAGTCCGTAGTGCCTGAGGAGAATATACAAACCCCAACTGCTTGTACCAAACCCTCGAAATGGGAAAGATTTCTCTCATGTTCTGACAGCTATAGCAAAAATGCTGCCAGGGTCACCTTGTCACCACAGGAGGGCAGTGGAAGGTTGGGGCTACACAGCACCACTGCAGCAGATGATGGTGTGGCCAGTAGATGCTCAGAACAGGCTGGAAGAACTCTACCTCCAGGTACAGGTTTTGAATTTAAAAAGCCTGTTGCTAGCACTGAACGGCTTGCCTTAAAACTGCCTGGAACCAGCAGCAGTTGCTTAGTTGAGGATGTGTTGTTCGGAGAACCTCAAAGCCAATTGGCAAGGGCAGTATCTGGTGTCTCAGAGACCCCTGCAGGAAGGTGCTGTTTGGAGAGCACGAGGAGGGCAAACACCCTTGTTAAATGTAACACCAGGCCAAAGCCTAGCAGTGTTTCTTGTGAGCACCTCTTCTGCACAGGTGAGGAGTTTGATGATGATATCTGAGATGTTCAGGCATCACTTTCTTTGTCTCTATGATGTATTTGGTATATTGAGTACTGAGGCAAGACTTTGACCTGAAGATGGTTGTACAGAATTGCACTTATTAAAGTTGTTTACTTGCTCTGTGGCTGTGTTTGAGGAAAACGGTATGAGGGCAGAAGAGACTATTGCAGCAGGCAAGTACTAGGATTACACAGTGTTATCTAACAACCACATCAGCTAGAAATAAGAATGGAAATAGGTCAGCTTCAGGGGAGAAAGCTCCAAGGATTCCTGGTCAGTACAATTAAATTCTGTGATTAATTCCCCATTACAAACTACAGCTCTTTGCCCCTGTGCTACCTCTTTGTTTAGATCTCCCATAGCAACCCTTTCCTCCAGAGCTGCAGAGCAGGCTTTGGAGCCAGCAAAGCATTTAATTTCTCTGCAGAAGTGGAGCCCTAAGGTGGGACACCAAGGAGGCAGTACAGTCCTGAGCTGCCTCATAAAAATCACAGGTTCTTAGTCTAGTCCCTCCCCTCTTAAGTCAGACAGCTATGTGTTGCGTGGAAGGGGCAAAGCGGTTTTGGCAGAAAATAAACCCCCTTGCGTTCTAACACTCCTCACCGAGGTGGGAGGCTAGGTGCATCTAGGTTTAAATTCTGAGTGATGCCCAATTCGCCACTATCAGTCCAGTCGCGTTTAACATGTATTAACTATTGTGATTTGGATACACTAATAGTGGGCTGCACCGTCAGTCTAATTGTGCTCATGAACTAGCACGGCCACTCTTGAGTCTTTGGTCGCGTTCAGTGCAAAACTAAAACGACTAGCTACTTAAACAGTGCGGTTTATTTAAACAACAGATAAAGGTCCTTTGGATTGCCGGTGATAAATACACTGTCTGCAAAGCACATGCAAATAAAAGTAATGTTAGTTACACAGAATGTGCGACAAAGTTATAATCAATACAGCCTGGCTGTAAATGTAGAAAAGATTCTCTAGAGAAATTTCTAAGTTTCCCGAAGAAGCGCTCGGTATAGTCTGGGTCTTACCCACAGGTGTCCCTATGGGGGGGGAAGAAGGACTCAGCCCGTCGACCGGTCTCGGAAGTCAAAGGCAGTCTGTGAGGGAGTTCTCCCTGACTTGTTCACAATGGTGTCTTCCCTGCTATCCCCCCTTTCTCGGGCTATTTTTATACTATTTTTTACCTTCAAGGTGGAGTTTGAGTGACTTTAGTCATCAATACCTTTATTGTGATTGGTGTGAAATTCTCTCGCTTCGGTTTAAAGGTATAGTTTACAAAAAATTCAGGGCGCAGACTCAAGGAGGGGTGGTCGCACCTTGGAGGAGGGTAGCCTTTGGGATGGAGGTGTGTTTTGGTATTATAATGACATTATAATGAGCAAAGTTCACACAAAGGACAGCATTTCATCAATATTTGGCAGAATCTGGGCTCAGGGTAGGGAGTTGGTCACTTACCCATTCATCTTGTTCTTGTACCTGCTACACATCACAAGGCAAGGCCACGGAAGATTGCGTTCCGTTCCGTCCCCTGTGTAGCCTCGAACCGCAGGTATTGAAACAATACAGCCTGGAATTCATGCCAGCTGCAGCCGTGTCCTACCTCAGAAGCCTTTTGATTCTATACCTTTCTTTGATGTGGGATCAATGCTGTACTTTTTGCGGTTTTGGCCATTTAGTAGTTATGCCACACTATGATACTTAAAACACTCACACAGACTCAGCACGGGAAGTAGTATTTATTTTTTCCTCCATTCTACAAGCATTTTGGAACATGAGACAGAAACCCTTAGCAGGGAAAAAGATGAACCGCTGAGTAATTTGTACTGCCTTGTTTGCTTTCTGTTAGAAGGAAAATGCTTTTTGTTACACAGACTACTACAAGTGAGGTGGCTGCTTGGAATACTGGATGGCATCTAGTGCTGCCCCAATGTCGCAGTTCTTGGTCTGCAGGAGTCGAGTGAGCCATCCACCCTCATCAGAGAAGCCCATGGAGAGCATCTGGGACAGAGATTCAATGAGGCGAGGGTCTGCTTCTGTTAACAGAATAATAGTTTGAAGTTGAAATATTTCACATCATTGGCAAACCAGCAAAGGCTTTAATACCACACAATAGGTAGGCTGGCACTAATCCTAGGATAGCTGGTTAAATGATAGATGACATACTCTTCTTTATCTCCCAGGAGGGCAGACATTTTGAGATAAAAGATACATAACCAGCGAAGAAAACTGCTGAGTCAGAGTGGGCTGGCCTTGCTGTAGGACACTGTGCTGTTGATCTCAGTTAAGGGGCCTGGCATACTGTTACTGGCTTCCACCAGAAAAATGCTGTCTTAAAGTCACAGGATGTCCTAGTCTGCATCCTGCATTAAAGGGCTCTCTTGAACATAGCAAGGACATGATTTAGGATACCACCTTTTTTCCTACAGCTTGAATTGCACACTAGTCTAAGGTCAGAAGTCTTGTTAAGACTTAGCTGCCCACATTCAAGAAGGGAAGCAGCTGACTTATCTCTAACAGGGTGCAAGAGCTGCCCTACCCACTAACAAAGATATGGACAAGCTTAGTTCTAACTTACCTGACCTTGTTTTTTACCACCTCTAAAAGCAGGTTTGCTTATGTCAGGCAAGTTGGCAGTTCCTAAGTGAAAATTACTCCCAGCTATGAAACCTGCATACATTCTCGTACCTGGTGGGAGATGTGGGTAGAGTGCAGCTTCTCGAAGTCCTGTGGGTCCTGCTTGGGGAGGATCCTGAGACACATCCAGGGAGCTGGGACCCTCTGTCTCTGGCATTTGCAGAGACTGCAATTCACCTGTGGAAGGATCCACTTCTTTGGAAGATAAGTGGGTCCAGTCCTCATCACCCCCTGATGAACTGCTGGACTCACTGTGTTCCTGAAATGGAAAGAAAAAAGGTCCAGGTGCTGTAGTGCTTTCCAGGTAGGATGCATCCTCCTCCTATCTGCCTTTAATACAAAAAGTTACACCCAGAAGTTGTCCCACAACCTTTGCTGTAAACCAGTAAAGCAAAGGTGCTGTGTATCACTTAATCTGCTGACATGTTAACATTCAATCCCACACTGCATGCTAAATGTTTATCTTCCTTTCTAGTAAAGCCTCAGCAAGCATTATTAAATTAATGTCTTAGTTCTTGTACCTGTGACTGGAAGCTGCCATCTTCCATTTGTGTGGGCACAGGATCTATCACCATGTCTTGTATCTGCTCCGCAACAGCATTTACTTCTGTACCAGAATCTGTTTTATTCCAGTCTGGTTTGGTCTGCGTGTCCTGGTTAAGCGTACCGCTGCTTGACTCAGTAGCGTTCTGCTCTTGATTGGAAGAGGCAGGAGTCACTTTGCTTCTCTGTCCTCCATGTTCCACATCAATATCAACGTCAATACCTAGAAATGCATTTGAGATGGAGAAAGTATTACAGAGATTTTTTTCCATAGCACAGTCCTACAAGAGCATGCATCAGTCCTGGTCTAAACACTGCAAAGTTTCTATAGCCCTACACTTTGCCATGTAACAGGTACAAATTAAGATGCAGAGCATTCTTTAAACAAAGAATAGCTAAGCACCAAATAGTCATCTTCCTCTAGACAAGCCACGCGTTTAGAGGGTCAGGCCAGAAGTTATTTGTGTCTACATCAGCCAGGCAAAGTCCTGAGTCACTACTGACTTAAGATTAGTGTTACAGTGGTGACATGTTAATGGAATCTTTCCTCATTTCCTCCCAAAGGAGGGCTCTGAAAAGGTACCGGGTAGCTCTTCTAAGCCTAGGCACCGTTAGTACCAGGAGTAAACTGAGGCATAGTAGCAGGAGGTAGTGCCAGTATCAGCCACAACAGCTGACGGCTGCTCCTGTTCAAAGGACCTTTAAGCCAGTCTTGTGAAGTGGGATAACAAACTGTAAGTCACTTACCCAGGGGGCTCAGAAAAGCTGCAACACTCTCCCCAACATTCTTTAAGAAGGTGACATCGGGGTCCTGAGGCTGGCTGTTAGTAGAAGCTTCTAGAAAAACAATTTCTGTTAGCACACATAGGAGCTCAGAGGGGAAGAAAAGCACCTATCCAGTGTATCCCCATGAGATCTTGGTGCTCATTTGCTGTCACTCACACACACTGCACAACAAAGGCAGTATAGAGACAAAAACCTAACTCTGAGCTACCTCTGGAACTGAAAACCAGTGGCATTAGCGTTGTTAAGGCTCATTAGCCATGCTGAAAGGCAGATCTGGAGTAGTGACATGCTTGACCTAACAGCTCAGCTTTGTTCAGTTCCCAATACTCTCTCTGCATCCTCATCTATTGCATGGGCCCAAGCATGCCTTAAAATAATCCCGCTCTGCACTGAAAGCAAATTAGAGTAGTTCCTATGTCTGTTTTTCCACCCAGATTCCACCCTGTGCTGCAGAACCTCAGCTACTCTGGCTCCACCACCACCTTGTTTACCAACGCCATCTCCTCTTACCTTCTGCAGTGGGTGGACTGGAGGCTGCAGGGCCGGCTTGGGCTTGTTCAGAGTTTTGGCATGGAGCCACAGGGCCAGGATATCCCCAGCAGTGCATCCATGGGAAGGGTGGAACACCATGCCGCATTTTACGGAGCCAGCGTCCTCGGGGAAGCCACTGTAAAGGGTTAACATTCATGTGACTCTCTTCACGCAGCCAGATTCTGAGTAACTGGAACTTGTGAATTAAATGTGAGGAATATCCCCATTCGTTAGTTCCCCCTCCATCGATTTTGCTCACCTCAAATGGATTTAGCAGCGGACTTTGAAACATCACCATGTTGTGCTCCTTGTGGATGCCTTTCCCCTCACAGGTGCTGCACAGGTCGTAGTCTGGGCAGACGGTGCACTTGAACCTGGCACCCACCACTGGTCCTTCGCAGCCATCGCAGATGACATTGGGGTGCACCATGTCGCGGGGGGGCTCCTGGCTGCACTGCGAGCGATGGTCCCGCCGGCATTCCTTTTTCTCTATTAAGGAAAGGAAACTTTGCATCAAAACGAGGTTACTATTTAAAGGCTGGCCATCAGGCAGAGGAGAAGGAAGCGCAAACAGCCCTTGTCAGAGCAGTATTGACTTACTGGGTCAGTTTATTTTTACACTGGCTGCTAAACACAAGCTGGGGGCATGTAAGAGAACTTAAACCAAGCACGAAGGGGTTTCGCAAAGATACCTGCTCCTCAAACTGAACATGCCTTATCCTTAGCAGCCTCTTGGCTTGTTTATTTTAGATTAGTGCTGCACTACCCCGTTTGGCTTCTGGTTCCACCTTCCTAAGAACTGCAAGAACAAAATGTTTCTGGAGAGGGACTTAGGAAGAAGTGCCACGAGGCATAACAGATGAGAGCAGGGGCAACATCGCTGGCGTGACTCATTAGATGGGCCACAGATAAAGTTTTGCAGATATCTACATGAACAGAAGGGACAAGGGAGCAACTACACACTGAGGAATAAGCCAGAATTAAGGCTTTCTAATGCATTGCTGTGAATATTAAAGACACGGGTGCTAATCCAGCGTTTCCAGGGAGCCAGCAGAACAGTGGTTCTTGTTAGGCCAGCCAAGATGACAGGGCTAAGAAGAAACTCGTGATGTGTTTACCCCACCTCAGCAGGGAGGATTCATGTTCTGGCCTATCACCCAGCCCTTTATTTCACCTCCCCCCCGAAGGCCGCAGGTTCCACCAGGCCCTTGAGGACAAGGGGAAAGGCCGGGTTTCACCTCCCCCATTTTTGGAGGCCTGCGACGGCCCCGGGGAGCTGTGCGGGGTTACCTTTGATGTAAACGCGAAAGACGCCGTCCTGCACGTAGGGCATTGCCATCTCCAGCTCCTCGTCGGTGGAAAACGCGATCAGGTCCCCGTCTTCATCTAGAGAAGGTAAAGCGTAGGGTCAGGCGCACGGTCGGGTGTCACCGGAGGGGGCGGCGGGGACACCCCACCCGCCGGGCAGCCCCAGACCTTCCCACCCCCAGGACCACTGGGGCCTGACCCGGAGGAGCACCCCCCGCCGCTCACCTTTGTAGTGCATACGGAAGGCGGGCGGCGGCCCGGCCCGCAGCAGCCCCTGGAAGAGCTCGGCGACGCGGTCGTGGATGGCCTGGTAGAGGGCGGGCGGCGGCAGGGAGAAGCGGCGGATCTCGCGGGTCGCCTCCTCCTTGCCCAGCAGGTAGGCTTTCACCGTCAGCGCCGCCATGGCTGTGGCGCAGCAGGAATTGCCGGCGGGGACCGGTGGGGCGGAGCTGTGGCGGCGGCGGGGCGACAGCGGGGCCCTGCGCCACCGCCTTATAGCGCCGCCACAGGCCACGCCCCCCCCGGCAGGCCCCCCCCCCCC
>VYZM01010782.1:885411-974267 GCA_013398915.1 Dromas ardeola | reverse complement strand
ACCCCGAGGGATGGGGGGGGTGGCTGTCGGCCGGGTCGGGGCGCGTTGGGCTTCGCTTCGGTGATGCGCTCCTTCGCACCCCCACCTTTGTGGTGAAAACCTTCGTGGGCGGTGGGAACCACGCGGGTTAAATCTTCCTGGGGAGGTGGTGGTGCCACCGACTGGGGGGAGCTCTCGGATGCTGGGGGGTCTCTGGGCAAACTGGAGGTGAGGGGGGATCTGAGCAGGCCTGCCCTCCCCACGCCGCACACAGCTCTGGGGGCCCGATGCCGAGTCCCATAACTTCAGGGCGTGTGGGACGGGTGCGAGGGCTGCCGGCTTCGGCGCTGAAACATCGGGGATGGTTTTGCATCGCGGAGGCGGCTGCAAAGCAGGGGTGCAGGGCCCCGTCCCGGCGAGGCGGCGGGGGAACCCCCCAGAGGTGTCGCGGAGATGCTCGCCCGCTGGCGTTTCCTGACAACATAATAGTTGCTTTTCCCCTATCCTGTCGCTCACTAAAGCGGCACACCGGATTTATTCTGGCCTGGAAGACAATTCTGGTAGTTGCTTCTGAATTGTGTGTGTGTCTCGTGTATGGCTGTGCAGCCTCTCACGCCCGTGCTAGTCACACAGCTCTTCCAGCTCCTGCAATTTTAGGGGTCGATAAAGGCGCGTGGTCCGGCCATCCAGCCCTTGACCTTCTCTGCCCACTCTCCATATAAGCATCTCTCCCCGCTACAGGTGAGAAGCGGCTTTTGCTGAGCATTAAGACATGACTCGATGGCTTTGCAGTCCTGTGGCACACCATGCACCATCACAAGGTGCAGCTTGCGCCTGGTGCAAGGCTGGGGCAGCGCTGGGGGAAGGTTTTTTGGCTCTGATGGTCAGGATGACACAAGCCCATTGTAGGTGCCCGTCCAGCCCAGCCCCGTCCGTGGCAGCAGGGCAGGAGTGCCTGGGACATGCCATCTTCTCCTGGCAGCGGCGGGTGTCTGACAGGCGGCTGCTTGGACTCCGCTGCCTCGTTCACCAGCTGAAGGGCTCTCCTGTCATGTGCGAATGTGGTTTAAATCCCACCAGAGCTGCTCGGTGGGTTTGGGTGCTGGGCGTTTGTGGTGCAGGGGTACCGCCGGTGGGTCGGTTAGCTTCTGCTGGTGAGATTTTTAACTGGACGAAATGTTCGCACAGCCAGGTGGTGTTGTATGCGTTTGCAGACAGAAATGCTAGAGCGTGGTGGGTTGTGCAGGGGCAGAGGAGCGCTCTGAGAGCTGCTTTCTTGTGGTTACCACTGGCTGAGCAGTTGCTTTGCTCGTAGCTCCCTCCCAGAAATGAAGTGAAACCAGCGTGCGGAGCCGCGCAGGCTCCGAGCATCACTCCTGGTTTCTGTAACAGCGTGGCCAACCCCACTAGGTAGTCTGTGCCGCCCGGGCCGTGTTGTTCTTTGACTCACTTTTGTTTTTTAACAAGTAGCTTTTCCCCATTGCCCATTCAAGTGCCAAGATAATAACCTTGGGTACCACTGTCCCTGTCCTTCTTGGTAGGATGCTCCCTGGGACACCTCTGACAGCAACAGATTGTCTCTTGCAAACAGCGATCACTGCAACAGGTCACAAATAACACAGGTCAGGCTGTGTCAGCACAGCAGGTTTCCGGCTATTATGGTCATTTACGTATCAGGCTGTTATTCCGTACAGAGCCGGAGAAGACCTTGAGAGGTCATTCAGTCCATCTCTGCCCCTACGCAGGATCGGTGATAACTAACCCCTTCCTGACAGATGTTTATCGTATTCATTCTTAAAAACACCTCTGATGACAGAGATGCCTAAGCTCCACGGACAATCTCTTTGACATTTAGCAGCCCTGCCATTAGATTTTTCTTAGGATCTGAATATAAATGTCTCTTCTTGCAGTTTGGTTTCATGATTGCTCTCCTTTTTTCCATTTATTGGGCGCAGGCAGAAAAATTCCTTCCTTCTTTGCAGGATCCTGTTAGATATTTGGAAGTTGCTACCGCGCCTCCCCTTCGTCCCTGCTAATACAGATTAGACCACGCTGCTTCCTTTCATCATTCTTTTTAGGTCACGTATTCTTGGTCTGCAGTTGCTCTTGTTACTCTCTTCTGGACCATCATCCTTCGTGAAGAGTGATGCTTAACCTGCGATACAGGACTGAAGTCGCTGCCTTAGTTTTGCTCAGAAGAAAAAGGGATTACTTCAGGTCTTTAACACACAACGATCCTGTTTGTACATCCCAGTGTGTTTGCTTTCTACTCTTGCCACATATGACTTGTATTTAATTTTTTTAACCCCATCGGCCCTTCAGCCATTCTTCTCCAGAACTTTTTCTGCTTTTCGTTCCTCATCTTGTATTTGCCTGGTTAATTATTCTTACCAAATTACATTACCTCACGCTTGTCCTTGTTGAACTGCGTCCTTTTTTTTTTTTTTTCCAACTGACTCCTTCTAGTGTCAGGGTTGTTTTGAATTCTGATCCTGTCCTCCCACGTGCTCGCAGTCCCTCTCGGCTTGGTGTAGCCTTCAAAGGCAATGAGCATGTTTTTGAGCATCGGCCGAGTTGTGGATGAAAACACCGAGCGGTATCAGATGTGGGATGGGTTCTCCTCGAACCTGCTTCAGTAAGGTCCTCCCATTCTGTGCTCAAAGAACAACGACCAGGTCACCGGTGGTCTTCTCAGAAGCAGTGCACCCATCTCCAGGTGGCTCGGTCCAGCCCCTGCGTCCCTTGCTGTGTTTGGGGGATGTCACATGAAGCACTATCAGAGGTCTCCCTGAAATCTTTGTTTCTTCTCCCCTTCCTACAAGTCCTAGCGCCCTGTCGCAGAAAGAAATATGATAGATTTGATGTGATTTGTTCTTGATAAATGGAGGTTAGCTCTTGCTCAAGTTCTCATCATCTTCTAAGCATTTCAACTGAAGTTAAGCTGATTATTCTATAATTTCCTGCATCCTCCTTATCCCCATCCCCTTATTTTTCAAAGACAGGCTTTGTGTTTGCCAGTCCTCTGTAACATCGGCTGTCCCCCATGAGTGGCTGGAGACAATTCCCAGTGATCCTGAGCTCCTCGTATCATTGCATTCTGGGGAGGGCTGGCAAGGGGTCTGCGTTGCCTCCAATGGGGAATAAAATGATATTAAAACACATGTGAAGCATCACAGAGCCTGCTTGTCTTCCCGCTCTGTGTTGGGAGGACAAAACAATTAGTTGAAAGAAAATAAACCAGGTCAAACCAGCTCTAGAGCTGTTACTCTGTGACCGAAGCAGGGTTTGTTTACCCGCTAATGGTGTTTTGCCATGCTGTGGTTATTAGTGAAGTTTTGACCTCATGGTCTGCAAAAAGAGATGCTGCCTCTTTCCAGTTATAAACGAGGTTTGAAATAGTCTGCTGGAGAAGGAAGAGAAGGGCAGCCTCAAATAGCACCACCAGTCACCCAGGCGGCTGATGTCCAGCATCGCGGGGTGGTTCGGAGGCGGACCACGTGCTGTGCATCATGGTGGTGGGCGTCTTGGCCAACGTTTAATATTCTCTCTTTGCTGATTTTAGGTTTAAGTATGGTTTAACTTTCCAAAGCCAACAGCTGCCTTGGAAGAAGCTCTTCTGTAACCTGCTGTCATCAGGTTGACCTGCAGGGTTCAACTGTGGAGGGTGGCCTGTAGTCGGAGGATCAAGCCTTCGGAGGGGCTCGGGCATTAGCGTGCCCAATGTGGGGATTACAGGGGGTGTTTTACTGAGGGCTCAGTAAAACTGAGACACTTTCATGACTTTAGATAAATAAAAAATGCAAATGGCATGAGACTGAACAAGTTCAACCTACAAGTTGTTGTGGTTTTTTATTTTCCAGTGATGAAAACTGTTTGGTTCTCATCCATAACGTTTGTTCTCTTGACTGACCGACCAGCCATGTACTGTCTTTCCAGCCCTTCTCTTTGCCCCTTGCAGCCAACCCCAGAGCCATAAATGGTGCAGGATATTTGGGGTATTTGGGGCTTTTATATTGAAATTCTAAACCTTGTGTGAACCCTGTAGGAGACTCCCAACATGCTGCCCCTTGGAAATGCCGCATTTCGAGGTTGGGCTTGCACCTCCAGGGTGCAGCTGCATATCTGGGGGTGGGCTCTGTACCCATGCTGCCTGTGCAGGCTTCCCCCGGCAGGCTTTTTCCCCCTCAAATTTTAATGATTTCTGGTTACCCAGTGGCAACCAGCTCCAGTTTCCGTTGTAAAACCACAACTGCGGGCACCTCCGTACCTGTAGATTTGCCTGTGGAGCGGGGTTGCTCTTCGCACAGTGGCTCCACACCCCTAACATCAGTTTTGATCATGCAGTATTTTGGATGCTCATCCCATGGGAACTCTCCTTCCCGTGGGCGTTGTGAAAGAGCTTCGGAATAGATGTGCGCGGCTCCTTGAAGGACTCGTGGCTGGCATCCCAGGTGGGTGTCCGGGGGCAGCTCTGAGCATGGGGTCTCTCCCTTGACTTGGGAGCGCAGCGGGGAGCGGGGATGCCGGGGTGTTGGTGATGGTGGGGCAGCGGCTGCAGCGTGGACGTTGCTCCGGTGCCCGTTGCAGCGGGGCAGGCTCAGGCGGCATCTCCGTAAGGAAATACTGCTCGTTCGGTGCCTCGCGCGGTGGGATGCTCCGCTCGCTCGGTGTCTCCTTTGTGGGAAGCAGACTTTGTCCTGGAGGGACGTTCCTCTGAGCGTGTTTACAAAGTCTTCTTATATAATGCGTAAAAGCCGTGAAGGCTAATCCGCTCGAGAAGCAGCAGAGTCAAAGCCTGTGATACTGCTAAATACGAGCCGTGTCTTGCAGCACACGGGGGTTTCCACTGCTTTTTCATTTCTGGTCCCCGCACCAGCTCGACTTCAGGTTTTTTGCAGTTTCTCTGGGGTCTCGGGCGCTGGCTGCAGCCCGGTGGGTGCGAGCGAAAGCCCTGGGCTGGGCTGGGCTCGTTTCACTGCGACCCTTGGAAGCATTTACCAGGAGGAGAGATGCCGGCAGGAGACCCAGCGTGTGCTTCTGATGGCTGAGGAGGTGCAGGCGGGGAACCGTAGAGTTTAGAAGTCTATCATTAAAATGCATGGCAAATAAAATATGTGCAGGAGCATTTCTGAGAGCCTTTACTTGGCCCGTGTGGTGCTCAGCAGACGTTGGGTATAATTGGTGGCCGGAATGCAGCAGCATTTGTAAAATTATTCTGCATATGATTTGACCAAATGCATCCCAAAGGCGAGGGACAACATGCAATCTGTCGATAGGCATTTATCAAAATAAATCTTTCATTGTCTGGAATCACCTGCATTTCTGTTTTTATTTCTTTGCAGTTTTTGTTAGGTCTTTAAGCTGGGCTCTTGACCTGTTCTGCACGTGCACTTGTCCATGTCCCATTGCTGCTCTGATGGCAAGAGCTGCAGTTGTGTGATGGAGCTGAAGTTATGGAAGAGGGCTTTCTCCTTACCCAGACAGCGTTCCCCAGTGTAGGAGACTTGGATTTGGGTCCCTGCTATGCCGTATCCCTCCCAGTCTTGGGAAAGTCTGCTGGCTGGTTTCATGCCTCAGTTCCCATCTGCTGTCTGGGGACAGAGACATCTCTTGTCACGGGGGTTTGGAGGACACAGCCGTGCTTCCGCGACAGCGGGGACTGTGTCAGCGTGTAGGAGAGGAGCAGGCAGGGCAGGTTAGCACACACAGCCCCAGCTACATCAACTGCTTCTCTTGGTTTACTTCTGTTACAGAACAAAACCCTTTCTCATTTGTGATTCCCTTTGATTCATCTAAAACAAATCATTGATTTGTGCTTATATCCTGAATGTTCATTGATTATTCACTTAGTGTTTAATGTACGCCACATCTATAGCTGGCTAGTTTAAGTGAAGCTGCCAGTCATCTCCAGGAAGCTTTGAAGCCTGCTAAGTGATGGAGAAATTGCTTTAGCGATAGATGAGGCAAGGCTGCCGGCAGGCTACTGCAGGTAGGCTTGGGTTATCCGCGGTTCTCCCTGTTCACAAAACCCAAAACAGTCCCCCAGAACTGATTTCTCACTTCACGGTGTAAAGAAACACGGAACAAATACCCATCCTGGGGTTCCTGGTTCAACACAGGGATCCACAGCCACCAGGCATTTGCCTGTTGGGAAGGTGCTGGTTGGGCGCACCATGGATACGGGACGATGGGGCACGTGGGGTGAGGATGGAGAAGAAAAATCTTCTGCGGGGGCGTGCTCAGGGTTTCCAGCGTGAGGTGGGACGGGACGTGTCCTCGCTGATTTTCACCGGTGGGAAAAAGTGAAGTGAAATTCAAGGTTGGAGCCTTACTTGAGGCTGCGTTGCAGGAAACCTTTGCAGAGGTGGGGCCGAGCCGCCTGCCTAAAAGTATTTGGAGATGAAGCTTTACGTTTCTCATGAAGATTTTCCGTATCATTATCGTGCCAATTCTAACGTAGACGTTTTGTTTTTCATGAGACGAAGCCCAAGAGGGCTTGGTGGGTGCGGAGGGCTGCCGTGGCGGCAGAAGTCACCGGTCAAATTAAAGGATTATGGAAACTATTAAAATAAACAAAGGGCTTCAGCAGGGGCTGGCGGGTTAATGCTGTTAGGAGGAGAGGCCTTTCGGGGATTGCTGATCGAGTATCTGCTTAACGGCTTCCTGGTTCGGGGAGAGCATTGTTGTCTTTGATGAAAGTAAATGCATTTTTTCTGCCTTTTTTTATATGAATTAAAGTGTAGGGGGTGTTTTGTACAGCGATGCCCTTCTTGGGTTTGTTTTTGATCTCACGTCGGGCTTCTCTTGCGAAGCAAGAAAATCCATGAGGGGCAGATTCCTGTTTTAAATCATCTCTTTCTGCGTTAATTGTGGCACCGGCCGCTTCCCCTTCTGCTTTTTTCCCCAGTGTCAAGTCACATTGGAGTCTCCAGGATCTGTGCATTAGCATGGATGTGTCTGATGCACAGAGACGGCTCCGTAACTCCATCTTCCCTCCTGCCCGCCCCTGCCGTGGAGTGGCCCCCCTAATATTTAAATATTCCTGCCCTCTTGAGCTCCATACAGGATGAATACTTACTTAAAGGTTAATCTGTATTTTGAAGCGACCAGACACGTTTGTGCAAGATGTTTTCATTTCTGCTTATATCAAAGTGGACAGCAGTAGCATTAAAATGTAAATTGTTAGGCTTTAAAAAAGCTTCTGTGCAAAAATTAATCTCCACCTGTCTTTTACTTTCATTATGAGTTTTGTGGAGTTGCAGTGACCATTTACTTGCCACTATAATTGTCACACTGGTGGCTTAGGACTGGTTGGTGGTGGGATGGATGCTGAACTGGGGGAAGAGCTCCGTGTTGGCTTGCGTCAGTGCCGCTGCCTGGTCCACACCTATTCATCAATGAGTTTTTAGACCATCTTGATCATATTTTCAAGACTGCCTTAGAGCACAGAGGTTTTTTTTTTCTTTTCTCTCTGTGATGGCAGAGAGCTTTCTGGAAAAAATGTTTAACCTGGAGACCCTTTTTTTGTCACCCGCTACTTGTATGTACACTGCAATAAACCCTCTGTGTATTGTCACTGCTCCGAGGAATTTCATGGCTCAGATAAGAGGCCTGTGGTACCAAAACAGTTGTGTAGCCCTCGAAAGTCCTTGTACATAATCAAAGAAATGCTTCCAATACTGAGCTATGAACTACTCAAGATATGTGTAACAGCACTGCAAGTTTGTATAGCCTGGTCTAGTAGCACCGCTAACCCTGCCAGTACCAAGAACTTCATACAGAAGAAGCTGGAGAAGTTTTCCAAATGAGGACTAAATTGCTGTATTCCCCCCCAAAAGATGGGCACTCAGGGGAGCAGTGCTGCTGTGCGGTGTCCCCATGGCGTGTCCCCATGCTGGACGTGAAAAGCGAGAACAGTATTTGACCGTATGTGTTGCCTGGTGGATGGATGGACCTGGACGGTGCTGGACTCTCTCAGACTCAACCACTGCCACTGCCAAGTACCCGTCAAATGAATTAATGCTGGCGAAAGCGGTGTGGTGGTCTCCCCTCCCTCCTCTCTGTGCCCAGACTGTGATCTTTTGCTTTTATTTGATCTTGCCTTCTGTGTTTTAACTATTGCTTTTTCATGCCATCTCTCATTGCCCTCTCTCCGGAGCTGGCTTTGATATCTTTTCTCTTTGTCTTCCATTTCCCTCGGTTTCCTCCCTTCCTCCTTCCTTTGGTGTTGCAGAAAATGACCAGGATGGATGTCTTCCCACATGTCTCTCCCTCTCTTAATCTTGTCCGGTTCAAGTTATCCACCGTTAGAGGAACTTTACCAGATGTAGACCTTAACAGTGTGGCTTCGTTAACTCCAAGCAGTGATTTTGGGTAGAAGCTGGTAAAAGTTGGACTGCCCACGGAGGGGGTGGTGCTGGTCCTTGCACTGGGTGTCAGGGGTTGCTGCGGGTCCCTCCGAGTCTCAGGAGTGAGGACGAACCCTCCAGGTCCCAGGGTGGGGACGTCCATGGGGATGCTCGCACGGGCATCGCGTGTGGGAGGCTGGCGCTGCCGGCGGCGAGAGCTCATCCCACACCTCGCGGACCGAGCCGAAACCGCACTGAAGGCAAAGCGAGAATCATCTTTAAAGCTGGACGAATTTGCTGACTTTGAGGAGCGAGGGGTATTTAGGAAAAAAAAAAAAAAAATTGGAAATGTAAATCCTCGCTGAGTGCAAACTTCGTCATCTGATGGCTGAAATTCGCTGCTTTGTCGTGCCAGTGAAGCTGCGAGAAACGTGTATTTTCCCGGAGCTAAAGAGCTGACCTGGGTGGGGGAGGTAAGTACCCGGAGTGCTGGATGAGCATAACTGGGACATGGACTGTGGGCTGGCTCCATATAGATCAGTTTGTGTTTCATTAATGTCTGGTTCCACCCTGTCTGTCTGTTTTATTAGATTAATTTATTACTTTCTGAAAGTCCCTCTCCAGTGAGCTAAAATATCTATTTACTGGAAGTATTTGGTTACCATGAAAAAGTGTATTTGGCTTGTGTTTGGCAAATATTAACTACTTTCTTCTGTTTCTTTTGCAGTTTAATTGTCTATTTATCTTGGGTATTGATTGCTGAAGGCCTTGGTAATTATTTGCTGATTTTGGAAATAATGGTTTTAAAGGCTCGGATTACTTTTGTAATATTAATCATTACCTTGGTGTGCTTGCCTCAAAGGATGGGATCTCTCTGACGGCTCCAGTTGCAATGTGGACGTTTGCTGTCTGAAACTATGCCGCCGTCTTAAAATAACAAAATCATTACTGGTGTTTTTTTCCTGAAACTAAGCAGATATTTGCAGAGACGCAAACCTGGCAGTCGCAATTAGCTCACAAATTTGCTGTTCCTGTTGGTGGGAGGAGTGGCCAGATCCTGGAGTCAAATAAAAACATAGCTTCATTTACTTTCTGCTGTTTCACTCTTTTTTCCAAATGAGTTTCATGCTGTATTGGTCTCGACTCCGATGCAGGGACGGTGGGGAAATGGGCGGCCCCTCTCCAGGGGCGGCACGGCAGGAACGCAGCTTTGCTTCGTGGGAGCGGAGCAGTACTCCGAAAGGGTGTTACACTCGCAAGGAAACGTGCTGCCGTGCAGCGGCACATCTTGCTTTGGGGGAAGGTGAGAAACTGGAAAGTCTCTGCTGGGAGCTGAGTAATTGGCACCTGCTATTATTGTGTCCCTCCTCCCCCTTTTAATAACTTGTTTATAGAGACAACTCTCCTACAGATCTCATTACACAGCCGTAAAGCGTGCTTTTTTTAAAAATACATGCATTCCTATTCATGTCAGGTCTGAATACCTACATCCGTATGTTTCCGTAAGGAGGAGGGATGGGTTTTGTGTCGTCCGGGCATCTTTCCTCACCGCAGGGCAGACTCGCGGATGCCCATGGGGAGACGAGCCGTGTCCTCGCCATACCTGGAAGGAGATATAATTCTTCCATTAATACAAAACCTGGCAGGCGGTTGGAGTGGCTGGGAGGGGAATTCTGTCGTCTTGTTGTTTTAGGCCTTGAAGCAAGGGGTTGTGTTGGCTGTTTGAATGATGTTGGCTTTATCTCCATCAGAGCTTACACAGTGACATATATTACTAGAGAGCACGAAACGCAACGTTTGGCAGACGCCCCTGGGATCTCTAGTGCAGCAAATCCCACTTCTTTCTCTTGCATCAACTGATTTGTTTAATTGGTTTTAACAGTTTCGTCCGTGTTCTTTTTATTAGTGGATCGTGGCGCAAAAGGAAGCTGGGAGCGTTTTTTGGATCCTGTCCTGGGTAATTTGATGACTAAGTCTCGCTGAGCTTCATCTCTGTGCAGGTGCAGCCGCGCATCTCCTGCAGGGGATGTGGGGGGAAGAGCATCTCCTCCTCCTCCCGAACGCACGCGCGGGGGAAGGAAGAGGAGCAGAGGGCAAAATCACGCCCGTGACAATTGTTTTCTGATTCTTTTCATCACCTTGCTGAACAAAAACGATAAAAGGAGCCTCAGAAAAGAGGGCATTGCAGCAGGCCCTGGCTGGGATGTAATCTCTTTTCTTCGTACCGAGGTATAAAGATAATTCCAATCGGGATTGGAACAGCGGATGGCAAATAATTCTTGAACAATCCGCTTATGGTGTTCCAGGATGCGAATGAAAACCACTAATGGGATAAAGAAGGATCTAGATAATTATCTCGGCTGCATTAAATCCTGTCCTTTCAGGAGAGTACTCTTACGTGGACACTAATTTCATGTGTATGAAATGCTAAAGCTGACTAGACATTTTCAGGAGTTAGCTGCTTCCATCGTTGCTTGGTGATCATCTATCTTTTATCTGCCTGGTTGGTCCTAATAAATCTGGTCTCTGCTATCCTGTTTCCTTTTTTCCCCCCCTTCCTACAGCAGGTTAAAGCTGCGACACACATTCTCTCCGGGGCGGATTTGAAGCCTCCTTCATCCTTTTCTTTTTTCATTTGGTCTGCTGTTTTGGGAGACTTCCTGGGGTTTTTTCCTTTTTACATCTGGTAATGCTGTTGTTTTAAGTCTGACGGAAGAGCTGCTTGCATTATTAAGGTATGCGAGATATTTTTTAATTTGATCCATTTTTTTCCCCCAGCAAGAGCTCTGCCTCGCAGCGCGGGGGATGGCACTGTGCTCCAAAACAAATCCAGTTACAGTCAGTTAATGAGGCTCTTGTTGTAGGCTCTTTGCTGCCTTTGTGTTTGAGCCTAATGGGTGCCCCATGGATGAAGTGGAAAGGAACGGTTTTGTATTGACAGCAACCGTGACATTTGGATGAGGTCGGATCAGTTAACAGCGCTGAAAGATCCGTGTTACGGGATCTCTGTTCTCTACAACCCCGTGGTCAGAGGAAATCTGCTGTTCGGGGGTATGGGCGACAGAAATGCACTTCTAAGAAGCAGCAGGTTCTTCGTTATCCCCCCATCAGCTGCAGGCAGCTGCTTTTGCCAGCTGTCAGAGAGTCATTTCTCTCCAGCCTCACACCAAGTGAACCGAGGCATGCCTGAGCCGGCTGCAGCGTCCTTCGGTGAGCCGGGCATCTGACAGGGGGAGCCAGGTCCGGGGACTTCATCTGAGATGGCTGCCCATGAGCCTCCTCCAGCTGGAAGAGGAGGATGGGCAGCCAGCATCATCCCTTTGCGCACTGGAGGACAGATGCTGTGCACGGCTGTCTTGCCGGGGAAGGACTCCGTCATTCACCACGTGGAGAGTGCCCAAATGTAGTTTCTCAGCAGTAGACCCTCTCGAATCACAAGGTTCCCGTCTTTTCTTGCTGGCATGGCAGTACAGTTAAGGTTCAGACGTCTTTTGGAAGTACAGAAGGCCTTCCTTGCTTTTGATGAGAAGTCAAACAAGAAATGCTGTCCTGTCCACGGTGGACTTGGGTTTCCAATCTCCTTTATGCGGCACAGAGAGGGTACAAGGGCCAATCCTGTATTGAAATCTAAGGAGTTGGTGTGTCTTTGCTGTGGGATGGAAGTTGCTTTTGACACCAGATTTGCTGTTCACACAACCACAAGCTGCTATCTGCCTGTCCCAACTGGAGGATGTCCTTCAAGGCACGTGAAGCTCAGCCCTGCCATACCAGGCATGGATTTGGGACAGGTAGGCCTGCAAGAGAGTCTAATATGCAATTAGGCACACCTCAGTAAGGCACTTGCCTAGCAGGGCTGTGTGTAGAGAAGAGAGTACGTGGAATCCTTGCTGCCTCTGGAAGACTCTTTAGGAAATGAATTACATTTAAGAGATGTGGTCACCTTTCATCTTGGTGACATGCTTCTTGAACAGCAGCTCTTAAACTAAATTGCTCACACGGAAGAGTCAGTATCAAGGTTTCTTCACCTCCTGGCCACAGTTACTAGCCCTGCGGCTGTAGGAGCAGGGCTGAATTTAACAGTGGTGCCTGACACAGGCTTTTGCCCTAAAACCGCCGGCATTCTGCAAGAGGAGTCTGGCGAGGTCTGGCAGTTGACCCCTAAAAATCGATCGATTGCTGTGTAAGGCAAGATACCCACCTTATCTCTGAGAACACCAGCCCTCCTACATGCTTTTGACTTCCGCAGAGATCTTAATGGGGATTTTTTACCTGATATCTTTTTACTTGGTATCACTGCATGCCCTTTGAATGAACAACTCACTAAGAAATCTCATTACTTGCTCCTCGTTAAAGGTGTTTGGTTAGCCGAGTTGCTAGTCGAAGTCTCCTCTCCTCAACCCTGTGCTGTGATGAAGTGGTACCTGGAGCTGTTGTGCCAAGCGTTACCTCCACAGAGCATCATAAACTATCTCCTGCCATCCCCTCCTTGGCTGAGCCGTACCCAGAGGGAAACGGTGTGTTTTTCTGGATGGCTGCAGAGCTCTCTGTCTGTGCATCCTACAGGTCACTTGAGAAAGGCAGATATTTCACATCTCTTTGGAACTCTGTCAAGACAGTGGCAGATCGCTTAGCCTGAGTGCCGTTGTCTGGGCTGTGGTTCATAGCTTCTAAAATGCAGGTCAAAAAGTATTGCTGTAATAGTTAAAGGTTAGGCAAAATGACAACCTTTAGCCCTTCATAGCAGGAGGTGTTTTACTTCTGGGATTGAAACGCCAAGCACTCATCTGTTGTTCCAGAGTGCTGGTTAATTATTCTTAAAGCCCTCAAACCAAAGGGGGTCATTTCACCTTGATGGTGACCGCGTGGTGCTCAGAAGCTCCAGCCAAGAGCAGGATCCTTTCTGGTGTGCCCAGAACATGCTGGGTGCAGGGGGAAGCCTTCTACTGGGCTTCACCAGGAAAGGCTGGGCTAGGAGATGTGGGTCCATGTAGGTGGGACATTCATCAATGGCAGAATTGGCCATTTAAAATCCAATTCTACTTACTCATCAGCATCCTTTGGTGGCCAAGATTGCTGCAGTGCCGGGGACAAGCACCAGTGTCGTTTGCGTCAGTCTTGCAGATGCTGCAGAGAGGAGGAAAGGGGAAGATGCTGGCAAGAGAGGGCTCGTAGGTGCTTAAAATTCAGATTGCCAAACAGTGCAGAAAAGATCAAGAACTTCTTTTGTCTGCTGGTGTGTGGCGTAGCGCACAGGTGAAAAGGTGTGGATTTATTTGTACACGCACTCTCGTTTGGTTTGGCTTCCAGGAGAAGTCCTTATCTCTTCTCCTGCTGCCAGCTTCCTCTGAGTTGCCCTCTTTCCCTCTGCTCTGCCTACATTCCTTGCTGTGATTTCAATTATTTATAGTATTTCTTTTTCCCTTAAACTACTCCGCTGCGTGCCTGCTATTGAAGCAGCTGTCGCTTCCCAAGCTCATTCCGCTGATGGGTGAAGAGACGATCCCTGTGCATACAACTCGTTAAGAGCATCTCAGGGCTCTTCAGTGTGGGCAACTATGTGGATGTAAAATTGCAGTTGGATCTTATCTTACAGAAGGTTTTGTTTGCGGCTGGTGAAATAATGATCCGCTTGTTAATGGAGAGTAAGAGGAGGAAGCTGCCGAGGATAATAAGGGGAGAGGAAAAAGAGTTTTGCAGAGGAGCCTGCCCCCTTTTTTTGGTGAAACTTAAGCAGGCTAAAACAAGAGGCATATTCTCTTTTCGGTTACATCAGTGTGCATCCGGAAGAACCTCGTTAAAATAATTTAATTTCTTTTTGACATAGGCTGGTGTCACAGAGAGGGGAATCTTTGGTGGCAGGGAAGGGCAGGCTTAGCGGGCTGGTCTGAAAGCAGAGCCGGGGCTGGGAGAGGCAGGTTTAGCTGTTCGATTTAATACTCCCTCATTTTTACCTCTGCAGTATCAGGCTTAGAGGGGAAGCAGAAAATACTTGTTTAAATCCCTTTCTTCATTGCTGCCATGTTCAAACTGAATTAACTCTCTTCCGAAGGAAGCCTGCGCTATAGGAAGCATCTGCCGTGGTCCAAATTGCGTTTGAGGTCGGAATTAAAATGTACGTAACCGTTCAGCGGTGAGCAATGAATACGCAAATCCTGCTTGTTGCCACCAGTTGTTTTGCGAGGCATGATTTGTACGCTTCCCTTGTACCTGTGCGGTTACACGAACGTATTACTGGAATACGAACCAGCACAACGTGTCTCGGGAAATAATGATTATAAGGTGAAGCAGCCTGCTAGAATGTCAGATAGTTCCTTATCTCAAGCTTACGTTTGTTTGTTTATTTGTTTATTCGTTTTCTACGAAGAGTGTTTCTGGAGTGTACTAGTAATTGATGTGAGGATGTAATTGCATTCACGGTGCATCCGTGTCGGGGGCAATATTTACGTGCAGTGACTGCTCCGTGAAATATTTGTTCTCTTGGCTCCTCCGTCCGCTGAGTTGACGTAAGCTCTCGGAGAAAGTACGAACAATTTTTAGGGCTGTTCTAGATATAGTCCTTGCAGATTTTTTTTGATTGTGTAACTGAAGAGAGCTTTTGAAAAGGTAGAACAAGTCTCAAGTATAGACTGGCCAGGGAGAGGCTGGTGCTTTGCTGTATTTGATGAGCTTTCAGTCTGATTAAGAAAAACTAAAGCTCCCATTTTACGGAGTATTGTCTGAGGAGCGGGTCTCTTGGGGTGTAATTTGAGTGCGTAGGCTTCCTTCTGGCTTCTTTTGGGCAAAGACTGTTCAAGTTTGGAAAAAATTATTCAAATTCTTTAAATTGTGTCCTGTCTTTCAGCGGGAATTGCAGAGTTAATTGCCAAATAAACCGAGGAGCAAATGACACAAATGAATAAGGCAGAAGTTTGGGCAGGACTCGGTGGTGTGTGCTAATGCCGTATTTCTGGTGCACGGCGGCAGACGTTGGTACCACATGTATTTCAGGGGTTAATTACATGATACTGCCAAATTCCCAATGGATTAATGGCTGTTTCGGTTCAGACTGACAGCTCCTGAGGCGCCGGGGCAGCACGGCGAGGGTGGTGGCGCCGGACTCCTAGAGGTGGAGGTGGATTGATGAAAAGCAAAGCCCTCTACAAAGTTGGCTGGGTGTCATTCGGGCTGTTTCACAGGTGGGAAATCAAGGCACGAGAGGGGTTTCCAACCTGCAAGGTGCATAAATCCCTTTGGATCCTCCCTCTGACCATCCCTGCGGCAGCCCCTCAAACACGGAAGCCATGTCTACAGGAGGATGGGTTTGCATTTCTTTGCTGGCACATTCGCTGGCAGAGCGATAACATTCACTGGGTTGCTCCGGGAGGTCTGTGCTTGTACTGGGATGGAAACTCTGCGGGCTCAGGGCATGGACCTTGAGCGCTGCTGTAGCCGCTGGGAGCACGGATGGAGAAGGCATCCATGTACCTGGGGCTGAGACACTGCAGCATCTCACCCTGCGCAGCTGTGTGTTCTTCGGCAAGACTCCTGGTGCTGGACCAAATACTTGTGTGGGGAGGCGGACGGTGCCGAAGCAGCAGTTAGCCATTAATTTGCTCTAAGGATGGATGGATTGATTCTGGTGCTGTGGAAACCCAAGTGGATGAAGGCGCAGGAGGACAGGGGTGGTAGGTCACACCAGCGTCTGCTGTTGGCGCAGAAGAGGGAGATTTTAATGTTTTGTGGCGCCTCTTTTACTACTTTGGAGAAAGCTTCCTTTTTATGTGCCTGTATAAATGCTTTATAGCCTGAGTACTGTGACTTTGAGTAGTTCCTTGGAAATTGATGGTGAATTTTGACCACGTACAGCCAGTGTCTTCAAGTTCCTGAGGATTCTGCTTGCAGTTTCTGATCTGTATTTTTTTTTTACTGCATTTAAATGAGTGATTTATATAACTTCTGAGTATTGGCAGGCTTACAATCAATTTCTCTCCTTTTTTTTTCCCTTCTGTTTAAGCCTGTTTTTATTAAGGGACTGACGCCGTGTCCTCCTTCCCAACAGGTTTCAGACTCCTAGTCTCACTTTAGCCCAATTGGGCTATGGTATGGAAATCCCAGAGTTGATCAAAAATCCTTCAGGCACTTTTGAAGGTGGCCGGGAGGGCAGAAGAGAGAAGGTCTGTAGCTGGCTCTGCTGGAGAATAGCATGAACTCCTCCATCAGGCGTGGGTGATCCATATCTTCATAAAGCCCCAGCCACAAGAAATGCTTTAATCAAAGCTTTCGGTTGATGGGATGCCCAGATGTTGTGCTGTTCCGTGGGGAGGGATGTGGTGGGATGGCCATGGCCACCACCGTTCTCTGCGCCTGGTCAACAGCTCAGCCGATCCCTCTTTAAGCCCTGCCAAGTGCCGAAAATAAACAAGACCAAGGCTTTTTTTTCCTTCTCACACCTCTAGCAAGGGTTAGAAGTAACCACAGAAAGAAAATAATCTGTTTTGGGTTGTTTTTTTTTTATAATGGGACCATTCATTTCGGTATTTCTACCTGTGGCTAATGCCTCATTCTCTTAATTTTTGTTGCTCCGTCTGCTTTGTTTTTCTTTGCTGCAATCAAGATAATGCAGTACAATATTGCACTAAGAATTTCAGCTATTCAATTACCTTTCAGAAGTTGACTTAATTGGTTCTTTGAGTGATAGCTCTCTATTGTGTGCAATCAGCACGACTCAAGGAGGGAGCAGGAAGAGGATAAGGACTTTGGTTCTAATCAATAAATAAAGGTCTTTGAAATAATACTGCTTGCAATTTGTATCGCTGGTTAAATTACGCCAAAGATATGCGTTCCTTGCGGAGCACAGCTATAACGGAGTAATAAGCCTTTGCTATCAGCAAGCTTTTTTACACCGTGTTTCCAGCAAATACCATTCTCCCCTTGGCTTTCCCCCCTCCTCCTCCCCGCCAAGTATTAGAGAAAAAACTAAACCAAAACTGCAGCAAAGCCTGGCACAGATGGTTTGGGAAGGTCTAATACGTAATGACTAATCATTTCTTTTGCACCTCATAAAGTATGCAGATGAATGTGATACCTGATGATAAATAATTCAAAATGGAGATGCAAGGCAAGGGGAGATTATAGACGGAATAAATAAACAGTAAACCAACTTTTTTAAAAAAGAAAAAGCATACCCAAAAGTCTAAGCTACAATCTATAGAAACAGCTGCATTTTGTTGCAGGTTTGCCTCCAGTGCTTGAATCCGAGGGACTTTGGGCCAGCAGGATTTCTAGAGTTTGCAGTCAGGGTTTGGCCAAAGCTACGAATTTCAGGAGTTGACACCTTTGCAGAGCTCTGTTGCACTTCAGGTCATCACTGAGCTTATTCCTGCCTTGGTTTAGGCAGAGGGAAACCTTTGCCAAGCAAAGGTTTCTTTTAGAATTTTTTTTTTTTCCTAGTTATAGTGAGGTAAAAGTGATTGGCTGCTTCATACTACTTCTTTTAAAAGCTAAAATTACTATTAATAATTAATGATTTGACCATAATTAAAGGTATTTTTAATCCAGAAAGGTCTTCTTGAGGTTGCAAGAGGCACAAGACTGGAAGCCACCCGCTGTCCCCTTACGTGGGCGGCGCTGCCGCTGCATGGGACAATTCCGGCTCCTGTCACCGCGGTCCCCTTCCTGAATCCATCCCCTTCCCAGATGCGGGGGCAGGTGGGAACTGCAGGTGCAGAATGGAGTAGAGCCACAGGTTTTTAACATTTAAGCATCCAGCAGACTCCTGGGCATGGCGCGTGTCTCCGCACTCCATTTCCAACACCTTCGGCACGTGCAGGGGCTTCGTTTTGTTTGGGGGAGTGACCAAGGGATGTTCTGTGCAAAGATCAGCTCAGACCAAGTTGGGATTTAATTGATTAAAGATGCTTCCTCCCTTTGCTCGCTGTCCCATCCTGGTAAGAGATGGATGATCACCCTTCAGGGCAATGTTCTTGCTGCGGGAGGGAAGACGGTGGTGGTCCACATTTATAATCCTGTGCCCAAGAGCAGCTTTAAGACCGTTTCATGTGTCGGCTTGTACTAGTTTTCACAAAACTGTGGAGGTAAATTGAACTTGCCCTTTGATCAGCTAGAAACGGTGATGCTACAGTGTCCTGGTCCGGCTCAGCGTTAAGTGTGTCCTTAAATTGCCAGTGACCTTCTCCTGGCAGCCGCGGGCTGGTGTTGGGCGCCTTTGTGCCCAGACACCCCGACAAGGCTGCGTTTGTTAGCGGAGGGCTGGTACGGTCTGGCCTCGCTGGAGAAGTGGCACTGAATGGTCATTTTGTGATGACAGTAATTGCAGCATCCGTGTAGTTTCACCATCCAAGTGTTTTACTGATGATCCCAAGTGCTGGGTTGATTCCGTATTGACTTTGCAGAGCACCGCGGGGCTGGGAAGGTGTGTCGCATCTATTTATAAGATGCAGTAACCGCTGGTTTGCCAGTAATTTTGTATTGGGTTAAGCGATATAGGGGAAGAAGGGCACAAGAAACAACATTTTTGTTGTAAGTTTACTCTGTGGCTTCTTTCAGTCCTGGGAGGGGCTGTTGTGATAAAGTCTGATAGATTTTTCACGTCTGCCTATGAAGAACGTAGGCTTTATCTTTCAAATGAAATTTGCTTCGCCGCGCTGCCAGCAGGGTTGGTTTGTTGTTTTTTGGGTGTTTTTGATTAGCTATTTTTGTGAAATATAACCTGAGAATTTGTATTGGCTTAACACTTAAAATGTAGCCAGGGGAAGATGGAATATTCATCTTTATTGTGTTTGTTTCTCCCGTTAATGAGACATTACTGTCTGTCGTAAAGGAAGCGGTCCCCGGGCATGCCCAGTTATTTTCTGCTCGCTCCATTAGCTCGTGTGCAGTCCTCCCGATTGGTTTTGGTTTTTTTTATGTGCATGTGCTTTTCTACTTGCTTAATCCTGCCAACTGCTCTTCTGGTTGGAAATCCATTTCTATAATGCTGGGTATTACAGAAATTTGTGGAAGCTCTTAATGCAGATACCGTGGGGGTGAGGCCGGTTTGCCCAGTCGGGCTGTGCCGACTTTCTGCTTGCCATCAGTCACGCAGAGAGAGCTTCACGCTGCAGCTCACCGAGGGCATAAAATGCACGCAGTAAAGAGAAATGAAGTTTAAGGAACAACTAGAGCGCTGTAAACATTGCTTGGGTTTTTGATTTACCAAGTCCAAGCACAGCACAAATTGCATGGCTTGCTGTGCCCTGTGGAAATCTCCCTTTGTATTCCTTTTTTTTTGAAAAATTTCCATAACTAGTAATCACGGGATCGTAGCAGAGAGCCCTTCTGTAAATAGCGTTTTTGGTCACCACTGCTGTTTACTATTACTTTTTACAGCGTGGCAATCGAAGCTCCTCATTCGCAGGAATATTCGTAACAAATTGCAGCAGGGATGCGGGCGGCGGAGCTTCGCAGCCCTGGATTTCGGGGGTTGGTTGTGTGCGTGATGCTCTGGGGACCAGAGCTGGGGCGGGGGGAGGCATCTTCTCCCTCCGAGCGTGTGATTCCCAGTGTTTGTGTAGCCCTTTCCAGCAGAACTGAGCACATCCCTGCCTGTTGTACTGTTCTGGTTGTTTTAATCTGTTGAATTTATCCGTGGCACTTTGCCTGGTGGAGAGCAGTGGGAATGTTGTCAGCAGTGGCAGAGAAGGATGCCAGGCTGCTTTTTTTTTTTTTTTATTATTATTATTATAATTATTTGTAGTGAAGCCATACAAAGTCCATCCAGGGCCTCATGGCAAGGGTTTAAGTAGCTCTCAAGCACGCACGTACCCTTTGTTTAAGCAATGGAGTAGGCAACCTGCTCAAAGATTAGCGTGAGTTTATATACTTGTGTTAACTTCTGACTTAACTATCCAGCTCTATTAAAAATAAAAGGAACAGAATCCTTCTGGCACGCTTTGATAGCTACAGCATTTGGAAGCTCTTCAGCTCCTCTCTCTTCTCTTTCCTGATTTCCTCCCAAGAATAGTTGCAACACTTTTCTTTTTTAGGACTTTGCCCTAATAATTGCATCTGTGAAGGTCCGCTGGGATGGGTTATCCCACAAGCAGGATTATGTCCTTAAATGGAAAATAAGCCACCGCAACAGCCAAAGTTTGGGAAAAAAATCTCATTGTGGGAAAAACTAAGTTGCTGGATGTATTATTCCATGTTGTGGAGCTGCGCGGTCAGAAAATGTTATTGCGGAGAGGAAATGCTCGTGTCTTCTAAATGCTTGTTGCGTTCTTTTTTTAATTGTTGTTAAAATAGGAAAACATACCTCTAATAAAATACCAGCTAGTGCACCCTCTGTAAAAGGGACGGGAGGCCTGAGCAAACATTCGCGGGAGATGGGGAGGCCAGTCTTGCTTTATGAATTCCTTAATTTATTTGCTGGCTCATGCTCCCTCCCGTTCCCCCCCCGCCGGTGGTGGTGCAGGTTCTCTCCAGGCTGCCCGGCTGGTTCCCCGGCCCCGCTGCCTCCCGGCCAACGATTTGGGCTAAATAATCCAATTAAGTTTTGCAGCTTATATAACTCCCTTGGCTTGAGGCGGCAGCCGGACTGACGGGGATACAAAACACATCTGGAAATCGTGTACTAAACATACTACCGCAGCCGGAGCCAAAACGATTTGGACAAATTTGCTCATACGCACAAGATGTCCTTTGAACAGCAAGACGTGTGCGTACCGTCTCCTTGCTGAAGAAGTCAAAGTCAGAAAATGCTCCTACCCGTAAATCGTTGCCCTGGCTGGAAATCTGAACTGGCTTTTCTCCTCTCCCTTCTCCTTTGGAGGATCATCTGTCTCTTCTTCTTCAGCTCCAGAGGATCAGCCAGTCCCCGTAGTATGCTGATCCTAAATAACACGTATGTTTATGTATTTCAAAGGTGGGAAGGACCTCCAGCCTCATTTAGACTTGAGTTCTTATCTGTTACCCAGCACAGGAGTTGCTTTTTATTTAAACTGAAACGTAACTTGGTGTACAACTGGAACATAGCTCCGAAGAAACAATCAAGGGGTTTTTTTCTGAGACTTCATTATAACTCTGGTAATTTATGCTAATGGTTAATCACACTTACTATTAAAACATGGGCATTTTACGTCAGCTTGAGAGTTGGGGAGAAAGAAGAACTCATTGATTCTTTGTTTCAGGTAGTGTGCCCAGCACAAGCCTAGGAACAAAACCAGTGCACGTTTTGGCACTCTTGAGATGTCTGTTCTCCTGTTGATACCCATTACTCTCGGTAGGGAAGTTATGGCCATTAGCAGCAGAATGAATTTCCCTTCATGTGCAGCGATATGCTCTTGTAGCTTCATTTTATAGTCTGCTGTCTGATGTTAAAGTAAAGAATTTATTTGTCTTTGCAGGTGTGCGGGGCTGGTTTAGCATCCCGCCCGTTCCGCGGTGCTTGCATGGCCGCCTGCCAAATCTGTGCCGGGGAAGGGGTGTAGAAATGCCACCCCCCGAAATGTGATATGCCACACACGCAGGCAGCTGCTGGGCTTGTCCTCGGGAAAACATATTCAGGGAATTAGCTACAGTCAGCGTGCAGTGGGCAGGTTGCAAAGGAGTGGTGCAGGGACCCAGGGACCCCGGGGGTCATTTGGCAGAGGGTGCGTTTCAGTCCCGAGACGGGACGTGGCTGGGGCACAGCGATGCCGAAGCAGGGCTCTGTGGCATCTTGACCCCAGTTTGGCTTTTGAAGTGGTTTGGACACTTCTGGGCAGTGCCCAGGGATAGACACCCAGGAGGTGGTGCGGAGCTCCGGGCGGCTCTGCTCGGGGCTGCCCTGGTCCACACCAACGTTGGGCTAATAAATGTTTGACCCACGCTGACAGCATCCAGGATCCCTTCGGTATCTTTGCACTAGCAGAGCTTACTCTGGTTTGTTATGGACAACTTAAGATATTTTCTTCCAGTCTCCTGATTTATAAGGCTGTCAGAATGCCCCTGCTCTCAACAGGCTTTGGACATGGCCATGGGGGTCTTCTAGGAGTATCTTCGTAGTCATAAATACCTACATACAAAGTCGTGATCTCACAGTTTATACATTTTGGTTTTTTCCGTGGTCATAAAACTAAACAATGAGTGCCCCAACAGAGGCTGTGTATCTTGAACCACTCTTCCCAACCCATGACAGCATTGGAGCTCATCCATCTGCATTGCTCCTCTTCAGACATGGGTTTGCTGGAGATGATTTAAAAAACATGTAGACATGGTGCTGAGGGACACGGCTTACTGGTGGTTTTGGCAGTGTTAGGTTAATGGTTGGACTCAATGATCTTAAAGGTCCCTTCCAACCTAGATGATTCTATGATGACACTGCTCTGCCTCCACTTCTTCCACATTGCTGCTGGATCTGACAGACTGACTGCCCTCTCTTGATGTTTTATCCCTAAAGAAGAAGAAAATTGGATTAGATTTTTCACAGCAACGCACAGTGGTGATCCTGGGTAACGAAGCTGATCTGTGCACGGGAAGCTTTGGGAAGCTGGGTACGAGGGTAAGTTATTTACAGGGGACTCACCCGGGGTGATTTGCTTCACGGATGTCTCGTAAAGGCACTCCAAAGGATGAAACGACCACTAAACATTTCTTTGTGTGCTCAGATGACAGCTTTTAGTACTCGAAGAGGAGCTGAGCAGCCCAAGCAGCCGGTGGGAGACCATTTCCAAAGCAGTGTTCGGAGGCATCGGGGGTCCCAAAAACACCCAAGTACAGAAACAGCCTCCCCAGGCACTGCACTCCAACAGCAAACCTCTTTGTACAGTGGGAACAGGGGCTCGAATTGAGCTCTAAATACTCGTGCTGCAAGTTTTCAGGGCAGTTCCCATCGGGGTGAGTCACGCTGCTGGTTTCCCCTGTGCTGTGCCGGACCTCACTCCCCTGCGGTGGGATTTTCCCTGGGTTTTGACCTCCTGGCACCCCTGGGACAGGCGGACTTGCGCTTCGTCACTCCCCCTGGTGCAGTTTGCTGTGATTTTGTGCCATTTAACTCCTTCAGTACGAGCTGTGGCTCCGCTCGGCCGTGCTGGGGGTTCATCTAGTGCAAAGCCCCTCTCCCTCTTCCAGCTTGGCCAAGCTCTGGGCACTCTCTTCTCTTCCCCCGACACCTCCCCAAGCTTGACAGTGTCTGGGCTCTTGGTTTGAGCATCTCAGCAGATCCTCCTCGCCTGGTATAAAACCAGTTGATCCACTGATTTCATCCCGAGAAGCGCTTTGCTCTCTAGACAGCCCCATCCCGCGTCGTCCCAGCTGTGCTCCTGTGAGGACCTACGGCTGCGCTGGTGCTTTCTGGGCTGCCCAAGATACAACGGTTTTGTTGTGGAAAATTCTTCCCCTGGGCTCTGATGTTGTTGTGGGGTCCTGCGAGGAGACGGGGGCTCTTCTCGTTGCAGCAAGCAGCCCTTCCATCTTCTGTTCTCCTTGCAGCACCGAAACATGTCAAACTGAAGCTTTCTGTAACATAGCTTCCCTCTGGGTGGGAAGTCTGGAAAACTGAGCCACAGCAGCCCACGTAGCAATTAGCGTTACCTTTTATATGCCACCAGTAAAGGTAACGGTGTGTGAAACACTGAAAACCCAAATGCATTTAAATAGACCTGTTTGAAGGAAACGAGGGGCGTGAACTGCGCATCCGCTTGCAGGGAGCATAAAGTGTCCTCTGCCAGGGCTGAACAGCACTTCAGGAACAGTTGTGAAATTAAGCATAAATACCATTGTTTTGCGGTGCCGGGCTACAGGAAGCATACCTATTTTGGGAGGTAGTAAGCAGCATACTGTAAGGCTCGGTGCATTGTCCTTAAGCCATTAGGTAAACCTGACATTGCAAGAAAGCAAAACCTCTAAGGATGTGGTTTCACAAGCCGTTTAAACTGCTCTCCGCTTGGGCCGTTGTCCAAAATGGCATCCTAGTTCCCTTGAGCTTCCTTTGCAGCACCACCTCAGTCAGCAGGATGGTCTGGCCAAAAATTTATCCCGCACCGAGGATGCTTAATTTTCCAGCCAGACCAGCTCATGGATACGGTGGACCACGGGGCTGCGTGGGTGTTGGTGACGTCCGAAGAGGCAGAGCGCGGGGAGCACCCTGCCTTTATTTAGATCACCGAAAGCCACTCGTGACACCCTGCCCGGAGCTCGGCATGGGGGGAGCCGGAGATGCCAGTATCATTTCAGAGCAGCAGCTCGTTGAGAACCTTTCAGGCGTCATCAACCAAAGGTCTTAGCAGTAGGACACCCGCGCAGTCAGCATCCTCCTCCTCCTCCCCCAGCTGTTGATTTTTCTACCCTTGAAACGTCCTGCAGCCCCCAGCTCGTGCTGTGCCGTCGCCAGCATCTGTGCTGCCTGGCTGCGGAGCCGGTCTGCTGGAATAACGCTGCTGCGGGCACGGGGCTGGCAGGCAGCTCCGCAGCCGAACTGGTGTCCCATCTGCAGCCGGGGCCGCCTACCTCTGCGCGCTCATCCCTGCCTTTTCAAATCGGGAAAAATTAAATTACCACAGGTTGCTGTTGCTGGCAAGTCGGGAACTCCATCTTTTTTGTACTTCAGTGATGCGTTTTCTGCAAGGGGAAGAAATAAGGGGGGTTTTTTGCTCTCTGGTGTGGTTCTGTGGGAGGGGGTGTCAGCATTACTTGATGACCCTTCCTTATGTTTTCCTGGCTGCTGAATGAGAAGAGGTAGAAGTGGGTCTTCCTACTGTTTTTAGTGGTATGTTTTTCGTCCCAGGAATTATCCTAGCATATAAAATGAAACAAGAGCCCCCTAGATAGCATCAACACTTATAGTTGGCCTAAGTGTGCTATTTAATGGCAATGTCTTGTTTTTTCTCCGGAGAGAAGAAAATGTACCCCATTAAGTGCTCGTGTTACAAGCCTGCACCCTGGGGGATAAATATTTCAAATACTAATGCTGAGTAATTTTTTTAAAAGGTTCTGTATGCGTTTTATTTTAAGCATGCTGCAAATTATTTAAGACGACTAAAACAAAATGCAATTCATATCAGCTCATCCCGTGATGAGTATGTGGTGATCTCCTTCTCGCCACCAGTACAGTCGTGCGGCCGATCGGGCACGGGTACAATAGGGAAATTTTAATCTCTTTGCTGCTGCGGGTCTGTAGGTAGACAAGATGTCCAATTTACATAGACAGTGGAGCGAAGGGAACGTTCTAAATATCCTTTCACTCTAATACAGTCGCATGCATTGCAAATGAGTTACTCTTTTGGAAAAAGAAGTCAAACCTGACTTGCATTGAGGTTCTCAGCTATTAACATCAGCGGAGCCAGGGACTCCAGCCAGAACTTCTGTGATTTCCTTGATATCCCTGCGACTTAGTACATCGCTTTAACTTTTCCATATGTGTTCTCTGATTTATAACACAGCACTACTTTATGTTGCTGTTGTAAAATTATTTCATACGCTCAGCCGTGCCAAAAGCTTCATATGTTATTGATTAAACAAATTCCCCCTGTTCCAGGATTTCGACTGTTCTGAGTCCGGCGGTAACTGCAGTGGAATGACGAGTGTGATGGTCGATCGTACAAGGAGGTGGGAAATACTGTCCCGACACTTACTGCTGCTAATCAATAAGCTATCCTTCAATTTGCAAAGTGGAAATGCTATTTTCCACCTGCCACTGCCGCGTCTCTCCCGAGACGGGCTGAGCTCCTCTGTCAGCTGCGAAGTGCCGGTGGCTCCTGGTCGTTTGTGGGGGGAGATGATGATGATGATGATGTTGGATTTTAGTAATGGTGGGAGGAGGTTTAACAGGAATTTCATTTCGACTCCTTCACAGGCAATTAGCGACAGCTGCTGCTAGAGAAAGGGCGTGATGATTAACACGGTGACCTTTGCAAAGATCGGCTTCCCTTCTTGGAGGGCTTCCTTTCGGCTGGACTTGCGAGCCATTAGCGCTACAGCACAGAGCGGGATGTGTGGGTGCTCTGGGGCTTGGTGGAACAAGGTCTCTGTTTCACTATTGACATGATTAGGTTGTAATAAAATGGGGTTTCCTGTTAGACTGTGAGGCATTAGCTCTGCTTCAGGATTTTCTGCTCCTTTCAAGCGCCAGAGTTGGGCTTTACCAGCACCCACAGGAACGCGGTCCTGCACGCTCCAGACATCAGCATTTTCTTCAGGGTTGTTACGGTTCGTGGGATTTTACTCTCTAGCTTTGGTGCTCGTTGTGAGAACAAGGCGAAAGGGAGAGAAATCCAGTCTGGAGGTTTGCAGGTGGTGAGAGCCAAGCAAAGCCCATTTGGGATTTTCTTGCATGTGATGGTTTGCAATCCAGCATGAAGCTGGTGGCCACAAGTGACAAGTAAAACAACCTGTGGCATGGCCAGCACCGAGACTTGAGTGCGTGGACCTCGACGATCGGGGACGAGGCTGCCACGGGTTCCTGCAAGTGCATTTTCAATACAGGTGAGCAACACGCTTTCCCCTGCGAGTCTGTTCCCACTGCTCTTAAGTGCATCCAAGAGCATTTTCCCTGCCCATGCCATGGAAGGACAGTGCATCAGGCAAACACATCTCCTTTTAAACCACGCACAGGTTTGCTCGGCTAGGACTGACCACGTCTATAAGTTCCCAGCCTTTCCCATTCCCTTTTTTTCCCCCCCTTTCTTTCCACCCCTCACCCAGGTTTGCCTGGGTGATGCCCTCCCTTAAAAACCTCGTAAAGCTGCAATTATTTCTAGGTTTAATGACCCATGATTTCTGTAATGCTTTATTTTGTTCACTTTCAGCATGTTTTTATTCCCCAGTCAAATAAAGAGTATTAAAAAACCCACCAAGAACAAAGCCTTCGCTTTCCATTTGAGAGAAAAATGCTTCGAAAGCTGTATTTGTGCTACGCAGGTAAATAATTAGATTGCTAATGAATTAGCTTCGCTTTGAAGAAGAAAGCTGCAGTGTTCCTAATTAAGTTGTGAAGAGAGACACAGAAATTTGGGGTCTTTCTCCCAAACAATGGGGGGAAAGGGACTGCCAGCCCGCAGGAGGCCAGGGACCACCGGCGGGGTGGTGATTTACCCCATCATCTCATGGTGCCTCTGTGCTTGCAGCACCTTCCAGCTCTTCTGCATCGTTTAAATTCATCATCTCAGTGTTTTTCTGTGGCAGTGAATTCAGAGAAATAATATACTCTTTTTTGTGCAACACATTTCCTTTTATCAGTTTCAAATTAGTATTTGAATTGAATGGTTATTCACTCCTATATTTTGAGACAAGGAGGATGGAAGTCTGTGATATATTTTCGTTATATCACTCTATTTGATATGCTTTTCATCATGAGCCCTATTATTATGGCCATCCTGAAATGAATAATCTCATATTTTTCACTTTCCTCACAGAGCAGGGGTTTTTTTTTCAGTCCTTTGATCATTTTCATCACCCTCTTCTAAAGCCCCTTTTAAGTCTGTAGTAATACTCTTTTTCAGATGAGGTGAAAACTATTCTGGGATTAGGCAGCATCATTTTAATAATGTTATAATCTTCATACCATTATTCCCTATCCTATTCCCTAAGCAGACTAACATCTCGTTTGCCTCCCTCTCCATCCCTCTTTTTTTTTCCCCTGGATTGCTGCTGCCTGCAGAGCAGCATCAAGACACTCTGATGCTCTGGTTTCCTTCCTAGTTAATATTGTTCATTAAGAACATGTGAAAAATACCTTGATTCCCCTCCTGATTAATTTGCATCTGCCAGCTTTGGCGTTAATTTGCCATTCTGCTGCCTTTTCTCCTGGTCATTTGCTTCTTTTCTGGCTTTGACGAACTTACCTCCGTGTCATCTCCGTATCTGGCCACTTCACAAATTCATCTCCTTCTCCGGATCCTCACTAAATCTATTAGACAGCAGGTTTAATACCAATCCGTATGGCCTCCTCTGGATAGTTAACCTTTTGCTATGATGAAAATTCGCTATTTAATTTCGTCTTCTTTCTCTTTAGATCAATGGCAGTTATTTGCCCTCTTCCCGTCTCCTCCTCAGCTGTTTTGCAGCAAAAGAAATTGCTATCTGATTGGTCCGTCTCGTTAAATCCCCTGAACAGGTTGATAAAAACTCAGGAAAAAATCAGGAGGACTAGTTCCTTTTGCAGAAGCTGATGGTGGTTTTATACCTCGGGGGATTTCCTCGCCCGCCAGCGCTTTTGTTTGTGGCAGGGTAAAACCCAGGGGATTCGCAGTGATCTGGGAGGTCTTTGTGTGGTTCTGTGTGATTCACCCAGGGAGCTGGGCTGCAGAAAGAGATCCCATACCTGCTCTGCAGATACCCGGGAGCAGTCCGATGGCTTCTGCTGCCTCCTCTGCCCTGAGCCCAGACATTTTAGGCAGAGGTGATGGGCATCACTGTTTGCTTTCCTAATTTCTGAGTTTCTACCTCCTCGCTTTGGAGCCTGCGTCCCTCCTGCAGCTCCCTGGGGAGCTTTTTGGGTCTGGGCACAGGCAGCCCTGCGGCTTGCGCTCTTCCTTGGAAGGGGAATTATAAAGCTCACCATCCGTGTTGTGGTTCACCATCCCCGTAATGGGAAATCTACCCAGCCCCAGTCCTGAAAACTTACTACTTGGGACTTTAAAAGCAAAAAACTCCTTATTTTTTTGAAGGATCTGTGTGAACGTTGTCTGAACTGGTTCTCAAATGCAAACAGTTGCTCCTACTTTGGAATAATAAGGCACAGGGGATATGTATTTTCCTCTCTGAGGACGTATGTGCTGCGACAACATTAAACTCCAGCAAGGAGATGTGCAACAGGAATATGATCAAACCCTACTGCTGCAAAAAGAAAAAATAGTGACTTAAGGGTGCCTGCGTTCCCTGGGTAGAGACCGTCAGTGGAGAGATGCATTGAATTCCATCTCATTACACCGAGCTGCTGAAGGTTGAAATGCTGTTAAATATACCACAGGCTTTTATTAAATGGCTATATTAAAAAAAAAAAAACAAACACACACATACCAGATTGCAGCTGGTGGAAGAACATTCTTTATTTGAGGATCATTTTTTCAGACAGGCTGACTTTTAATAAGCCTCTAGCGCTGGCTGATGTGTTGGCTCGGCGTAACGGTGGTGCAGTGGGATGCTCAAACCCAGCAGCCGACCCCGGGGGCAGCGCAGGAGCCTCCTGACTCCTGGCTTTGCTGGCTGTGAAGGATCGCTCCTGCTGCCGTCGCCCAGCCGGGCAGCCGGTGCCATTTCCTGGCTGTGGAGGTTGGGTACCAGTTTTTGTAACGTGCCAGAGACCCTGATGCTGCAGAACGGCGCTGCCGGAGCTCGAGATGGTGCTTGACCACAGGCTCTAAGCTGGGGCATAGCGATGACACTGAGAGGTTTAGGATGGATATAAGGAAAAATTTCTTGACAAGAAAGGGTTATCAAACATTGGAACAGGCTGCCCAGGGAAGTGGTGGAATGGCCATCCCTGGAGGTATTTAAAAGCCAGGCAGACGTGGTGCTGAGGGACGTGGTTTAGTGGTGGGTTTGACAGTGACAGGTTGATGGTTGGACTCGATGATCTTAAAGGTCTTTTCCAACCTAGACGATTCTATGATTCTGTGTGTGTTGGGGTGGTGGTGGCATTGAAATACATTATTTGTCCCCGATTCAGGATAGCACACGCTGTAGGTAGTGACTGAACTGAAAGAAAGTGTAAATAAAGGGCAGAGGATGAACATAAGGAACAAAACCATAGCTGCTATTTTTGATGGCTGCTTTGACCACCCATGCCCATTATGCCCCATCCCTGGAGGGGTTCAAGGGTTGGACGGGGCTTTGAGCAGCCTGGTCTAGTGGGAGGTGTCCCTGCCCAGGGCAGGGGGGTGGAACTAGATGGTATTTAAAGTCCCTTCCAACTGTAACCAGTCTATGATTCTGTGATGATGGTGACTCTGGGGCTTGACCGTCAGTGCCAGCACCATCTCACAAAGCCCCTTTGCTTTGAGGTGGGAAACCCATGTGCTGTCACCTTCTTCCCTGGTCCTTGCCCTGCCACTCTCCACATCTGCTGCTGTTTTCCCAATAATAATGAGCTTTCTAGTGGTACTAAAGACTCTGCTTTATCTGTTACTTTCTGTCTTGGTGGTAACCACAAATTATAAATTAATATAATATAAACACTTGAAAAAGTATCGTTAAAAATGTTTTTGCTTTAAAACCCGTTTTTCTTCAAAAAAAGTAGTTTAAAGAAACTTACAGTAAAGAAACTTGGGGTGTATTTTTATAAGCAGCAGCTAGAAAATGTCTGTTTTGACTCAGTGTCCGGGTGATTCAGGACACAGTGGAGCTGCAAATGCCGCGTAATGTTTACTGAATGAAGCATGCGTGTTTGCTGTGTGGTGATGGCACTGCTGAAATGCTCTTTCTTTCTGTGGGGACGAATCAGCCCCCAGCCAGGGTAGGTGGAACTTCTGGAGCCTTTTGGGAGGTCCACCCTGCCAGATAATGTCCGCTCCCTGAAATCTGGCCTTAACTATGTTTGATTTGTTGCTTGGTGTGTTTTGGTGCTCAGTTCCTTAATGCAAACCAAGTTCTCGGTGGCTGCATCTATCCTAAGCTGTCGAAATATTTATGATTTTAAAAGACAAGTCTAAGACTGGAAATAATGGTCCTCTGGTTCATGGAAGAGGAGACGATCTATTTCTCATCTTCCTCATCTTACAGGAGCATGGTTAGTGTTTCTTTAGATTTGTAGGAAAAAACCTGCTCAATCTTCGTCCTGCCTGGCAAAGCCAGCGACTTTTGGGGGGTTATTTTGGATGCTGAGCTATCGTCTCTTTTTCTTTCTGCTACTTAAGAAAATACATTTGCTGTCACAACTTACCTGTAGCTCCAAGTATCCCAGCAGAGTCGCTTCCCCATGGCTTTTTGAGGGATGCTTTGGGGTGTTGTTTATGGTGAGTCTCTAAAGCTGGTTTCTTCCTTTTACAGCCAAATAAGCAAAGGGCAGTATTTTGCTTTTAATGGTATGTTTATTGTGGAGCTACTGCCAATCCCTGTGTACCTGCGTGCAAAGCGTCTAACATCTGTGTGCTCCACTAGCCATCAGATTTCCATGTAAAGCAGGACTATCCTTTTTCGCATCTCAGGAGCTGAATTTAATTCACCGATATGGTGCAGTAACTCCTTATATCCATTTTAATGGTCTGGTGAAATTCTGTTAGCAAAATACCTAATGAATGTTGCGATTCAATCGGAGAAATCTAGAGTGTAATGTGCGGAGCGGTGCCAGCATTATATAAATCATTAAACATCAAAACGTTTAAAAAAAAAAAAAAAAAAATCCCTAATCATCATCTGAACTCCAAGAGCTCCTGTAAACGGCAGGGGATGAAGCCAGGGGTGGGCAGCGCGGGCGCCTGGCTGGGACGGGGACGGTGGCGAGCTGGGGTGGGATGGCTCGCCAGCTTGGTTCCCCGTGCTTCTCCGGGTGCTTTTTTGGATAACATAGATGTTGTAGCATGGGGAGGGGGTGGTTTGTGTGCTCTGGATTCCCCCCAGACCCTTGCAAGTCCTAGAAAGGGAAGAGTTGTTAATTAAAGGGGTGCTCTAAATAAAATGAAGGAGAACAGTTATTTTCTGTAGGCAGTTTAGTTTTCTACTCCAACTCCATTTGCGTTGTGAACTGGGGACCGACTACACTTTATTTCGGCTATCTTGGCCCTGGGTACTCTTGCAGCAAAAAAAGGTTCAGTTGTGCTCTGGAAGCCAAGATTTTATAAAGATAAACGGTCTAGAGGTTTGGGGGTTGTTTTTAGTTTTTAAACAAATCTCTTGAAAGACTTCCTAATGAGAGGCAAATCCAGCTAGCAAAGACTTTGCATTTGCTTTTGAAAAGACTGAATTGGAGGGAAATCTTTGGCTCTGGCCATGGGTCCGCTCTGCTGGGAGAGGTTATCTGCGGAGAACAAAACCAAAAGTAATTGGTCCTGAAATACGGACATGTTTAAAATGCACCGCGGGCTTGCTGGGCGCTTGGAGTGCGGTTTGAAAGACTAACGCAGAATACAGAGTTATAACATTCCTGACTGTATATATAGATATACACACATATAAATATATACACACACACATACATATATATACACGTCTATATATATGTATATGTATATGTATACGTATATGTGTAGATATATATATGGATGACCATGTCAGATTTCAAAGTGGGGGTTTTATCGGCACTGGTTTTGTTCCTGTTTGCTGTTTTAGGATCAGATTGGGTATTTTGCTTTCACTCAAAAACTGAAGATGGACAAGCAGACTGGACGCAGATGTCCCAGCCCTCACCTCTGCTGGCAAACGTGGTTTGCACTTAATAGTCACTTAAATAAGAACAAAGCCACAGAATTCCCCATCACGAAGAAATACTTTTTATTATACGGATGCTGTCTCGGATGGATGGAAACCTTTGGGAAGGCTGCAGGAGATGCCGTAAGGCTCCTGGTGAGCAGACCCTGAGCCCCACCAGCATGTGCCCACCCGCTGTGGACCACTGCATCCCGGCTGCTGGGAGAGGACCCCGTTCAAGCCCTCCCTGCCTGCAGCTCCACCAGTTGCTGCCCAGCAAACCCAGCACAGAGACCTCAGATGGAGGGACCGCAGCTAAAAAAAACCCCACAGCCTGGCAGCTGCGGCTGGGCACAGCCGGGGCGAGGGATGGGAGCAGAGCGGGGAGCCATCGGTGGGCCAGCGATGCTCAGCCGGACGCTTCCTACAGCCGCTGTCCCTCTGCCGCAGGCTGCTCCCCCCTCCAGGGATACACCCCCAGATCTGCTGCGGGATGGATGGACAGATGGCGGCCGGCGCTCAGCTGCGCCCGGTGCTGCCTTCTCTGGCCTGCAGAGAGCTGGCTTGTACGAAGCTGCTCCATGCGCGCTCAGAGCCTCGCAGCCAGCCTGTTTCTAAAGGTGGCTTGCGAAAGACCGTGGAGTGCAAATATTAGGCATGGCGAGGTGTGAAACGTGCTATTTGCAGGGCACTGGGCATGCACAGCGTCTGCTCCAAGTACCTCGAGAGGGTTTTTGGTCTCCCAGGTCTGTCCTGCAGACCGTCACCTAACACTGACTTTATTTCTTTGTTAAACCAGTATATTTTAAGCCTGAATCAGTGTGTTATCTCTCAAGAAAAAGTAAGCTGAGTCTTTTTTTTAATAATAGCTAGGAGTTTTTGTCCTGAAGTGCTTAAGTCTGAGGGTATTTTAAGAGCTCTGCTGTCTTGTGCTGGGAGGGAATACAATAAATATGTAGATAGGGAGTGCTGCCGCTTTGAGAGGTAAGTAAAGGGTCTGTGCTGAACTGACACTAGCTGAAAAATTTGTTCAGCCTAATTAGCAGCAAACCACTTCTGTGTCCAAGCTTGCTTGTAGAGATGGGAGCCAATTCCCTCCCGCCCCCCCTTATCCCTTGCCGCCCTTTGTGGCTTCTCAGTGCCCTCCCTGGCTGAGCCACTGAGGGTTTCTGTGAGGACGGCAGATCTGCGTCCCCCTGTCATTGCAGACCAGCGAGTGCAAAATGGCATTACTGGAAATTCGTGGGAAACTGTACGCCCATCTTGGGCTTTTTCTCGGACTGTTCAAGCTGTCACCGGAACCGGTCACGATCGATCGGCTTTTAAATTTCATGAAATTTTAATTAAAGAATGGAAAGCCTACGAAGACATCATAGGACAAGAGCACTGGAAACAAATACAATTTCACTTCCAACCATTAGCCAGAAAAGCAGCAAATGGTTGACTGCACATCACCATTGCAGTCTAATGAAAAGTACAGCTCTTGGCTTCGGCGGGCAGGTCATCAGTGACTGAATAATCAGTGACATTTCCCTTCTAAATCTGACACAAACGAAGTGCAGTGCTCTGGAAAAAGCCATTAAGTGCAAAGCTGTGCCTTTACTCTGCTCCAGGTATTGCAGAACAAGATCTAATGGCAGCCTTTAGCTGTGATTTGGCTTTGATAGTGTCCACGGGATAGTAACCTCCCGGTATGTCGAGAGCCAAATGCTTCCAGCCCTGCACAAGCACAGTTGCCATCGTGTCGTGCAAAAACAGAAAGTGAGACCTTTTTCCTTGCTGGTGTTCGCAGATGCAGCCGGTAAAAGATACAAGTAGGAAAACCTATAATCTGGAGCGCTGGGAAGGTGAAAGGAATATTCTTATGTCTGAGAGCTGCCAGGAGGTCAAGGTCTAGCTTATCGTGGCGTCAATTTAAAGCCTGACACCCTCCTGTGAATTCCCGTGGCAGCTCCCAAAGCTGGGTGTTAACCTGTTTTTCTGCAAATTTTTAAATGTCTTCTCGATGGGAGTGGAAAGCGAGCGGCACCGCACAGGAAAAAGGAAGGACTGGTCTTGTTTCTCTCTGTCCCTCGAATTTCTCTGAATAACCTGTTGTCAGATGGACGGAGTAATCAAATGGGTGTAACTTCCTCTGCTCCCTCCCCATGCGCCTGTGGCTTTGAAAATAATGCTGAAAGGTTAATAGGAGCCAGACTGCCTTGCCGGGGGTCCCTTGTGTTGAAGCAGTGAGTCTTTCAGAAGGTTTTTTGGGGGGGAAAGAGACCCCATGGGGGAAACTTTTCCCAGGCAAAAGCGTTACCAGGAGCTGGATTGGGAAGCACTGTTGTCTTGGAAACTCTGTGCTTTGGAGCAGGGTATGTCTGATCCTCAAAATTCTTTTTTCTTTATAGACCCCAAAATAGAAGTTGTCGATGCAGTCAGTGTATCTTTTTTCAATGGCTCTGATTTATATTTAGCCCTGTGTTGGGAAGTTCCAGTGCAGTATTTTTGGTCATCAGCTCTCCTGGTCGTGCCTGGGCTACAGGTCCGCTAATGAATGGATAAATCTGTTTTCGGTGTAGTTCTGTCATTACAGCCTTACTGAAAACACATGAGTGACCACAGATAAAAGTGGGTATAAAATAATGGGGTAAAAAATGTCCCAGGCAAGTTCATTAACGGCTAACTGATTCCACTCCCAGCTATTGTATAGTTAGTTCCAGCTGAAGGCTCTTGATAGTTTTATTTCTTAAAAAGGGCGTGGTGATAAGATGTTTCAAAATAAAAAGCTTTATTACCCTATCAAATGTTTTTATATTTTATATATTACATTTATAGTGCATCCATAAGCTCCATATCCAAACACTTGGATTTATATAAGCATCCAGGCAGCTATTGCCATGTGATATTCTTTATCCTGCCATGTTCTGGGGGAGGTTAGATTCCCAAAATCCCTTTGTCTGTTAGAATTTGGGACTCTCTTCTGAAGCTGCCTGTGCCCTCCCATGTCTGAATGCAGAGCAGTATCCCCCTTGCCAGCATCTCACTTTCCATCGCTCGGGTTCATCCAGGAGATGCCCCATGCCATCTGGAGAAAGCCTTTGAGATACTGTCCAGGGATTTTCCCAAATCACCCACCTGAATGCCCTCTGATGTGTGCTCTTAAAACTCTTTCCTTTGTATGCCATAAGGAAACCAAAGCAAGGAGGAAGGTGAATAAAAACACTGATATTCCCTGGGTTTGTCATGGCTTTAACAGGCCATCACCACCAGTGCTTTCAGTTCTTTTTCACTTGACTTTGGTTCCCGGCTGCTCATTCCAGTGGTCGCCATCTCACACACCCAAACTTTTGGATCTACAGAGAGAGGCAGGATATTGCTCGTAAAATTAATGCCAGCAGCTGACTCCCCTTTTCCAAGTATATAGTGAAGAAGAACTACCATGCAATGAATTCTCTGCATGTTTTGGTCACAGAGAACCAGGTCACATTTCTATATGACCCGGAAACCCAAGCTAAAGAGAAAAATGGGAGCAGCTTTTTAATTGTAGTTCTGCAACTTAATCTGCCCTCTCTCCAGCCCTCTCACCGATGGATGCGTGCTGGACCACAGCTCCTTAAACCCATGTTTTAAGGATTGGGGGGGTATGAGTGATGGGCATTGCTTTTGCGACTTGAAACCCTTCAGAGCACAGAGGAGAAAGCTTCTCTCTCTCTCTTTTCCATCCGCAGGTGACGTTGTGGACATCTACCAGCGGGAGTTCCTCGCCCTCCGGGATCGACTGCACGCAGCCGAGCAGGAGAGCCTGAAGCGCTCGAAGGAGCTCAACCTGGTCCTGGAGGAGATCAAGAGAGCGATCTCGGAGAAGCAGGCCCTGCGGGATATAAACCGGACCTGGAGCAGCTTATCTGGTGAATAAACAGAGGAGTTGAGGATCTCGGGCTGTTTTGAAGCTGTTGCTAATGAGGAGGTAGAGAGGTGTGCGTGCGTGTGCGTGTGTGCAGGGCTGCGGCAGGACGTGCTCTTCTCTCCCCTGGCGCAAGCAAAGTGCGGAGTTCAGAGGGACTTGGGAACTCTTAAACTCCTGTTTAATTACGGGTGCATACGCATCATTAAACACACTGAGATTTGCCTCTGCTGAGCATATTTGACAATTTGCTTGCTTACAAGTTGGGGTTTTTTTTCTTGCAAGTCATACATGCCATTTCCTATGGCTGTATTGAATCCGTATGGAAAATGGGTATCCAAAGAGAGGGGGGAGGAAGGAGTTAGGTTGGCTGAGCACCTCTTGCCAATTTCTTTGTTTTGTTTTTTTTTTAAGTTGCTGTGTTGAAGAAAATTGGATCTCTACAGAAAGATCCGATTTGACCTTCATTTGATCTTCATTCTTCCCACTCCTTCCCAAATATTTTGGGACTTCTTTAAGGCCCTCGTGGCTCCTGCTGAACTTTAATTGGGTTTGTGGTAGCATGTTAAAGGTTGGCCTGATTTTTGATAACCCAGCAGTAGTCTCAGGTGGCCAGGCTGCTCTAAAAAGGCTTTTTGCCTTGCAGTCTCTTCCTACCTCCCATGCCTTGCAATTGATTCCCTTTTCCTTTTTAAGACGAAACCAAGTTAAAACTGTGGAATATCACCAACAAGAATGTGCTGCACCTTCCCACCATCTTCCATCATTTGCCACATTTGCTGTCAAAGGAGAACAGTCTGCAGCCAGCCGTGCATGTGGGACAGGGGCGCACTGGAGGTAAATGGGAATTAGTGCTGCTTCTGGTGCTCTTCCTCACCTTGGTGCCTGTCCCTCCCCTTTCCTCTGGGCCTGGCTGTGGTACGGAGACGAGCAGGACTGGAGGAACGGCTGCATGCATCATGCAAGCTTCTTGGTCTCGTGGCACGTGGGGTGGGTAAGCCATGTCACGTCTGCAAGTCTATGGGGGAGTGCTGTCTGTGCTCTTCATTGGCACTAAAATGTTCTCGATGCTTCTGCCAGACGTTTTTTGCTGCTTTCCATCTCCAGAGTGCTCTAGACTTTGCCTGGAAGATGGTCAGATGAAAGCACAGTTTGCAGGGTGCTTCATGGAGACTCGAACCAGTCTTAGGAGACAAATCCTGTCTGGAGTAGGACTTTGGGTACTAGATGATTCTCCCCCTCCTCCCAGAGCCCAACCCAAAACCAGAGGCTTGACTTATCCCTCCTAAATGGAGGTGCTTCTGCCCATGGGAGGGGTTTGGAGAACAAGGGTGGTCTTAAGTTGGTGTTCAGAGGCTGAAAAGGCCCCTAGGGGAGGGAGGGTTTTTGGGTGTTTCCTTAGGCATCGGTCTTTTGGGGAGAAAGGAAAGAGTCTATCTGACTGCCATGGGTACCCTCCCAGCCTGGCGCACTGGGGTGCCGCTGGTCGGTACTGGACTGGGGGACAAGAGTATGGGAGCCCTACGTAGCCCAGGAACCCACCAACCTGCTGATCACTGCTGGTTTTTAATGGCGGAGCGTGGCACCGAGCAGGTGAACCATGAGGCGATCATGGGAGCAGAGCGAAGTGTCTTGTCCCAGCACACCCCCCTCTCTAAAATCTCTCCTTGGCCCTGGGCAGTGTCCGTTGTGATGGGAATCCCCAGCGTGAAGCGGGAGGTGCATTCCTACCTCACCGACACCCTCAACTCCCTCATCTCAGAGCTCACTCAGCAGGAGAAGGAGGACTCCGTCATCGTCGTCCTCATCGCCGAGGTAAGACAGAGCTTTGCCTGTTTATCCCTGGCCCTGCTGTCTGCCAAACGGTGCCGAACAGGACGGCTGCCCACCTGGAGGCCAGCTCGGCCACTTGCCAGGGCGGATAAGCCCAGCCTTGGGCTGCCGTCCGACCAGGATCATTAGGTGCATCCTGCCCAAAATGAAACACGGATTGGGCCAGAGAGGGTCAGGGTGCGAGCAGGCAAACATTAGTAGCTGCCAGTGCAGCATGTGCAATAATCTTTCTGGTCTAAATCGTGGTGGCTCTTGCAGGATGCTTGAGTGGTTGTTCCCAAAATGTGCTGGAGCAGTCCCATGGCCACATCTGGGGGAGCTCTCGGACCCGCTCCTGAAGCAGCTTCATTTCTCCATGTACCTGTAAAGACAGCTCTAATCCCCTCTCCAAACCCAAGAGCCTGCTGATTTGGGGCTGAGACTAACATGATGCCTCTTCATACTGGTGCCTGGAGCCCAGAGTCAGTTGCTGAATCCAGGGGCTAAAAAGCCTTGATACATTAATCCGCAAGAGCTGCTTTTATCTATGGGTTTAGATGGTTATTTTTCTCCATGGCTTTCCCCTCAGGATTATTTTCTTGAGCTTGAAGTGCATTTGTCTTAATTTCCAGAAATCCGGTGAGAAAGATAAACCTCAGTGGCATGTTACTGGGAGCAGAACAAAGATAAATGTCTGGGTTTGCTGCCTGTTTACCCGTAATTTGACATTTTCAGTAGCATTTGGCTTCTGGGTCTCTGGCTGGTATTTCGTACAAGGAGAAGGTGTGCACAGATGGGTGCAGCCCAAAGTGCCCAGGACAAGGTTTGGTCCTGGCTGTTGTTTCCCTTTGGGCCAGGACAGGTTTGGTGGCTATTTTCTCAGGGAGTGAGTTAAAGCATGAGAGGTTTTAAGTAACTTGACCAAAAACGTCTTCTGTTTAGGACTGCAGTAATTTATTTTTTTTTAAGTTGACTTGAAGATAGGGTGCACGCTGTGATAACAGCACCTGACTTTCCATGTGTACCTGTGATGATGGAAGTGAACAACAGAGAAATTAATTGTGATATCGTCAAGTGCAGGAGCACACGTGCTGTCGCCCAGTAACAGCAACGGTAGTTGTAGATCACCACCGCCGTCACTGACCTCTCTTGCCAAGCTTGCTCTTGTAGCTGCACAACATCCTCCTCCCGTGCGAGTGCCAACCACCGCTGTGCCCGCGCTGCCTCTTCCCAAAGTGTTTCTCAATGTACCTGCACTTGACATTGCTCGTTAGGGCCCTTCAGACACAGGATAAAGAGTAACTAGTGAAAGGGCCGTATGAACCTGGAGCGGACACTGCGTCCTTTGGAGACTCAGGACAACTCAGGATCAACTGAATGTCCTTTTTGGGATGGGGACTTCTTGTTTCCGAGTGCCACCGCTAACAACCGTGGGTGTCATCCACGGTGGCCAGGCTGCCTGGGTGAGGTGGGGGCTCCTCGGGTGGCAGAGGGGAGCCCTGGGACGAGCTGGCCAGCTGGGCTGTCACCAACTTGCCATTTTGGTGGCAGCCGGGCACTTGGAGCAGAGCTCTGCATTTGCTCCCAAAGCCAGGAGCGTCTTTCCTGCCTTTGTTTTTCCCGTTGCTGTTTTCTTGGCAGCACCAGGGTAAAATCAGTCCAACACTGGGAGCCTGAGCCCTTTTTTGGGAAAGGGACCTTTTTCCTCTCAAGAAAACCCTCCCTTGTCACCATTCCAGCATGGAAGCACTGGCCTCAGCTCGTGACATACATCCCCGGCATCTCACTTCTCACCTCTGCCTGGCGCCGAGCGCAGCGACAGCCGGTCCCGGCTTCTGCAGTGCTGCGTCTGCAGATCCACCCGGGACACGCGGTCCCGTGATCCCTACAACCTCCCAAAACAATGCCACCACCAGGAAACAGCCACAGTTTTTGCTCCTGGGTCTCCTGCCCTTTGTTCTTGGATTTTGTTTTCCTGGTCGCTGTGCAGATGGTTTCTGTTCGGTGCCTGTCCCTGTGTTTGCACTTCTCTCGCCTGCAGAGCGCGGCGTGCGGCACTGCTGGCCTTTGCCTCCCGACTGTTACAGGTTGCCAGGTTGATTCTGGGAGCAAACTGTTGTTTCTGGAAGAAAAACGTCGAAATGAACCTGAAATGAAAAAAGCACGCTCATAAATAGACCCCTCTTCTTCACAAAAGGGGTAGAGATCCTTTTCTGCCGAGAGTATCCGCTTGGATAAAAGCCAGTGTGTATAGAGAAAAGAAAAATAAATAGCTCCGAAGTTAACACTTGGTGCAAACACTTGGTGCTGGCAGGGGCAGAAGTGCCAGGAGAGCACGTGGGGAAGATGTGCAGCATCTTGAGTCCTTTGGGGTGGTTTTTGGTGTGTAATGCCTTTGGTTAATGCTGGCCATGAAGGAGGGCTCCTGGGAGTCCGTCAGCACACAGAGCACGGTTAAGCTGGGTAAAAGGAGGCATGAAGGTGGTACGGAGGTGCTGAGAGTACCCCGCGGTGTGTTGAAGGTGATTTCTGAACCCCGGGGGGCACAGGCTGAGGCTGAAGGATCTAACACTGCTTATCTTTTGTTTTCAGACGGATCCGCAGTACACAGCCGGAGTGGCAGAAAATATCAGAAACTTGTAAGCGCTTCCAAATCACTGCGGCGGTATGGTCTGTGCCTTTAGCAAGGCCAGGGAACGGCTTCGTTAAGGAGAAAATATACGCTTATCTGCTTCCCTTTTGTATTTTTTTTTTGTTGTCTGGGTTTTTTTCTGTTCTTAAACTCTGGTCTGTCTTTGCTATTGCCGCTTCCACTTTCTGCTTGTTCTAAAATGCATCCCATACGTAGCTTCCATTAGGCTGCTTTGTGCTTGCAGTATTTAACACAGGCCGTTTCATTTTGCTCTTTCTGTCCTGTGGCGTTGCGAGAAGATGGATTATTTAGATTTCCAGTGATCCTGGCAATTGTTTCTGTGTCTAGTGCAGCCCTCTACCTGCTCTGCAGAGTCAGAGCAACTGGGCAGTGTGGTAAGCACACCCAAATGCTCCTGCCTTGTTTTGCTTTAAAGTCCATGATCCATTTTTCTTCCCGCTCCAGCCTGTTTGTTTTTCCCTTGTTCTAGGCACTAGTTACGTTTATCTCTCATACTAGCTGCTATTTATGTCCCGGCGTCTTAGTGGCTTTTGCAGCTCCGTTTGTGGCTGTTTAGGCAGAAGCCGGTGACGGATTATTAGCCGTGAGCCGGTCCAGGAGTTAACAGCATCAGAGCTCGGAGGCAAAAGAAAAAGGTGGTGAGAGAAGAGGCTGTGACTCCCGTCCAGCTCCTGCGATTGCGTCTTTCCAAAGGATCGCAGTCGCCATAAGAAGGAGCCGCAAAAGGGCAGCACATCCTCCGGGCGCCCCGCGTCCCCGAGCCAATGGTGGGAGAGGGGCTGGGACGCGCGCGGGGAGGGTTGTGTTCCCGGGCACTTGCAGAAGAGCTGAAACAGAGCCCTCCATCTTGCTGTGCAGGAGCTGGCAGAGCTCCCCTCCTTCTGCTGGCTGGCAGGAGGACGCACTTATCGGGAGATAATGGACTGATTGTCCGATGGATCCTGGTGAAATTACTGGCCGCTGCTGCAGAGAGTGCTTCTGCGTAGAAGGCCTGAAACTTTAATTGACTTAATGATCTGATTTCTCGCCGTCCCCCTCTCCGGTGCCTCCTGCCCCTCCCTGAGTCACTGAAATTATTTTTCTTCCAAATTGAATTGAGGCGGTGTGGGGCCAGGGCAGGCTGGGCTTCTATGGCAGCAGGGAGAAAGCCATTGCTGCTTCGGTGCAGGTTTTGTCAGCTTCTGTTCCACTGCTGCCCCAGGAAGGGAAGGTTTGAAAACGTTAGCTGAAAATCTTGCCAGTCCCAAGGAGGGAATAAGGAAGGGAAAAGTAAGTGAGAAGTTTTTGGCAATCTCACTGCTTCGTCTCCCTCTGCCCCATCTCCTGTCCTCTAGGCTCCGCACAAACAAAGGAAATCAGCCTTGCACCAAATGTTCTCAAAAAGACAGTATAAAAATAACTGGTTTTCCCGCTTATCTCTCACAGTTGCAGTAATCTCTGGGTATTGCTTGCAAGGCTGTTGTAGGTACATATTTTTCAGATGGGTGACGTTTTTTTCTGTTTGAGTTTGACTCTTTAAAGGGTTCCGAACCACATTGTAGGAAAAATAGATGCCCATTTTATCAGCATAAGGGAACTAGGTAGAATTCCCTCTGACTGCCCTAACTACAGCACAGCAGTGTTTTAAGTAACTTACCAGAAGTGCATAACATAATCTCTGCAAAATGGCTTTTAATTACTGATGCATTTGGAAAATCTCAAAATGCCGGTAATGACAGAAAGTCCTTTCTTTGGTGACCAGTCTGCAGGTCCGTTTAATTCTGTAGCGAGTACGTGGTGCTCGCGGCTGGTCTTTACACCTGTGTGTGCGGGAGGGAGGGAGGAGGGATGCTGGGGGGGGAGAACATGAACGTGCGGCTATTAGAGACCATGGGAGGGAGACAGCAGCTTTAAAACTCTGTGACAGTCCCCGCTGATGTCCTTTGGTGAGGCTTGGAAGTGCACTAGCTGCTGGGGAAGTTTTATCTTAGAGGCTGTATTTTTTTGTGTGTTCCGCAGCTGAGTGTTTACCCAGCGATTTGGTCTATGAAATGGTGTGTCAGACATGGAAGTATTTGTTTACTGCTGCTTTTCTCCCTCAGATTCCCAAAGGAAATACACTCAGGTCTCCTGGAGGTAATTTCCCCATCTCCGCATTTCTATCCTGATTTCTCCCACCTGCGGGAATCCTTTGGGGACCCCAAGGAAAGAGTCAGGTAAGAATCACTGAGCTTAAAAACAAGCAAGCCCTGAATTAAGTAACTGCAGCATCTCCCCCCCAACTCCAGCCGGGAAAGCTCTGCTGCAGGGCCAGCCGAGGCCCGTAACCTTGCTTTATCCAAGAGCTGGAAGGCCATGGGTGGGGGGAATATGAACTGGCGCCAGCTTTGCAGGGCTTGCCCTGTGCTGCCATGTTTCCATCACCAAGCGAGGGGTCATTTCAACCCAGATGATGTTCATTTCAGAAGTCCTTGAGTTTTCCAGTAAATCTTAGCTGACCAGTTAAGAGGCCGTATGCCATCCCCTCCTCCAAGAGCTGTGTCACCTTTCCAGCCCGGCATCCCGGGAGAGACCAGCGCTCCCATCGTGTTTGTCTCTTGCAGGTGGAGGACGAAGCAGAACCTCGACTACTGCTTTTTAATGATGTACGCCCAGTCCAAAGGCATATATTACGTCCAGGTGGGTTTGGTGCGGGGGGGCAAGGGGAGCTGGGTGTACCTGCGGGTTCGTGGCAGCTCGTATCCAGCTGAGAGCGTGTCCGGTTGTGTGATGTGGCAGAGTGGGAGCGGGTTTTAACTAGACAGGTTCAAAAGCTAGGTTTCTAAGATGCTTTAGACTTGGAGACCTGCCCCCCTAGGGAGGGCAGGAATCCTTGTTTTGTTTACCTGTTAGATTGGGTGAGAAAAATCTGCTTGGAGCATCTTCCAAAATAAACTAGGTCTGTGCCAAAGCTTTTCTCCAGTATACGGCATGATTGCTCTGCACAGAGGGGCTCTTACTGGAACCTGGATGGGTCATTGGCACTGAGTGTCCTTTCCTCTTGCAGCTGGAGGATGATATTGTGGCCAAACCAAACTATCTCAGCACGATGAAGAACTTTGCCTTGCAGCAGCCCTCCGAGGAGTGGATGATCCTGGAGTTTTCTCAGCTGGGGTTTATTGGTAACGTTCTCCCCTGTTCACCCCAGTCCCGGCAGACACGGGCACAAGTGCCTGCTGGAAAGCTGTTGGTCCAACTAGCTGTCCCCACGAGATGATAAAATACTCAGACTTGATCCCTCCCTATTTTTGCAGCGACCCTTGTGTTTGCACAGGAGAGAAAGATCCTCACAGCTGGTACTGCTGATGCTCACTTTTAATAAAAATAAACCTGGTCAGTAGCCCAGCAGACAGCCAAACAGCTTAGATGTGACCAGTAGCTTTTAGACTGGATGGGATCTGGAGTTGCCTAACAGTGTGCAAAAGGAAGTTTACATCAGCAGAGAACTATTTTGGGAACAGCAGTACGTGGTTGCAGTAGCAGCTTGATCTGTTATTTTGGATACTGGTTTGACTGGCTTAAAACTTGTAGTTTTCAGGGCAGGAAATGGTCTGTCCTGCAGCTGGCTGAATGTTTTTCATCCTTATTTCTCCCCGCTGAATGGAAGAGTTTTAGACCTTTTGATGCTGTCGTGACCTGTGAGGCACTAATACCTTCTAATTCTGTGATGAATATTAAATCCGGAACTGCATTAGCAATGCTAGCAGTACTGGTACATAGAACAGAGCTGCATGCTCTTTCCTTTACGTAGAGAGATGGACACATCCAACCACCACTGCCCAGTCTCCCAAGTTTTTTTTCTACTCAGCTCTGGTTATTGACCATTTCATACCGTAGCTGCTCTGTCTCCTCCCTTTCTTTGTGCTGTAGGAAAAATGTTCAAGTCTCTGGATCTGAGCTTGATCGTGGAGTTCATCCTGATGTTCTATAAGGACAAACCCATTGACTGGCTGCTGGATCACATCCTGTGGGTGAAAGTCTGCAACCCCGAGAAAGACGCAGTACGTAAACAACTTCTGCTGAAGGGGAACTTTTTGTGCGTGGGCAAATGTGTGCTCGGTCTGTGTCTCCAGAGGATCTTTTTCTGTGAGCTCTGGTGCTAACTGACTTTGCACCGAGCCATGCCGTCCCTGTGGAGCGTGCTGCGGGGCATCCGTGCGGATTGTGTAAGCAAAGACCTGGGAGTTCAGGCTTTTGTAGTCTGCAGCTGTCAGAAAAGGCATTATTTCTGCATCTAAGCACTAACAGGGTATTCTTCCTCCAGTCCTTGAGGAGAGTAGCCATTCCCCATTCTTCTGTGTTGTTTTTCATAACAGTGTGCTTCTCTCCCTGAAGCCGTTCCCTGCTCGCTGACTATAACCCCAGAATAACCCTTTGGCTCTGGGCTCCTGTGCCGTTACCCGCCTGGAGCACACATGCAGGCTGCCCAGAGAGCTCACCCCAGACGACCCAAGAGCAAGCTTGCCATGCATAGCATGCCAAAATGAAGCCAGCGCACGCAAAGCTCTTGTCGAGGTTTCTAGGAGGGTGCAGAGAGGTGAAATGGGCTCCGTTTTCATGCTGCCGTCTCGTTTGCAGAGCCCTCTCTGCACAAAGCCTTCAGACCGGCAGCACAGAAGCCCCCATTGCCCTGTGGAGGTTGTGTTTGAACTCCCATCGGCGTCAGCAGCGAGGGGCTAAAGCGAGTGGGAAGGGCAGAGGAGGATTATGTGTGACAGTACGTGTAAGATGAGCTCACCACCAGATACTCTCCTGTCTCCTCTCTGAACATACTTTATTTACTCATACACTCGTTCGCTCTCCTCCCCCGGCAGAGAATGAGCAACGGAATCCCCATGCAGTGCTTGAAGCCAGTTGCTTAGGATGGACCTCGTGGCCACAATTATTTTGCAGTGGCAAATGCTAGAGCAAGTGGTCACTCCGGGGATAAATACTGTATTTATGTGTTTGGGGGACAGGACACCCTCAGGGCTTCGCAGAATTAGGGCAGGGATGTGTTTTACTTTGGCCTGATCCCTGGCAGAGGCGGCTCCAGCCCCTCGCGTGCAGCAGGACCAGTCTTAGGTGATGTCCATCATGTCCTCCTGACACTTCAAACCATCTGCTGAGGTGTGGCAGAGCAGTCCCCAGGGCTGTCTGGCAGCCCCCAGGGTCCTCATTGCCATGGGTGAGGCCGGAGTGCTGGGATGGAGCTGGGAACGATGCTGCTGTCTGTGCCCTCCCCTTCAAAATCTTCAGTTTGAGCATTGATTAAGTGCAGATCCTGCTGCGCAGGATCATCTCCTTAGCTCATCTTTGCTCGTCTTCTACCTGGCGGAGCCAAGGTTTTCCCAGGGGAAACTGCAAACCTCTTAAATGTGTTGCCTTTTTAAAAATTAACCTACTTTCTGTGTGGATTTCTGGCTCCTTTCCCCCACTGTTTGCATGATTAACTCTGCACAGCGCCCTTTCAAACATGGCTTTCCCTTGTAAATCCCACTGTGCAGAATCAAATTGGTAGCAGGGAGGATTTGTCTTTTTGATTGAAAGTTTGTTTGACCTGAGCTTTTGGTAAGTGCTTTTTGCCTGCTCTGGCTATATTCTGCTCTTTCTTTTTTAACTAATTTTAGATTTACCTGGGGTAAAGCTGTGTGAAAGGATGACCTTCTTACCACTAACTGAGCCATTCCCCCTCCTGGCTTGACTGAGACAACGCTGCTTTCAGCAAATGCTTCTTTAGCAGAAGGTGAAAAGGGGAGAGAGAGAGAGAGTGAGAGAGAGAGAGAGAGAAATCCAGAGATGCCGTAGCTCCCTCCCTTCCCCTTCCTCCTCCTCTCCCCATCCAGAGTGAGATCAGACCTGATGGAGTTGTGTCTGGGGTTGCTGACAATGAGCAGGGTCTCTCCCATCAGCATGACTAGTTTTAATTTTCTAATGTAACATGAGCTGGATTAGGGGATTATCTCCTCTGCAGCTCGCAGGCGCCATGCCTGAAATTTCCCAGCTCCCGGCGCGGTGGCCTGTGCGGGCAGCCCATGGCGAGGGCTCGGTGTGGCTGGCTTCCCCCGCTGCGCCCTGCCTGGTGCCAGGCAGCCGGTGACGCAGTGCCCAGCAGCGGGATTTCTGCCAGGGTTGCTCTTGGGTGGGAGGTTGCAAGAGCAGATGGTGGTCGGGGTGTGCGTGTGTTTCTTTTCTTGGAAAAAGCAAGATTCGGAAAACAAATATCCTCTCCCTCCAGTTTTTAATCCTGTATTTTTGTCCTGCTTCCCCAGACTGAGAGAAATGAACTGTTTTGAAAATGTGAGTTCTTGTCTCTGTGGTCTCGGTGTTTTTCCACTTTGTCCCGTATTCCTTCTCCGTCATCTCTCTCCCTCCACCCCATGGAAAATCAGAGTTGGATCAGTTGCATCTCCAAGTTTATTTACGTGGTGGGACAGGCGTGAAACAGCCAAACAGCTCAGACAATGGCACGTGCCATACATCTGGCTAACACCACCTGCCAACAAACTGAAAACGCTGCCTGTCTGAAAAGATCCCGCACTTGCTACCTGTTCTCTTGGGCTCTGAGCCATCCCAGGACAGTGTACCTTCAGACATCGGTGATCCCAAGCTCTGAGTTGTAGGAAAAAGGCTTTCCTGATAAGCCAAGGACAAAAGAAACTAAATTCTCTGGCTGTGCCTACCTGACAGCACCCAGAGATTTGCTTGGCGTTTGCTAAGCAATGCTTGGCAAGGAGACATTTGGCACTTAAACCAGGGCACTCTGGCTGCCCTGCAGAGCCCGGTGGGTGACCGGCCGAGAGTCGCGGTCAAGGTCCTCCAGAGTGCGGTTAAGAGCCCTCTTGCCAACCAAGGCATAGAGATGGAGGGTGAGGGCTGTTTATCACTCGTCTTTCCTTGGGGTTTGGTTGTGCCCTCGTCTGTTCCTCTCGCAGGGGGTTTAAGCATGGGGCTCTGCGGGGTTGTCTCATTTCAGAAACACTGCGACAGGCAGAAGGCAAACCTGAGGATCCGCTTCAAGCCCTCGCTCTTCCAGCACGTGGGAACCCACTCCTCCTTGGCTGGGAAGATACAGAAGCTGAAGGTAGGTACCAGCTGCCACTCCAAGCTGCAGATGGCTTTTCTGCCAGGCCTGGTCTGCAGGCACACGGGAACTGGCTGCTTTTGGGGTGGGGACATCAGTGACAGCAACTGGTGGGATGGTGGCAGCTGGATTTCCGTGCAGTAGTTGTGTTGTATTATGAATCACAGTGAGCTCCTGTAGCTCCTACTTGTCAGCATGGCAGTGACACGCGCCAAGAGTCGCTGCAAGCTTTTAAGCCTTGGTACTGGTCCGGGCCACCCATCCTGAGTGTCAAACCATGGTCCAGTTAAGTGATTTCAAAGCATCTAGTGAAAAAACCTGGAGAGATGACTCCTGGGTTGCTCTGACTTCCTTCCAACTCACCTCCTTGTTCCTGGGATTTGCTGTTAGGCGAACGTGAGCTTGCTGTGTCAGAGCTTAAGTTGTTTGTGTGTGTTTAAACATCAACAAAACCAAGCTTCCCACAGCTATACGTGCAGGTCCTGTAGACACGCATCCCTGGGCTATCGTCAGTCCGGTGTCTGTCCAGTCCCCAGGTGAACGGATGGTGTAATCCAGTTTGTATCATAGTGCGGTGCCCATCAGGCCATGTAATCCATTTTATGCTATTGTCAGCCTCCCAGACGCCGCCTTCTCAGGTGTGAGGACTGTTTGCAGAGCTCTTGGGGCAGGGGCAGGCATTTGAGGATGCTTGGGCAATGAAGGGCTCTTTGGTGCCAGATCACAGTACAGAGCAGTGGTGCTTCTTTGTGCTGCCTCTCCTGAAGTTGTGTCCTCCTGGGATACGTATTGCCCTGTCTGGTACCTTCCCCAGATGACTTCTATTGCTTATCCTTCTGCGTTGTGCAAATCAAGAGCTTTTAATTCGGGGTGCCTTGTTGCTGGGACTCTCGTTCCTTACAGGCAAGAGCAGCTCATGACCTTTTTCTGCCCTTTTGCTTTGTCCCCACCAAGGACAAGGACTTTGGCAAGCAGGCCCTGCGGAAAGAGCATGTCAACCCCCCTGCGGAGGTGAGCACCAGCCTGAAAACCTACCAGCACTTCACCTTGGAGAAGGCTTACTTGCGGGAGGACTTCTTCTGGGCCTTCACTCCCACAGCCGGAGACTTCATCAGATTCAGATTCTTCAAGCCGCTCCGCATTGAAAGGCAAGTGCCTGGGGGTTTTGGTGACAGGGGACACGAGGACAGCCTGGAACGTGAGGAGACACTTTCCTTTCACTATTCTGGCTCACGTTGAATTTCTTGCGCACCTTCTGCTCCCAAGGGGAGGAAGCGGCGCTCTTCCAAGGGAAGGATAATTTGACCCTTTTTTGGTGGGGCTATGTCTGCTGGAGCCCTTTGCTTTCCTGCACCTGTGAGCAATCTACTGTTTGCTAATCTGGCACAGGTGGTCTTGTTACAAACCATGTGCCCGGGGGCTTTTTGGGAAGGTGCCTATTAGGTTGAGCTGTTTGATAGTTCAGCTGGGGTGAAAGCCATCATGTCCCCCCTCACTCAGTGTGGGTTTCCATGGCTTTGGTCTCTGTCACAGGTTCTTCTTCCGCAGCGGGAACATTGAGCACCCAGAAGACAAACTCTTCAATACAACTGTGGAGGTTTTGCCGTTTGACGTAAGTGTTTTATTGAGAATTGAGATGGGGGTGGAGTGGGAAGTTAAAGAGGTTTAAGAGAAGGGAACTGCTTAAAGCTGTCAGGAAAAGCTTTACAGGAGTCATTGCCTTTGAGAGGTGGTGGCTGGGAACCAGGGAGTCACGCCTGGTGTGGTACCACCTTGGGAGCAGGGATGCTGTGCTGAGCAGGTGCTGTGGGAGCCATCCATGCCTGCAGAGGGGATGCTCAGATGGATGGGATGGCTGCAGAGGAGGGGATGGAGCCAGGATAGTGCAGTGGAAGGAGCAGCATGAGGGCAGCAAATGTCCTCCTGGTTTGGGGCTTGAGGCTTGGGGCGCCAGGCAGGGGGACAAGATGCCAAGGGCTGCTGGCAAGGGCAGCTCTGGGGCTGCTGCTGCTGTTGCCTGGGGCTTTTGAGTGGCTCTTACCACTGGCGTTGTGCTGAGCTCCTCTCCTTCCCGCAGAGCTTGCAGTCGGATAAGGAAGCCTTGCAGGAGGGAAGAGGCACAGCCGCCAAATACCGCAGGACACCGGATGGCTACATCCAGATAGGTACAACAGGGTGCGGAGTTGTAAACTGCCCCTTGGGCTTGATAACACAGCCCCTAGCCTCACCTACAAGTGAATTGAGACCCTTAGTGCTGTTTACTTGGCAAAGAGTCATTTCTGATTGCCAGGAGCCAGGTTGAAGTTGGATTTAATTGTCACTGTCTCCTCTCTTCCACTGCCCTTCCTCCCCTCTTGGACTAGGTGTCCTCTTCAGGTAGTTTCCAGTCCTGTGTTTCTGCCCGTCTCTGCTCAGAGCTGGGACCAAATTATTCAGGTTATCCATTTGCCTAACCTGGTGGTAAAAACTTCCACCACGGGCAATTTCGTGATCTCAGCCTGTCTCGGTACTCGCACCACTTGCAGCTTGGACTTTATCTCCTGCCACCTGAGTTTGTTTTAGTGCTTTGTCCTGCCCTTGGACAAGAGCGAGGCATTGCAGCCTACGGGGACCCAGTGGTGTGTGGTAAAGCCCTGGTGTCCCTGCCAAGACTTCTTTTTTTGTTGTTGTTGTTTTTAAGTAGACAAATAAAAGAAAAATTTTGTGGCATGTGTAGCTTTTTGCTGTTTTAGCATTCCTCTGCACGCTGTCTGGTTTCTCCCAGTGGCATTTAAAAAAAAAAAAAAAAAAAAACGCAAAAAACTCACACCTAAAAATGGGACACAGCAACAGGCTGCAACTTTTCCAAAACTATGGATGCAAGATTTGCCTCCATGGCGTGGATCCTGAACCAACATTTATCTCTTACAGGACAGTGCTGCCATCAGGCCACTCTGCTCCCCCTTCGCACAGCAGTGATATTTAGCCAAATACGCCCCGTTTTTGTTCTGCGTAGCTGATGTTTTGCGCCCCCTCAGTGTAGCCTTTTGCACTGTATTGCCCGCCACGCTGCTGGTTTTCAGCCCGTGTCTCTGGTGTCGGGGCGCTGCAGGCAGGGGCCGCCGTGGCTGCTCCCGGTCCCCTCGGTGGGGGCTGGCTGCCAGGGGACCGTCCCCACGTCACCCTTGTGCTCTCCCCGCCAGGCTCCTTCTCCAAGGGCGTCGCAGAGGGTGAGGTAGACCCGTCCTTTGGGCCGCTGGAGGCCATCAGGCTGTCCATCCAGACCGACTCCCCGGTGTGGATCATCCTGAGCGAGGTAAGCCGGGCTTTGTCGCCTGAGCCCGGGGCTCCCCACCGCCACCCCCGGCTTCTCTCTGATCCCAGCCCTCTCTCCTTGCAGATTTTTATCAAAAAAGCGGAGTGACACGGGCGTGAGGAAGGGTGGACACGCGTGGATCCCCGGTCCCGCTCCTTCCCCTCCCGCTCCCTGCTCCCCGCGGCGCCTCGCCCGGGCACAAGGACAGCCATGCCGGCGGGGCACGGGCCCGGCTGCCGGGAGGCGGCACAGGCCGACAGGCCTTGGCAAAGGGGCTGCCAGGACGGCACCACTGTCCCCAGCCGGTGCTGCGGGGCCAGGACGGCGTCTTCTCCAGAAGAAGAGCAAAAAGCAAAACCCAATATCCCATGCAGAGGGCTGGCTTCGCTCCCCCCGGCAAGGCCCGGGCGCTCCCTCGGCCCCTCACGGCTGCACGGCTGCCATGCGCGTCGCTGCCGGACACAATGGACAGTTTTGGGGTCAGGATGAGCTTTAGCAAGTGTGGGGACTAAAAGCACCTTCAGCCCAGGACAGGGCGATCGCTGGCTGTATTTGGGGACAGAGTTGGGGGAGGGCTTGGTCACGTTGGGTCCTGCCGGGATGGAGACGGCCAGGGACCAAGATCTGCCTTGCCTTCGCCCAGGCGATGGCCCTGGCCACAGCTGAGGATTAAGCGAGGTGAAGACTGACCCTCCTTCGGTGGGGGAGGAACAAATCCGAAGGGGTTGGAGCTATGAGCATGGCAGGGAAAACAAACAGAAAAAAATAAAATACGCCACACTGTGCCTGCCAGCATCGAACACAGCCCCTTAACTCAACGGTGAAGTCTCCAGTGTCTTCATGCCTTGAGATTGAGTGCAGAAACCATCTTTTTAAATAACTTTTCCAGTTATTGATAGGTGTGAATTCCTTTTTTTTTTGGGGGGTGGGGGTGGGAAGGAGAAGTAGCCCAGTTCAAAAATATTAGGGATTAGTGTAAATCCCAATGTCTCTTCAGCTATACACTGGAATGCATTATACTACTTTAATGTGCTGTATTTTTTATTATTGGATACATTTGATTTTTCAAGTACATCTCTATATATAAATATATAAAATAATGTGCACTGTAATAAAAGCTAAATTTAAACCTTTGGTGCGGTGGTGAGAGTCACTGGCAGCGGGGAGGCACTTGATGGGGCTCTGCCTGCCCGTTCCCCTCCCCAGGACCATGGGTGTCCCCGGGGGGGGACCAGGGACCAGCTGGAGCCCCTACACCTGAAATGGAATCATTCCTCAGTGCTCACCAGTACCCCGTACTCCCAAAGCATCGCTCACGCTGGGGAAAGCACTTAGAGCAGCCCAGTGGGAGACCGGTATTTTTGCCCCAGCATCACAGAAACCTTCATCAGTTACTAAAAAAGAAAAGGCTGGTCAGCTCTTCGGGGAGCTGGAAGGCACTTGGGCACCTGAATGCCAGAGGATGCACATGTGCAACAGTTGTCTTACAAAATATATTGTTTTTTTTTTTTTTTATTCCCACATACAGCTTCGCAAGGAGTTGCCTGGGTGATGCCTGCTTTAGTTACCTGCGAATGCCGAGTTTGCAGTGGAGGTTGAAATCTAGAGAGAGAGAGAGGGCAAAATCCTTCCCGTGGGATGGTGATAAGTGAAATCGGGGCCAAGTCAAGACCATTCAAATCAATGCCAAACCCAGAAATTAGCATTTGGACTAGTCATGCTTTTTTCCCAAAGTTTGGATAAGATTTTTGACAAGTTTACCCACCCTTTCAAGTTAGTTTTAATAACAGCAGCTTTCCCCATGCAACCCATTCCCCTGACCTTCAGATGTTCTCACACCCCCGGTCCCCAAGCACCTTTGACAATCACAGGTGATTTCTACCGAGAAAAGGAATTTATTTTTTATATATCCATGGTGTGATCCTCCAACATAGCTCATTAGAGGAGTAAGGAGTGATGACAGCGTATGGGTTGACCCATGCTCCACAAGGCAGAGCCTAAGGCATTAGCAGTGCTACAAAACCCAGCTGTGAAGCCCACGGGCAGAGGCTGGGCAGTGTTCCCTAGAAGGGACGTTATCTCTGAGGAGCAGAGCTTTGCAAGCAGAGGTGTGCCAGCATCCACCTCCCTTCAAAGGTAAGCACAGAGCTGGGGAGATACTCGGTCTCTGACCGTGCCACGCGACTCCCTCCCCTCTGCTGAGGGCCAGCAGTGGTTTTGGGAGCATGGCGCCCCGCTCACCAGGCACCGAGCAGCTGGAGGGGCTGCACCAGCACTACCGTCCATGTGGAAGAGCCGAAGTGTGCCAAGAGCCCGGCCACTGCCAGCCCCAGCAGCAGCCAGAGCAGCCAGGCACTGGCATAGAGCGGCCCCAACCTGTGCAGGGAGAAAACATCATCAGACACCACCTGCCAACATACTGGTGAGGACTTGGTGTCCCCCATTCTCCTCTGAGACACTGCTGGGGAAAAGCTGGTGGGGACATGAGCGTGTGGGGGCAGGAGGGGAGGAGAAAGGGGTGATGCAAACCCACCTTCAGTCCCACCTGTGGGAAGGAAACCTGCCCCGGGGGACGCATCCTGCACCCAGCCTCCCTGGGTTGGTTTGGGGTGCCCACATCCCCAGCCGGGTACTAACCGTCCTTGCGCAGCCATGGCGTATCCCTGGAAGTACTTGAAGCGGGTGTAGAGGTACAGCAGCCCACACACCGCAGCCACACCTGCCGGGGAGAGGGGAGCCGAGGCCTGATGTGGCTGGGGGTCCCCAGACACTGCCAGAGCTGTAGCCCAGCTCAGTCACCCGTGCCACCCCACTTGCCCCTGCAGATGGGGCACAGCCACAAGAACCAAACACCGAGGGACTCAGCTTTAAAATGCTGTGGGAGTTTAAACCTGTTTTCTTCCTTCCCTTTTTGTGAGGGATGAACTACTCTGCCTCCCAAAGTTGCCCCAGGACTTGGGTTTGCAACACTCCCTTCCATGGTCCTTCCTCACATCTTCCCCATGGCAGCAGCTGAATCCCTGAAACCCTCTTGGTATGGGATGGGCGGTGGATGACTAATTGTTTGGGTTATGGTTTCTCGTTCTGACATAGCGATTTGGGTGTCATGTTTACCTCTGCTTCAGCTTGCTGCCGCCCTGGCGCCACGCGCCTGCCTGACCTTATCTAAGAGATGCAGCTCAGGGGACAATGGGCTTTGGCGAAGGAGCGCTGGCTGCCGATGCCGCCAAACCTCTCCTCTGGGCAGGAGACCTGCTCGGCTGCTACCAGCAGCTTCGTGGACGCTGGAGTTGGGGACACTCCTTAGTCCATCCAGCCAAAGGGGAACTTTGCTTTTCCTGTGTAACAGCCTCACAGCGACAGACGGGACATGCCTGAGTCACAATGGGATTTAAATTGGGGTTTCTTTAGCTTGTGCATCTGGTTTGGGCTGGGGTTCCCCCTCCCCCCTTACCTTGATGGAAGAAGATTCCAGCAACCCAGACGAGTGAGATAAAGATCGGGAAGTACTCTGAGCAATTCACCCTGGTGAGAATCGGAGATGAGAGTTAAAACTGAATCCTTATACGGCAGAAACCAGTTAACTGAGGCCAGAGGGGTGAGCTGGAAACCCCTGTCAGAGCAAAATGAAAGGGCTGATAAGAGGCATTGATGTGCTGTGCTGGGGAAAAAGGGCCTTTTCTGCGACCAAATACACCCAATATCTGTATTTTAGAGAAGAAAAGCACCCAAACAACACACAGCGTTCACCTGTATCGTTCACACCCGCATTCACATGGAACTTGCAATGACCAGCCGTGGCTGAGATGGAGATTTGTCTTTGCTGGACCCTCGAAGGCTCCACCCTCAGCCCCGCACACAGCACCTTCACAGACGTCCAGTGCAGCTACAGCTTAGAAGCTGCAGGGGTAGAGGTTCCTTGACATTATTTAAGGAGGCCTCTCCCAGGGTGTCTCTTCCCTTGGGTGGGCACAGCTCAAATTTGGGTGTCACACAAGTCATGCTCCAAGAAGGAGCCTTCTCCCAGATTTAATTCAGCAGGTGATCAGATCTGCAGACAGGTTTTCTTTTCTTCCTCCCTTTTTCTTTTAGAGACAAAAATGCAGATTTTCTACAAGGACAGTGGGAACTATGCTAGAGGCAATGGTTTTGTGTCTCGATTTCTCCTACATTTTACCATTCCCTAAGCAATTTAATCTTAAATTTGGCCAAAAATTTACCAAGCCTCAGGGAAGGGAGCCAGATTGGGAGCTCGAAAAAAGTCTGAAGAACCTTACGCTGCAAATGCAGTTTGAGCTTCAGCAAGGGGAGGCTGCCAGGTTTCCACGAGCGGGTAATAAATCAATACCTTTCTTCCCCCCCCCCTTTTTTTTTTTAATTTATTTTATTCTATCAAAACAAATTATCCATTTGTATCCTTTTCCACAGGGAAAAGAATAAAGGGATGAAGAAGCACACAATGAAGAAATACCGTCCTCAAACTCAGGTTCCCTGAGGTTGCCTCCTCTGCAGAATACAGCAGAGGGCTTCCCGGCACACCAGAGCCCACAGCACGACTCTGTTAACAGGCAGCCCGCTATTTAATTAAAAGCCTCATCAACAGCTACCCAGTTAGCAAAGGCTGATGCCTCCCATGCAGGCTGGCCTTTCACTGCATCGCAAAAGGACCGAAGCGGGTGTTTTTGTCACTCCACAAATGTTTGCTGCACGCTGGCAAGGAAACGCAGCTACTTTGTTCAGGATTTAGTGCCGTGCTCGAGCTACCCTTCAAACCACCTCCGGCCAGTCCTTTCACTCGCTTATGAAACAGCACGACTGAGATGAAAGACAGAATCTGGTCCTTGCTGGAAGCCAAAGGGATCCATGAACGTTTCCAGTTTAGCTCCAGCATTGCTCTCTCCATAGGAACAGAGCAAAAAGAAACAGCCCTCGGCATGGGCCTGCGAGTGCCGACTTCCACAGTACAATGGCTTAAAAAAAGGAAAAAAATTAAAACGTCCTCGTATCTGGTTCTGCCAGCCAGGCCCTTTGCTTCAATTCAACAGCAAAAACATACAAGCAAATATTAGGTTACTAATAGAGCTTCAGCTACTCTCACAATTTGGAGCCAACATTAATATCAAATTTAATCATTGTAATGCATTAATGCTCAGCACCTCTTCCATACAGCCACTAATTTGTAATTTGGCTGCCTCTCACAGTGCCAGAAGGAGGATTATCATGGATGGACAGAAACACTCCAGCCAGACCAAAGCCCTCCAAATCAAAACTCAGACCTCTAGATGCAAAGCATTAAAAAAAAAATAATAAACTAGTATCAGCAGCAGTAAGTGAAGAGGTGATTTGAGGGTGACTTCAGTCTTTCCTGGTAGTGACATTTGACTCAAGTCATCTCTAGATAAAGTCACCTCAGAAAAGTCAAAACCTTACTGAGCTCTGAAGATCCGCTCAAATTCAGGGTGACCTCTTGTCTCAGGAGGGGAGATCTTGTACTTCCGTCGGGCATAGATCACCTGCAGCGTGAAATAGGCTAAAAAAAGAACAACACAGGAACAGTAACACTCCAGCAGCATTTCCTTTAGCCAAGCTTTAGCTAGCTTGGAATCGAGCAAGCGGATAGAGGAAAAGAGCTGATACTGTCTAGTTTCATAGTCCAGGACTGTCACACACAACCTGGAATAAATGTGCCATTTATTTGACGCTCGTACTTTAAACCCAGATTTGGTTATCCCGCAGAGCCGAGGTGCTGGCTGGCGCTTTGCATAGTCCCACGCAGCAGCAGAGCCCTCGGTGCTGCTCCCCAGCAGACCAAACACGCCCGGGAAGGCCAGCAATGCACAGTAAATCCTTACTGAGTCCGCATCCCACCACAGAATTATTATTCTTTTTTTTTTTAGTCTCACAGTCTGTATTTAGAGAGTTATTACACCCTCAGCCAATCTGATGGGAATAACGTGTGACACCTCCTGCTCCACCCAGCAGGCACAAAGCTTTTGTACAAGGGCAGCACCATGTCACAGAGCAGCGTCAAAACTGTGAAGCACTGGGATATCATTAAGTCAATTAGAAATGCTCTTAATCATGGCAATAGAAGGAAACGGGCAAGGGGATGATTATTTCCTCTACTTCATTCCTGCAGGGTAGCCCCAAGGCTTGCGCCGTTCAGACTGCTGTCAGCCTGTGCCATTTTGGGCCGGGGCACTAACTGCGTGTCTGCTACATCCCTCCTTTGTACATTTGTAAGGGACACAGAAAGTCACTTCAAAATGATGAAAACTTGTTAACATGATTTGGACCATTTCACTATTTGCTGAAAAGTCTTACTCCCACGGGTGATTGCTGATGTTTCAAGTGTTTATATTTAGGTGCACTACTGCATTGTTGCCTTTATTGAAAATGAGAATTTTCATATTGGAGAAAACGAAATTATAAAACCCAGTTAATTTGGCGCCTGTGGCACCGTGCTGCTCAGCGAGTCACTTGGATTAGCAAGGTCCTAACGTAGCCACATTTCCAGAGCATCGAAGAGAGAGCCAAGGAGCGAGGCTGCAAGGATGCCTTATGGACTGTCTAACAAAGAAGATAAAAGCAGAACAGCAGGAGAGAGAAGGAAAGTAGGGACAGATGTCGCAAGATCAAAGATAAGACAGATCCATGCGTGCCTGCAGAAAAGCTTTAGAGCATATGTAGAAGAAAAGGGAATTAGAAATGTAAATAATCTGATGCTGTGTGACCCGCATATTACCCAACGTACTACCCATTTAAATACACAGACATTCATTTAAGAAAACACCCACGTCTTCTAGCACCTTCCACACTGCGTGCAGTGACCCAGCCCTAAAAGAGAGGTGCTGGGGGAGAAGGGTGGGGAGGAACGAGTTTGCTTTCCCCCCCCCCAATTCACATGCAGCACATTGATTATGGTCAAAGGTGAGGATATGGTCCTGCTCCTGAGCTGCGGCAGGGTGAAATACAGCATCCTCTCTGCGAAACCAGACCGCTTGGTCTGCAGTAACACACAACTGGCCACTCAGCAGCAGCTGGCAGAGCTCTGGGGAAATGATGATGAAAGTGTGATGACCCACCCTGTTACCTCCTCTTCACAGCAGATAAGCAGACCTCTCCTACGCAACTATTTAGTGCTCTCAGGGTTTCATCCCAGCCACCTCTCAAGAGATGGGCTGAGATAAAGTATTGCATCGAGATGGGCCGAGATAAAGTATTGCATCGTGGTGGGCAACGGTCTTCCTGCTTCACGCCATCTGCACCCTTCCTGATGCAGCATTCTCGCAACTGATGAGCATGGCAAGAGTAGTTTCAGACCCAACCCCTCCATCAACTCTATGCTTAACATCTTGCTTGTATACAGGGACAAACATTCAGACAAATCCCACAACAGATCCCTTACGCTTAGGGACGGATGAGATATAAAACAACCACCCAAGAGGAAAAAGGGCCTTTTGGAGGATGGCTACCTGTCCTCCAAACCTGGCATAGGGGGGAAGAGTTAAGGGTGAAGAATCACCTTTCAAAAGCACTTCTCAGAATGAGGTGTTGGAAGAACCCATGCTGCACAAGCTTTCTCAGCACGGACTTTTAGGGAAAAGAGTTCAATCTACTCTGCGGAACCTTTCAAACTGTGGGGGTTTTTTGTTTGTTTGTTTTGGGGTTTTTTGTTTGTTTGTTTTTGGGTTTTTTTGTGATTCATGTCCCAAAGTTAAACTCCTGTGTGGAAGCCCACTCGGCTCACAGGGGCTGAGCTCTCCCTGCACTTGGCTGCTCAGGGGAAGCATCAGCCAGACCTTCGCTCTCTATTTGGTTATGTCCACAAACTTGTCAAAGCCTATTATAGCTGATACCCACCACATTTGAGTGAACCTGGCAAACAAGCTCTGTGGGGACTGACAGACAGTGACATTGCATAAGCTTTGTTTCCTTTGAAGCCATAAAAAAAAGAGGGGGGAAAAAACAAGTAACAACTGTGGTAGCATTGTTCTGCTCTCCGGTACAGCGTTCAACACAGGGCAGGAGCATGTTTATCTACAGAGCATTAAGCTCAGACTTCGCTGAACTGAACATAACTAAATTAAAACAGGGAAAGTTACTTGAAAGAACGCGGAAACTGTGGGCTCCCAGAAAACCCAGAAGAAAATAAAAATCAGCCAACACTGCGCTAAGCTTGGACATTGAATTGCCTCCTGCATCAGGATGTGATGGAAGTTTTTGTACATGTAGCGCACGTCGGTGTTTCGGTGCTCTGCCTTCTCAGAATGAATCTCCGATCTGTAACTCACCTACAGAATGTCCTTTGAAAACATGCAAGAGCAGCTACTGCACGGCTCCGAATCAAGATGACACTAGCACACGTATTTTTTACTAGTGGAGATAAAGGAAACACATAGCATCTTGTAATTGCTCCTCGGCTTCCCATGCAGAGACCATAAAAAGAGGTTACTTTGTCCGATCTCCCATAGATAAAAGGGTACGATACTTGCTATTTATCTGCTGGTTTCACACCTATTTACCCTTTCCATTAGCATGAAAGCAACATGCCTAGGGCTGCAACTTTTAAAAAAAAACTACTTGAAGTTCTGATTAAACAAATCTATTTGAGACAAAACTGCTCCTTAGGGATTTGCTGCTGAGGGTTTCCTAATGGAAAGGGCTTTGCAACCTTTCCGTAACTCAGCTTCTGGTTTTCTCCATGCCTTCTCTTCGCACACTAAACACTCCCCCCATCCCCACTTAGTTTAGTAACAAAAAAAAAAAAATCATAAGAAAAAAGTATCTTCCATTTGTAGTTGCTGATATTTCTCTGTAAATGGAGAGGAAATTACTGATAATTCAGAAATCGTGCACTCTATTCTTCATGTAGTATATTTGTGTTTTAAATAATGCTTATATTAAGAGATTTATCATCTGATGGCTAAGATACATCAGGCTGCTCAGAGATTCACATCCATTTGTAAGTAAAGAGGTGCGATAGCTCTACAGTCAATTAATTCAGCAACAAAAAAATCCCACAAACAAATCTTCCCTCATAGGAATGTGAAGATTTTAATAACGTGGCGGCTCTGTCCCCACCCCAGGCAGGGGCAGTGCCCCCTTTCCTGACCCTCCCGAAGCCCGAGGGGGAGAGGCTTTGCCCAGAGGACCCACACAGTTAAACACAAGTAGTAGACAGAGCTTGGCAACGCTGCTGCTTCTTTCCAAATGGTCTAAAGCACACACATCTATTTAAATTACGAGAAGTCGCTGAGTTTCCTTGAAGATGTCTGCGTCTATTTCTGACCAGAAGGGCTTGCATTAGTTTCCAAATTACTGCGTGCTGTCAGCTCCTCCTGTCATCTGCTCCGTGCAGCTAAGCTATATGAATTGAACACATAGCAGTATCGGTCACAGAGGAAAAATACATGCTTGCCTGATGCTCTTTTCCACATACATACGGTACATGTTTGTATGCTGGCCTCTTCATCAGCATATTTACTAACCCGTCTTTATTTCTGCTACCTCCGGCCACTCTAAGTTACAGATTACCTGCTAAAATTCAATCACAAAGTATTTTACTTTAAAGGCATTCTATTGTTGAAATCGCTCTAAGTTTAAAAGTAAAACTTAAAATTTCATTTCCTTCTAGGATGCTGGCTTTGAGGTTGGCGGATCACTTCAGCCCCTATTAAATAACAAACGCCTCTGGCGTGACACTCCCACCATCAATGGCCAAACTTTTGCATCATTTTGCCACATTGACAAACAGCAACTTTCATTCCACAGAGACTCCAAGCGAAATACAGGAACCAAGTTCCCCAAAGTTTAATACAATTAGCCTAACACTACCTGGTGTTATATAAAGGACATTTACCTTGCTCCAGGACTCCCAGAACTGTGACAGTGGCCAGCAGGTCTATCTGATTTCTCATGTTGCTGACCGGGGAGAGCAAAACCCTGGCCAGGTGCGACGAGCTGCTCCCCAGCCCTCTCTCCCACTACCGCACGCTCCACAGTGGAGCTCTCTTATTGTTCTGCACCGACACGTGTTTCCTCCACCACATGTTAACTCTCCCCACACCACTTTCCCAAGCAGCCAGCCATCAGAAAACATCTATTCGAGACAAGTGCCTTCTGTTGAACGACATTAGCAGCAGAAGTTTTGCATGCACGAACTGTGAAATTCTTGCTATTGTATTTACAAGGTTCTGTACCACGTTTGAATCACACATTGCTGGCAACTGAAAGATGATTGGAATTCTCCCAGCCTTTTTATCACTAGTTTTAATCAGCTCTAAAGTATCTAAATTATGTGTGAGGTTGTAAAAATTATTAACAAGCATTTACAAGCTAATGACATGACCTTTTGCTCTTACTCCACATAGTGGAGTTGACCACATGAAAGATTTTCTAGACTTCAGCTGGAATAACTCAATTCTGTTACTGGATTCTGAATTATTTTAAGAGCACTCAGATATCTTATCCTATTAATACTGTAAGTTTACTAAATATGAGTTCTGCTCTTTTCTAGTACTCAGCCACTTTTTGTAGTTTTCTGGGGGTTTTAAAGTTCTGCAATACAAACCTTTTCCTGGCTAACATACAAAATAAAAGTTCTCAGTCGAGAACGGACGGCAGCATAGGATGTAAAAACACACAAACCCTCAGAAACATTACACTGACATCTGTGTGACTCTGAAATGTAAAGTTTGAAAACCAGCAGCATTTTAGCACTGAATAACTTTTCTCCGCGGTCCACAAAGGCAAAACAAATATGCATCAGTTCAAAAAGTTACTCCAAAACACAGGATATGGATAAAGGGCTACTGACTTTTAGGATTTTAAAACCAAAAAGGAGGAAAAAAAGGTATCATTCATTATCAACTAAGGTTTCCCCTTAATTTTGATGAAGCGAGGGGACAGCATATGGTTGAGCTATTGTATTTCTCTCTGTACAGCCACGCACAAAACCTCAGCACAGAATCTGTGCACAGTTCCAACAAGAAGTGACCGGACCTACAGTTTCTCGCAAGCGGGACACGGTAAATTTGTTCTTCTGGTTTGGATCATCATCACCTCAAAACCCCACTGCCAGAGATTATCAAATTGAACACATAATTCAAACAGGCAATTGTATGTTTGTTGTAAAACATGCATGTAGAATAGCAAAACCACTCCCTTTCTCTGCAAAACACTCATACGACATGACTTTTGACTCTCCAGGCTGCCAGCAGACCCAGACTGAAATAGAAATAAAACAATTAACCTTAACAGAATCTACTGGTGACCCAAGATTTCACCTGGAGTGTCTAATGTGAAAGTCAGAGGGGAAAAGTCACTAGGAGCCTACTTCTGCTCACACCGCTTCAACAAACGCTTCAGGCTTTAGAAAACACTTCCATTACAGAATTTCATCAGCTTCAGGAAAAACACTAACATCAAGTGGGAAATCCAGAAAAAAGAAAAGATCGGTTTCTGAGCAGAGGCTGATCACAAGCTGCCACCGACTCCTTAAAATCTTTGGAAAGACACGCATGTGCACATCACTTCAACGGTGGACAGTTTGGGAAATTTCTGTTTTACTCAACATTAAATACAATGCAGCACTTTTAACGGGACAATAAAGCAAAAGTTAATAAAAGCAGTAACTTCACAGTTCCCCACAGGCTAGAAGCGGCTCATTCTGGTATTGTTACTTATTATTACATTTGGTTCTTTAAAAGCTTCTGAAGTGACAGGTCCCCTCCTCCCCCCAAAGACAACGCAAGAGTTGTAGAGTAGGCATATACTCCACATAGGTAAGTCAGGATGAACTCTGTGAGGCAATCTGAAGACTCTGAGCTGAGGCCTTAAACACAACAGGTATATAATAAGCCACCAACTTCAATGCCTGGAGGATGATCCTTCAATGTTTGAAGCCAATTAAAATTCTTACTACGTAGGGGGATCCTTGAAATTACAGTAAAATGAGTGCAGCCTTAGCAAGAAACGCATGTGTCACACTTTGCAAATTCTTCTTTATCATTTCTGCTAAATCTGTGGTTGGAGAGATTTGAGATGTTAGTTTAGAACTTAAGACTAGATATCATCAGTTAAAAGGCGCACTTGACAAACAGGAAATACTACATCAATAACTGAATTCTTGGGTCTGCTGCAAGTGGTATGTTTCGTTAAGAGAACTGCTTTGAAACGTTCGATTCAGAGTAATTAGTCAAGTAATAACTTGTTAACAAGAGCATGTAACATCCAAACACAGGCCACTAAAGCTCGGCTCCTTTGGGCACTGATGGAGCCGCAGATCATGGCTTTACTTCTCTTCTAACCACCACAGGTGTAAGCGTCCACCTTCAGAGGCTCAACAATCCAGCAGGATCCAAAACACCTATTTTTACCATTATTTTCCACAACCTCTTCAACCCCCCAGCTCTCGGCAGTGGCTTAGGGACCTTACCAGACTTCAGCCAAAATCTTCACCCAACTCGCTGCCAGTATTTTGGTCCTTCTTCAGAAACATTAACTCACATTTGCAGTCCCTGTTCCTCATTTCTCAGTTTGTTATTTTTGCACAATCTGCCTACGTCAAACACACACAACCTTTGCCTTTTTACAAGTCTCAAGGAAACCAGTTTGAACCTCTAAGGCCTGTTATTTTGAGGGAATCTGAGCATATTTTTTGGAACACTACAATTCTGCACATGTGAGTAGTTATTAACATCTTTTTCAGTAGTACCAACAAACCCTGCAGTCGCATTTCCTAGCTTAAGGCCTACAACAGCATTTTAAAAAAAAGTCCAGAAGCAGTGGGTGTAGCACAAAGCCTTGTTTTCAAAAATAAAGCTTTCTAAGGTCTCTTTATGCACTTCTGGCCTGTTTAAATGGACTTGCTGAAACCGTAAGAATTGGTAAGACATAGCCGAAGGATTTGAGCCTTAGTAACAGGCTGATCAAAATTGCGTGTTGGGATGAGGGGAACCATCTCACTAGGAACGACAATGCTGAACTCTGCTCAGCTCACACAAACGTATAAAGTCACACCACGTATGTTTAATACACTAGCAAAATATTTATTTTATAATGATAAAACAGAAGTGAAGGATTTCTTTTTGGTGTGCACCAGTAATTGTAGTAAAAGAATAAGGGGATTAATGGACTCTTTATACATTTCAATGACAAAAATTCATAAAGGTTAGCATCAAATTCAACTGTTCTCCATTTACAAGCATAAAACTTACCATAATACCCCCCAAACACATATATAAAGAATTATAGTTTTAAAATCTATAAAAAGTAAAAAATATACAGTCAGAAGATCTAACTCTTATTCAAATCTTTAATATAAAATTGTAAACATTTATTTACACAAAGGAAATGTGTATAACAAAATTTTGAGCACCCTTTTCAATTGAATCGTGGTTTTTGGAAGGCAGTGGATGTTGCACAGTGACACTCTCACCTTTCCTACCCAACCAAAACCGCAGTTTATAAATAAAGCCATGGGCGGCTGGCTAGGTACAGTTCAGGGGAGATACATTTTATTGCTCTGAAGCTGCAGCAAATGGAAAGCCCAAGTGCATATATAGACAGCTACATGTTAAAGGGCATAAAGGCAAAGCCCAGCCCTACCCATGCACCTATGTACATCTAAACCGTATTTTCACTTCCATTGAACTGTTTCAACTTTGTTACAGTGATACCGTATTTCCAATGGTCTGATCGTATTATGTGGACAGGGATCAAAACCAGAAGCGAGGGCTGGTTTTTTCTACCAGGTTAAATGCTGTTTGGATCCTGTTCACATACGAAGACCAATGGGCATCATAACCCAGTTTGCCTAGAATCACGCTTAATGTTACGCCAACAGTACCATGAAAAGGCCCTGTCATCAAATCTAGATACCTTCCTGAACAAACCCTCTGGTCAAGCAGGGCAATATCCACCTTAGCTTCCAGAAACAGTGGAGGAAAGAGGACATCTGCATTTTCCTGGACATTTAGCTGGATTGCCTTTTTGGTAGTAATAATGCAAACGGCAGATGTTCTTTTCCTCCAATTAAGAAAATCACAACTGGATGGATTGTATTTTGACTTATTCAGAACAAAGTCTGCGTGCAAAATCTACCAGAAACATAGCAGATTTCACCACAACCTAAACAGGGAAGAAAAGCTGAAGCCTACTACCCTGTTATTTCTCTCAAGTGTTTGTAAGGGGGAGAAAAAACTAGTGACATTGAAGGATGCCACTTGAAATTATGAGGTCCCAAGCACCCCCAACAGGAAGGGAAGGCACACTGGTGCAAAGTTAACCCTTAAAAATAAAAATACAGCAAACACTCCTTCCCCTGCCATTGCTAGTTTATATCTATACTCTTCTAATGACACTTACCTTGGACCAGTTTTTGGTTTAACTTAATAGCAAACCAAACTCACTAGCTCTTTTCTTACATTGCCAGTATAAGAAAAGTTAGCAATAGTTATTTGCATCTCATCTACTTACTCTAGAAAATATCAGAAGTGTTAACAACCAAAGTCACTAACACCTTTGTCTTCCCATCCAATCTTTATGTTATTACAAACAATCTTTATGTTATCTTTTCAAAAGCTCTACGAGGGATTAAGTCTGCTTCAGTGAAGTTTTATCCACTATTCAACGGTGGGATCCACTGATCAATGCACATCTTTCACCAACAGTTCAATATGATACAATATCAAATCTGTTCAACAGAGCGTAATTCATCCACACTAGGTAAGTGTGCTGGACAAACCATGTTCCATGCATATTTGGAAAGGGTTAAAGTATTAGTGTTAAAAAGCAGTTTTTAAAAGTGCAAATTGTCTCATAAAGGAGCTGCAGATACAGTAAAGTATTTTCCTTCTTTGAAATCAACGTTATCCTTCACTTCCCTTCACCCACTCTGGAAAAAACCCTCTCACCCATCTCTGCAGTGCAGAAAACTCCTGAAGAAGCCAGTCTGTGTTGAAGGAAATTGCTTTTAATCACGATGCTGGGTTTGATTAGAAAGTTGAAAGGAGTTTTCCAGAAAAGTGGACTTAAAAGGGAAGAGGTATTTGTGCATTTAAAACAAAAGCTTTCAACTTTATTTTCATTTTAAAATAAAGGTTAAGGCAAGGTGGTTTGTTGGTGGATAGGGGATTTTTTTGGTAGAAAGTAAGGACTTTGGAACACTGACTGTTCCCATTGCGGTTTTTGTCCTTTCTGGGACTGACCCCAACATATGGATAAGAGGTCTCCTTGGGCTGAGCTGAAGAACCAGCATCTGCTTCAAGGGATATTAAAGAAGTAAATCCACCAGTCTCTACAGAAAGATTATCAAACTCGTAACCCAGTATTAAAAAAATAAAACAAACAAAACACCAAAAAGTATTTAAAGGGGGAGACTTCCATATTGGAGCAGCCCTGATATAAGTATTCTCCCAGGCTGCCTATTATTGCTGATAAGGACTTCCCACCTCTCCGCCAAATTCTTTTTTCCTCATTTTTATCCTGAAGTGACGAAGTCTTGTGCTCACTGCGCCATTGCTAACTTTGGGGAATGAACTGATCTCAAAAGTTAGTTTTACTTTTTACAACAAAGAAAAACTAGAGGAGCTGTCATGAAGCAAAGCCTTCATTTAAATACAACTACCTTTGGAAATAAGTTATGAAGGAACAGGTGCAAAGTAAATGGCTTTACAATTCATGTTAAACCTACTAGAGTTTAAAAGTTCTCCCACAAGAAATTCCCCCTTTAAACACAGCAAGGTATAAGCCAAGAACTGTGCCTCTCTACAACAGAGTGCAAACTGCAGCTTAAAAGACTACAATCTATTAAGACAACTACCTAGACTAACTGGCCAGGTTTTAATACTTTCTTTCATCTATTACCAGCATCTAGAAATAATTACTGTGAAATATCACTTGCTTTTTGAGAGTACAGGCACATGCTTCAGCAGTGGGGGAAAGAAACAATTCAAAACATTTTGCAAGCGTACTCAGGTGCATAGAGCCTCTTCTCAAATAAAAAGAAGTTTGATGGACAGTACTATAATAGCATGTCAAGCTCTGAACAAATAATGATTGCAAGTAATAGCTGCAGCAGACTAAGCCCTAAACACAATTTGTGCAACTATTTGCTTTCTTTCTGCACTATTTCTGTGGAATTTTGTTTTGTTTTTAAATAATTAAAAAAAATTCATTTTAGAACACTGCAAGTGAGATTTCTGAAAGGCTGGCTAGGACAGACGCAGTATTTTTTGACCTGTTCAAGTGTGCGACTCCTTAGAGACACCAAGATAAAGCGCACTATTCCTGCAGACCTGCTCGGTGCGCCATTACCATTTATCAACACTCATTGAGAAGCAGCTCCAGTCCCTTTCCCAACCATTTACCTCTAATGCCTGCAAGTCTCCTCAATGCCACAGGTTTTTTGGTCCAAGTGTTGTTTATATTTCATGAAATAATTAAAAAAGTAGAACCCCCACCCCCGGCCCCATTTTAATGAGTTCCTAACAACTCATCCAAATCATTCATCCACTCCTCTGAAGTCCTGTTTTTCAGCAAAGAGTCTATCAGATCCGTGTCACCAGTTAAGTTCTGAAGTCCATTATTGCCCGACTGGCCGCTGTAGGCAAAAGGCAGCTCCTGACTGGTTGTCCTCACAGGGTACCCTTGACTACAGTGCAGACTACCTCTGTTGGGCATTTGCTGATTTGGGTTCTGGTTGAAAGCATTCAGATCTGGAACAGTCTGGTTCATGCCAGGCAAGACTTGCTGCGAGGGTACCTGCTGTTGTGTAGGTGGGTTTGTCCGCTGCTGGGCACCTAAAGATGACGACAACATCTGCCCAGAGACGGCAGCATTCATAGAGGTCATCGGTCTGCTGGTGCTTAGGCTTACCTGAGGCATTCCTTGGGCAAACTGTTGGTTGGCCATCTTTAGGTGAGTTTGCTGCATGTGAAAAGAGGAGCTGGCAGTAAATGGTCCTAGGCCACTGTTTGCTTGTGTCTGGTTGTTAATATTAGGGATACCTTGGTGTTGCCAGGATGGATTTTGAGCGCCCATAGCAGCTGGTACTCTTGCCATCTGCGGCTTAGATAAGGTTGGATTGAGTGCACCTTTACTGTGCTGCTGAGAAATACTTGAGTTTGCTAAGGTGTTCTGCCCGTAGCCTGCCGGAACGGCAGCGCCCTGGCCTAAGCTGCCTTGTCTCTGCATCGGTGGCTGTCCATTGGCACTTTGCGTTGCGTGCTGGGGAACCATCTGTGTCATACCAGACGCCAGGTTGTACAATCCCCCTCGCTGAATGTTTTGCATATTGGTATACTGAGTCACCCCCCGGTCCTGCTGACTGGAGCCCGACTGGAGTGGAGGAACAGAACTGTGTCCAGGTCCCATCTGAATCATGTTCTGGGTCTGAGGAAACATCCGTGGACTGCTGGAGCTGGACTGTCCTAAATTACTGACCCCAGGCATGGCTGAAGACGACCCTGAAATACAAAGAAATGTTTTATACAATAAATACCTCGGTTCAACCAGAGCCAAGCAAGGCTTGTAGACACTATAATCCAGAACGGGGCTGCAGCTGCATTTGTATAAAGCAACCTTTGCAACCAGCACACAGACAGCAGTACCTTAATAAAAGAGTGTCAATTGTTGCTCCAGTTAGCATCTCCACCTTGATCTCAAACACAGATATGCCAATGTCCTAAAAAATCTGAATACCACTTCTAAGAGTTCAGCAGCATCAATTTAAAAAAAAATTAGACTTTAAAGGCAGGACTCTGCCTTTCTTTGTGAACAAAGGTACACACACATACTTCGAAGTGCATGGACAATTTGCCAGGCTGTTAAAAAATACCACTTACTGCACACACACATTGTCAGTTAGTCCATGCATACACTGTATATCTCTTATTGTACAACTGTAGGGTTTCCAGTCCTGCATTCCCCATTCCAGAAATTTCTTCTATTTTACATAACTTTCAGAAATGTTTGGTCAAGTATCTTTTGGATTTCCACAACGAAATATTTGCTATGTTAATATGCAATGCTGTCAAACAAGCAAGATGATACAAATAAGTCTTCTCAGCAAATCCAAAAAAGTCCTTTGTTCTTGTAAATTCTGAGTAAAAAGGCTCTTCCTGTGTAAGAAGCAGCCCCCTAAAGTAAAGCCAAAAAAAAAAAAAAGAATAGGAAAGCACTGTGAAGTGTAATGCATATAATCTCCACCCCACCACTTCTTACAGTTGACTAAGGGAAACCTACCTACACTAGTACTTTCTCTACCTTCAAACCAAAAAGAAAGCCGCGTAATTTTTTTCGTATTTTAAGATAGCTGAGGAATATTGGCTCTCCATTATTATTAATTCAGTTTTCATTCAAATGTAATTTTATTCAAATATAATTCAAATTATACTGAATTAGTCATCAACAAAACACACCATAAAAACACCGCTGTTACGGGGCGGGGTGTGTGTGGGTGTGTGTGTGGATGGGTGGGGGAAGAGTCACTACAGTGAAGAGGTAGTGCACATACCAGGATTTAAGATGCAAAACACAGTTGTTATTATTATCATAACAAGGAAAACATAGTTTTAATACCGATGTTCATTACAGCAAAACATACTCTGTTTCTAACAGCTGTACTACTGTATTTCTGTAGAAAAGTGGCAGGAGAAAAAAAAAGTTCCAGTGCACTATTTGAAGGATGCTACTGATGACTGTGTTAAGACACAATCCTTTTGTATTGGTATCAAGTTTTTTCAGTTAAGTAACAAAACCCAGTCATAGCTCTACTAGACACTGCATAGTCACCAACGCTGTCAGAATGAGAGTATCACATTTCTATTTGCATCTTTTTCCTTCAGTATTTATTTCTGTGGGAACACAGAGAGTAAGGAAACAAAATGAAGGGAATAAGCACTTTTTTGTACTCTAGGTTTATCATAAAAGACAAGTGGCTTCTTGATGCCCTGTTAAGTAAAGATTTTTCAGGTAAGGAGGTAAGTTTTTATTGTTTTCTAGTTCCTTCACATTCATGAAGCTATTCCAGCTTAACGGTAACATCATCTTTTATTTAACAGCGTTGATACATTGAACACCTAATAAGCTGCTTCTCCTATAAAAAAAAAAACCCAAACCATGTAGGACGCTAACATGTAATGAAGAGAATTTAAATTGCATTCCCTTCTAAAGGTAGCAGTGATAATAATATTAGAGAATTTTAAACTCATCCTAGTAGATGAGAGAAATAATACATCACTTATTTTTCTTTAACGAGGGCCTGTGATATATACAAGCAGTAGTGATGTTAGGCTTCAGAAAAAAACTGAATCCTGACATCACACAAATATATTGAAGTTAAGTAGAATTCACAACCTGTAAAGGGAAATGGTAGTATACAAAGCAATATTAAGAATAAGAAGGTTATGTTGTCCCAGATATGCGAGACAGTGGAAGCTGTTAATTCGCAGCTGAATCAGAGTATAGGTCTAAAAGTTTTAAGACACAGTGACATGAGAAGATGTTGTAATAAATTAATTAAAAGCCATCCAACCCAGGAAACTTGAAGACACCTTGTTTTTTTACTCCTGATATTTTTTTCTGCCATTATTTCAATTGCCATGTTTACTTACCTGTGAACTGCCCAACCTGTTGCTGGTACGGATTCTGCGGTTGATCCTGATACTGGGGAGGTGGCCGAGTCAGATGCCGCTGCAGCTGCTGCTCTTGCTGCTGCCGCTGTTTTTCCTAAAGAAGGTCCAATGCAAGCCAATCAGAAAACAAGCCAAGCTTTTTCCAAGGGTGACTATCTTGGATAAAAACACGCTATCTGCATGCTCTTCTGCGGAGCTGGTAATTAAAGAGGCTTCTGCAGCCTTAAAGTCACTTCAGACCTTTGTTCTCAAGATTCAAACATGGTCAATTTAATCTGATGAGTGACAAGACTGGGAACTCAAGAGACAACGGGACAACAGCTTGCATTACAGGAGTCATTGCAATGCACGTCTGAAGCCTTTAAACATTGAAAATCTGAGATGTTAGTCTTTTAATCATAACATAATCAATAGGCATTTTTAGCAATACTCTGAAGACACGGACAGGTACAAAAAGAGTGAAAGCGTGTATAAAAACATTCACGCACACTTTTTTGCTCTTTACCCCCAGATCAATTTATTCTAGACCTCTCTTTAGAAATTAACTAAAAGTACAAGTCATAAATACTAACAATGTTACACAGCAAAGTAAAAACTGAACATGTACATATTTTCTAGGCCTTGTCTTCAAAAATTAAAAAAAATATACAAACGCAAATTCTTATATACCACAGGTTTTCCTAGAAGATTACGTAAAACTGCAGAACTAGGTTTATAACAGAAGCTACAGAAGTCTTGTAATCATTGTTCAAAACCATTTTCTTAACAATGCACCAATCAATTGAAACAAACCCTACTAATGATTCAAAATAACCTTGCCTCTTTAAAAGCACATTCAACCCATACCTACTTTATGATAAAACCATTCAAAAAATAAAACAAGCAAATTTTCAATTAGGAAACTTTTTGGGAAAATGAAATTTAAAACGTTGAGGGGAATGTCAAGAGTGTTATGTACGGGCAGTAACAGTACACTCGGAGATCTTGACAGAGCAAACAGCCAACTACGCCTGATAGGAAACACGTCAGGCATAGTATTTCTGGCTCTTCTTCTATAGGTATCTTCAACCAGACTGAATTTCTGAGATAACCAAGTAGTGATACAATGCACAACTATCTACTTATCTGAAAAGTTACAGACAGCACAGAAGGGTACAGAAATTCCCTTCCAAGAGTACTGGGGTAAAGACACGAGCAATAAGCCTTTGAAGAAGAGACTAGTGCAACGTAACCAACAGGCAGATTACCATCCTTTTGAAATGTCTACAACTAAGCAGCTGTTGAGACATGCAGAGGAATGAAGAGGGCAGGCTGCTTGACTGAAAGGACCTGCTGCTTGCAGGACCAGTCAAACCTGAAAGAGGCTGACCACAGAAGCCAAAAAGAGATGCCATAGTTCTGAGAGAAACCTGGAGCTGCAGAACCTGGCTCGGGGTGGGGGGAAAAGATGCAGAATACCAAATGCAAAGACAGCTTTAGAGTGGCAGGAAATGGCCCTGAAGCTACCTGAAAGTGCAATTCTCCTGCAAAATAGAGATCAACTCATTCAGATTTTTTTTTTAAACTACATCCAATATCATGTCTATCCAAAGAAATAAGTATCAAATTAGAATGCTAACAAGATCTAGCTTGACTGGGCAGCACAACGCCAAGAAAGATAGCAGATGCAATACCCAAGTTTGTTCAGCTCCAAAGCAAACCTGCTCCTTATTTGGGATCAGAGTCCCAGTATCACTATACAAAGATGCAAGTTGTAGAAGTTAGTTGTAGTTACCGTAACTAGGGCAGGAATAAAATATTTTCGTAATACTGATATTTACTACAGCAACATGCACTGGCTAAGCAGAAGCAAATAGGCAGGAAAAGAAAAACATTTCAACACTGTTTGAGATATCCTGCTTATCACCCTGTTAATATCCCACCCCACGCTCAGAGAGGTCTGACACCTGGAAGGTCCATTCTTAGATAAGGAAACCTACTGGGCCACAGCTTTAAGAGCTCTAGTAGAGCTCTAATAACCGCCATTTACCAGTGGTGCAGAAACGTGAGCAGTCTGCCAAGACCTCGTATTTCCTTTCTCCCCACCTTCTCTCAAAGAGTACCTGTTTGTTAACATTTTGGCAGAGTAACATTAGCAATTTTTGACATTTGATATCAACATAAAAGTCATCAAAACCTGAATGATTTACTAGGAAGTATTATATTTATTTATACAAGTTTATAGATGACAACTCATACAGAAAATACAATTTTATTGATGATTTGGGCATTTTTTGTCCTTCAGTCTTTGATAGCGTATTCCACCACGATATTCCCTTAGCCCAAATTGTATTTTGCCCAGATATAAAAAAATGTATCTTTACCAACATTCATACAATTTTCTTTAAAACATTGCCAATCACATTCCTATGTTTTATCTACACTGGGAGAAGAACTGAAGCGGCTTTTTTGTCACCTCAATCCAGTCCTCAATTTTAAAGGAACTCTCCAGGAGACCAGAGCAGCCATTAGCTAGGACTTGGCACAGCCACAGCTCTACAATACTACAGATTCTACTATGCCCTTCCCCTCAAAATGGGCTTTCGCTTATTTTCCGTTCAGAGGAGTCGGTATCATTTCCTTCTTTCTTAAATAAACCTTCCGATGGACAGCTGATGCAATAAAAGTTAAGGTGTGTGTCCCCACACACAACCATTACCTGACCTTCTCTCACCACCTCTATTTCCAAACTATTATTACAGCGAAAATCCTGCCTACCAGGATAACAACTCCCAACTTTAAAGCTGAGAACATTGAGATTTATCAGCTTCTAACAGTGTTGAAAACTAAGGAAACTACACATTCTCAACTGTTATTATTTGAAGAACTCCACAGCATTTAAAATTATTTTTTTAAAACACTTTTTTAATTCTTGGGGATAGAGGCAGTTCACATTTTTCCCATTAAACCACTGGCTCTTTTTTTTTTCCCATTATCCCTAAGACAACATTTTTCCATGTCTCTTCCCTCCCCCCATTATCTTCAAAAGCAAAACTTTTCAGCAGTACAGATCATTACACTTTTTCCAGAAGATCTGAACACCAGGTTCTCCCTGCGTCTCAAACCTTTTTTGGAAATTCATCTTCCCCTTCCTTCATACCAGATATTAATGATTTCTCTGTATGTACAGTGCCAGTGTTTGGAAAGTGCCTGCATGGACTTTTAAAAATGCAGGAAAGCACTGATGACAGGAATATGGCCCTTTGGGTTGATTTCCAGTTGAAAGACCTGCAGAAAGTTTAAAGCTTAGAAAGGTTCACACAAGGAGCCCATTTCCCTGAGAAAGGCTAAAGCAGCTTTCTGCAGTCTGATGGACAGCAGAGTTAAATTCTTTTGGCAGGATAAGCCACAAGTTGGACGCAGATGTCTAATTATTTTCCCCAAATAAACAAGTGAATGATGTTTTAAAATTTGAAACGTGAACCTTTGTGGATCTCACAGGGAAGAAAGGCAGAAAGCACAATGAACTTACAGAGTCCCTTCCTCATTGCTTCCATTTTTAAAGCTCTACAGAACACATCAACGGTATCCCAGCTTTATCTTTTATTTTCGCTCTGATTCTGTTTCTTTCACAAAGAATTACACCACCGCTGGTATGTTACACTCTCTCCATGTAGGTATTGTCTTGTATTTTCACACTACTCAATTCTACCTATTTTATTCTTTTCATTCAGCACAGTGCCTTGTAACAGTAGAAAAAATAAGTCTCAGCAATCAAGTGCTACATATTTGGCTTACTTTTCTAGAAACATAAAACAGCAATTATACTTATGATACCAAAGTGCCTTGTAGTTTACATCCCCTATTTTGTAATGTGGTAACTGTTGGACAAAATCTCAAATGCTGTTTCATCCACCAAAGCAAATCAGCGCCAAGAAAAAAAAAAAAAAGACTGCTGGCCCCTCTCACCTGCTCAGCCAGAATATGCTGCTGTCTCTGCTCCATTAGGAATTGCTGCTTCTGTTGCTCCATGAGCAAGTGCTTTTGTTGCTGCTCCCTCTGCTTCTGCTGGTCCATCAGCATTTGGTGTTGCTTCATCACTGCTGCTTGCTGCTGATTGCTGAGATAAGGTGGGTTGCTGTGGTTACCTGCCATGGAGACACTGGGAGCCTGCGCACCCACGCCAGGGCCCGGGACAGAAACCGGAACACGAGGAACGTTAGGAGAAGGGTTTTGATCCTGCAGAACATAGAAAAAGTGACATGAGTTACAGAAAGAGGTTAGCCCTCCAGAATTTACACAGATGAGCAAAAGCATTTCCATGGTGATGACCACTTTTGTATTATTTTTATCGTTTCACAGGATAAGGAAGAGAGACCTTATAAACAAAGTCTACACAGGGAAGGTAATCATAACACATCAGAAAAACAGAAATTGTCAGTTATTGGTTATTTGTACCTTTACACTATTTAATAAAATTAGATCAGTTCCTTACATTTTGCCATCCTTATGCAATGGCTTCTTCACTTGCAAAGCTTCTTAACAGAAAAGGCAAAGTGTGATACAGTTTCCAGTTCAGCTAAAGACAACCAAAAGCCTATCTATAAAGTGCCAGACAGAGTGACAATTTGGAGTTAAGGTCAGAAGCTCCACAACATTTAGGAATAGAAGCTTTCACTTCAGTCTCAAAGCACTTCCCAAAACCCGGCTCGAACAGGCGAGTACAGCTCTGTGTGTTTCTGCTCCGACAGAGGAACGGAGCCAGTTACACACCAGCTTCAGTTTACTTTGGTAGCAGCTTTTCACACACTACATTTTAAATTTTCGTTATACAAAACATTTACTTAAATCCTGCCTCTTCTGTCAACGTTTAATTCAGCGAGTGTTTATGCCTCCCCTCCTAAAGTTGCTTTTTTCAGTATCAGAGTATTTACTATTTGCCAGCGAAGGGGAAGAAGGCTATCACTGATTACAATGAGTCTTATATTCCACAGAGAAAAATACTACTACAGATAAGCCTCCTGTTATTAATTTTTCATAAGTCTGCTTTTTTTGGAGATCATAACTTGGGATACGCAAAAATAACATGTAACATTTATAATTCAAGCTCTGATACTGTCCTCTTTGTACCAGCAAATCCGTTTGAAATTTGACAATTTTTAAGCACAGTTCAGCCTCATCTCTAATTACACAAACAAATACTACTTTCAAGTTTAGAATTCAGCTAATTTGGGCCACAAAAATGATCAGAGGGATGGAACACCTCTGCTGTGAGGACAGGCTGAGGGAGTTGGGATTATTCAGCCTGTAGAAGAGAAGGCTTTGGGGAGACCTTGGAGCATCCTTTCAGTACTTAAAGGGGGCTTACAAGAAAGATGGAGGCAGACTTTTTCGCAGGGCCTGTTGCAACAGGACAAGGGGTAATGCTTTAGCTTTAAACTACAAGAGGGTAGATTTAGACTGGATACAATGAAGACATTTTTTATCATGAGGGTGGTGAAGCCCTGGAACATGTTGCCCAGAGAGGTGGTAGATGCCCCATCCCTGGAAATATTCCAGGTCAGGTTGGACGGGGCTCTGAGCAACCTGATCTAGGTGAAGATGTCCCAGCTCGTTGCAGGGGGGTTGGACTAGATGGCCTTTAAAGGTCCCTTCCAACACAAACTATTCTATGACTCTAATGGGTTTGGCTGTTGGTTCTCACTCTCTGCAGTATCATAAGAAACCATGAGACAAATACAGGTAATGCTGTGCAAGCTTTTCAGAAATTCTCCAGAAGCATTCATCAGTATTTCTGTTAATTCAGTGCAAGCATGGCAGTGTAGACGGAAGGTCACTGAGGAGATGTGACATACACAATCATCTCTACCCTTCCCCTTCTTCCATCAAGATGTTGTTAGATTGCTACCTCTGCTAGCTTTTAAAGAGATTTTTTTGTGCCTTACGAAGCACACCTTGATCTCAGATTTTTATTTGTACATCAGTGTGGTCTTTATCACAGACTGATCGGATCTTTTTCGCAGGTTTTTTGGTTTGTTGAGGGAACATATTACTAGAGCTGGATCTCCAATGGCTTTTGCTAGAGGAGCTTTAATCCATAGAGCAAAGACCTTTTTTCTCAACAAGCCCTCTACGATGTGCATTGCAGGCACATGTTACAGAATCCCAGCGAGTCTATACCTCCATCCGCTACATAAATTTTCACCTGCAGCACATTTGTAATACCAGTTATATAAAAAGCAAAGAAGCACCATCTGGAATTTTCCTTTACAAGAAAACCTGAAGCATATTGCATCAAGCAGACAAATATTTCTACTATTCATTCTTAAAAATATAATTCTCTCCTATCCCATGCTTCCCCAATCCCCAGAGACTTAACCAATAACAAATTCTTAGATTTGAAAAACCTCAAGGAATACCCAAGAAATCAGGAATGCAGCCCCCACTTCCATCTTTCATCAAAAAAGAAGGAACCAAAAGCATGTCTTTTTATAGTAAGCCAACTCTGACACAAGTCAGGGACTAAAAAGAAGGTAAAGAAATCAAAGCTTCTTTGAGAACACTGTTTAACACTACAGTTTTATATGAGTTATTTTAGGCAGAAGTTTACAAAGCATCTATTCATCTTTGTAAGTAGAAGCTTCTATGAAGGGTGACATAATTTGTTGCCCACAAAGTATATTAAGCTGGAAATCACACATTACCACATGACCTAGAACCAGCATTAAAAACTGCCCCCAGCAGAAAATAGCGTTCTTGATTCTTGTCTCAGCTTATTGCATTTTATCATTTTCTTCTTTAAAATCACGTGGCAACTGTTTTGAAACAATACCAAGCAATCTGTACTCTAGTCTTACCTATCCAACACCCTCTTGCAAAACCTTACATCTGCTACTAAACAAAGGTAACAAACCCCAGAACATTCACCTGACTGTGCGGTAGTCGGTAGGCAATGTTTCCAGACTTGGGTTTCAACAGGATCATCCCATTTTGGTCATCGCTCACATGAGCCAGCGGTGCTTGCTGGCGCTGTTGTATGTATGCCAACATGGGAGTCTTGTTCTGCCCAGGTACTGTAACCCCCTGTTCACATTCTGCTTTGTAATGCGAGAGAGGTTTGGTGTTCCCATAGTCTAGCATAGAGCCTTGACTGTTCACAGGGTTCTGGTTCAAGCTGTTTTGCTGATGACCCAAAATGTTCACATGGTAATTGCCTCCAGCTCTCGGTGAGCTTTTATTTCCCATATTAGGCATCATGAGTTTCTGATTGTTGAAGTCTGGCTGGTAAACTGATGGGCTGGTGGGATTTTCCATGGTATATGGGACAGCCAGTGGACTATGAGAAGGCCCAGACTGTTGCCACGTAGACATCTGATTTGTTTGGTGGACTTGTGAAGCTTGCTGCTGGTTCTGCAACATCTGGTCTCTCTTCTGCTTGGCAGCAATCTGCTGAAGTTGATGAGCAGAAGACATTTCTTTGGCACTTCCTGCACCCTTCCCAGGTAACAACACATTGGGAAGAGGCCTCTGGACGTTTTGAGAGTGGTTTGATGCCTGCATCATGGGCTGATTAGGATTTTCAGTCATTGACTGACTGGAAGGCTGAAACATTGCCTGAGAACTACCAACCGCTGGAGAAGCGGCACTTACAGGTGCAGAAGAAGCACCAATAAATGCTTGACCTGATGAAGTGGATCTCACCTGGGGAGATCCCATCTGTTCCTGTTCAAAGGGTGCTGGGGAAAACTCAGTCTTTATGTTAATATCTTGCGGCAACGGAGTCTGTGCAGCTGAATTTGAAGAATCTGCATCTTTTTTCTCTTCAAAGTCTTCATTAAAGAGATCCTTCATGTCTTCATCGGGCACTGATCTATTAAGCTCCTCAATAAGTTCCTTCCATTCTTGCTCATTAAGATTAAGATCAGGCATCAAGTTATTCTGAGATATAGAACCCCCTGCTCCAGCAATCATACATGGAAGATCATCTACGGGCTCCTGCTTCAGCTCTTTGTTCAAACTCAGAGGAAATGAGTCATCAGCATCACCACCTCCATTCATTTGCAGGCTGGAATCTGGAAGACACTTCTTGCTGATGCCATCTAGACCCATCGGATGTTTTCCATTAAGTTGTAAGGTATCTCCACTGCCAGATTTCTTGTCGAGATGATGGAGTGGAGACACAGGGGGCATTCCATTGGAAGAACCGCTCACTCCACCAAGACCATCATCACGACGCAGTTTCTTGGACACAGAAAACACATCACCATAGCCATTCTGCTGGTCTCCATTCTGAGGGGAAGCAGCACTATCAAGCTTTCTTTTCACAGTCTCATGGAGCTGCTGAAAAAAAGGAAGGTTTTAGTTGTTTAGTTTTATGTTTCATAGATTAGAATTTTTATTTCTTACTAGAACATTGTCTAGCTCTGAATAAAACAAAGATTAAAAAAAAGGCTGTATCTTTGCTTTGATAAGATCTGTTTTATAAGTCATCACATGAGATTACTTCCTTACTATAATCTTTCAAAAACATGTACTATATCAAACAGAGTCCCCTCCTTCAAACAAAACCAAAAGCTACCATATACATTTGACAAAAACAAAAAGTTGCAAAATGGCTGTGAACTGGAATATATTATGATTTTTTCCTATTCAAAATGAAAAAATATTAAAGAATGTTAAGATTCAAATTTTAGATGAGAATAAAAACTTGTATTTTATGCCCACACAGTATAATTGTTCTCCAAGACCGCTTTATAAAGCGGTCTCACATTTACATATTTAGAGAAAAAGAAAATAATTTCTCTTGTGATTATAATTTTCGGAGAAGAACTATGTATATAAATTTTGTACACAATCACATTTTCGGCACTAAAGCAAAACCAGTTTGTCACTAAGTGACAAACTAAGTGACTGTTTCAGACATGTAAAATGCAATTCAGAGTTCAGTCAATTCTATCACAGCAAAGTAAGTTTACTTCTTTCCTCCTTTCTCCTAGAGTATTTGCCAGCTGCTCCTCTCTGCACTGTGACCACCAGAGCCCCAACCAGCTCAACAGTTGGCTTCTCACAACTAGTGAATGTACATATTCTTTTTCTTGTAGTGCCACCTAGAAGCAATCAGAGGGTACAGCAACAGTTTTACAAACAGAGCTTGAGAGCCTTTGTTCAACTTCTCCTTCCTGGCAGCATTCTTTCAAATATAGTTCTTTCCATTGACCTCAAAAACATCTGAAAACAGAATTCATGCACACATCAAAGATGACTATAAACTCTTCTTTCCCTCAGGTGCATTCCGTAAAAAAAATTGTGCTTTGCTTGTGCTGGAACGCTACACCAACACAGACAAACCTGTAGGGCAGAGACACTGCTGGAACAGAGCAGTGCACTGAAAGAGGGAAAGCTCCCATCAGCTCCCCTGACCTGTACGAGAGTCCTTATTACATAAAAAATAGGACCTTTTACATCTCAGCAGGGCACATGAGGAGAATCCCCACAAAAAGCCACCCTGCTGAAGCGTGGTTCATCGAACAACAGCTCTCTCAGACAGCAGAAAAGCAGCTCATTAAACAAACCTCAAGACAAGCATGCTTATTTTAATATTACTCGCAGTCTCCACAATGCAGTCCACTAACCCTTGGGGAAAACTGTCTCATCCAAGAACAAACAGGGGAAACCTCAAGATCTCAGTGCTCAAGCAAGAGGGTGTATGTAGAGCCAGCATAAATTATCAGAAGAATTTTACAGCACTTGCCTGGGCAACAGCATTCTTTGATTTAAGGACAGAAGGACTGGTTCACAGTTAATTGTTGTTATTTTTTTTTTTTTAAACAGTCTACATTTAGCTTATCTCCAGAAAAAAACATTATTTGATTAATGCTTGCATAGGTAGCAGCAAAATCGTATTTTTATCTGAGGGACAGACTGCAGCTTCCCAGGAGACTATAATCTTCTAGATGGTTCATGGAAACAGCAGCGGAGTAGTGAGATCAGCAGAAGACCTAGTAGGATGAGGCGAGGTGTACTTTTGGAGAGGAGGCTGGAACTTGAATTCTCTTAATTTGAACATTAGGTCTATAGCTTGGAGTACCGGATCTAGAGTGAACTTTTCAAATACCAACTCGAAAGAATAATGGAAATTTACTTTTTTTTTTAAAAAAGGCAGAACAACAGAAAGAGAAGCAGCCTCAACACAATCATGACACTTGGCTTTCAGCAAGTTTGCCATTGTTTACTTAATACTCCAACCGGGAAAACTGAAGCTCAAGGTGGATGAGTAACTTGCCCAAGGTCATATGATGAGTCAATCACTCAGACTTTGGGAATGGATCCTCCTTAATTCTAAATCACTAGGAAAAAACACACTCCCTGAAAACTGACATATAAATAATAACCGAGTGGTGCACACTGAACATACTCTTCTCATAGTTGAAGCAAATTTCTATATAGAAACAGAATATATGCCCATTGGGGTCATTGCTGTAATTACAATTCATACAGACAACTCAAGGCAACTAGCATTTTGGTGGCATTATAGCTGTAACTGCACACAGCTCTTCACACGTTGCAAAACCCACCTGGGTTGCTGGGCAAATATTCTAGAAGTTAATCTGTCCCTAAGGTATTTGCTATTGTACTACACCATTTGCAATATATGCAACTAACAAGTCTAAGATTAAATCATCCATGCTTATAAACTACACTTACTGTAGTCTAAAAAAAAAGACATAAACCCCTAATCTCCATCACAGGCTCTTTCCCTCAATAAAAAAAAAAAAAACAAAACTTAGGAGCTTTCATATCTGTATGGGTTTTATTGGTTATAACACTCAGATATCTGATTTTTGGTGATATTTTGACTTTAGTCACTCTAGACAAAGTCCTTCTTTCACCTAAAACTATATTCCTTTGTAAAATGAAAGAAAAAAACTTTAATAAATTCACTAATGACATAGAATTTGGGGGTGATTGCTTCACCTCAGCTAAATCTAAGATTATTTGAAAGATATCCTACCTGTACGCAACAGCCAATAGACACATAGGAAAGAAGAAAGTCTGCTTATCTTCTATCCGTATCAGAAAAGATTGAGCCCAGTTTGTAACCAGGACACTTAACTTTTGAGTTTTAGAGGCTATTCACCAACTGCACTTGCATCCTATTTCACTTTTCACATTAAAGTGAGTCAAAAGCCTACTTGGCTACAGTGGCAGTAAGTCTACACTCGGATTTATGCTACTGTAGTTACACTATACAATACCACCAGCTAAACAGCTCAAAACTAGCCTAGTAACAGTGCTCCATTTTCTACCTCCTTTCCTCTCTCAAGAAAAGACAGTGCTATAAAAAATTGTGGGAGCCAAAAGTTACAGGTTCCTTCTCCTCTGCCATTAGAAATATATCCTGATACCTTCTATTTACTCATGTTTAAATTTGAGTAATAGAATCTGAAGTTCTCATGCCAAATACATTCATATAACTACTCTGCAAATAATGCAACTTTCTCTTGTGAAATTCCTGTCTTATATGCATTTCTTACATACTATCTCAGCTCTTGATTTCCCAACAGAAAAATAAATATTAAATTCAGTTCTTCCCCAATTTGTCTGTGTCTATACAAATAATCTGGTTTTGAGGAAAAAAATAACAAGGAGCATGTGAGATGCAAGTCAGACTGCAAGCTATCTACGTATCGAGCTGCTCCAACGGAGTTTTCAAGGCAAGAAAAACCTGTTCTCTTCTGCCAAAACTCAGAAAGGAAAAAAAAAAAAAGAAACACTGACAAAGTAAACCAATCTTCCTACTCACTAAGAAAATCCCTTTAGCTTTTATTTTGTTATACACTATCATTCTGTGAGGCACAGTGCCCCTCTGACATGCTGTCCATGGTTTCCTTAGCAGAATCAATCAATTTTATTTATAACACATGAGCCAATCCTTCCCATTGTCACGAGATAGGATGCAGAAATGTATTCCCATTTTCTCAGCCTACTCAACTTCCCAACCAAAGATGAACCTCCAAAATCTCTGCTGTTTAGCTTTGCCTAGAAGTATCACCCCAAAAGCATTTATGCAAAGTTATTTAAACCAATATAGGAACAGTGCAAAGAAAGGGATGTAAGCGGGCCTCAGTCCTTTGGCCCAAGACAGGACGGACTTACAGTTTCTCAAAGAGCCACTGAAGAACCATAGGCTGCACCTCCTCCCCATCACATCATCAGAGCTGCATTTTATTCACATGAGCAAAATAGAGAGCCCTCAGCATGGTAATAAATACACTTGGCAGGTGCACACATGCAAGTCAGGCCATAACTGTTGATTCCTCAGGTGAGGAACACAAACTGATAAAACCCAGGTGTCCTCCATCACAACAAAAGGGGTGCCCAACACAAGCAGCCCCTGATCACATAGTTCACAGTACAGACTCACAGTACTTGACTAGGACACAGGACCACAGTGCCAGAGATGGATGAATGCCCAGTCAAATGGCAAGGCTTCCATCAGAAAACAGACAGCACACAAGTAATTTTGATGAACTATATTCAATCTCAAGTCTTAAACCCATTGGTTTTACCACAATGATGCCATACTGTGGTCTCCCTGCAGGGGCAAGTTGGCAGACTTCATAAAAGCTGTCCACAAACTACCCCAGAAGCCTAGCAAGAGGAAACTGGAAAAGGTTTAAAACTTCACCTCCACCTTTTCTGCTGGCAGAGTTCAAAACTTCGGAGTCCAGTGCAGTGCTCTCTTACTGCCTTGGTGGGAAAGGGGCATGAATCACTGATCAAAACAGTGGCACAAAGTTGTTCTGGTGGGGTTTTTTGTTTGTTGGTGGGGGGTTTTGTTTGGTTGGGGGTTTTTCAGCTTTTTTTTGATATTTTGGGGGTTTTTTTAGATATAAAGATTATTCCAGGAATCAAAACATCGGTGTGAAACGCTCAATACCTGAAGCTGGTTTTAGATAATAATCTGAAGCCAATGACCTTTCAATGCATTAGCAAGCATGAAAGTTTAGTTCACACTGTTTGCTTGAAAACAAGAAGTCCATCACAATGCAGAATTTTTAAACTGAGGATAGTCAACTAAACTACTTTTGTAAAAATACAGTAATCTGTCATACCTTGAGCCATGTAACTGAAGACAGAAAATAAACATATACAAATAAAATAGAAACTGCATGCAAGTTTCATTTTTTTCTGAAAAAATATCTCTTGAACACAGCCAAAACAAAACTTTTAAAAAAAATCTAGTTCTGATACTGTGCCTTTTAGGTTCCATATAATGTTCTTGTTTTTTAAAGCATCTGCTACAGAGATTAAAATATTCTTACAGGATTCAATAGAGCTTTAATTTGTTATATTTTATTCGGAATAAGTTTACCATTTCAGTTTCAGGATTAAGTTACATCTACAAGGATTTGTCATGAAATACCGGCAAGAGAAATACAATGCTCATCATTTTCAAAGAAAAAATGCTGTATTACTCTAGAAACATAGCAAAAATCTAGTTCCAATATGTGTCTTAGCTAGATATCAGCATTCTCACCCTAGATGGGGAAACCAAAACAGAACATATCTAATTTTCTGCCATGGAAGTGGTAGTACTGCAGCACAGGTAAGCTCCCATGAACCCGAGCTTACAGTAGGTCCTCTATAGACACTGATTCTCCTCTCCTGCCTGGCCAAGGACAGGAGCAATAAAGATGACAACCTCTTAAGCTGGAACAACAATGCAAATATCAGAAATTGTAGGGTATGAGTTTTGGATAGAAAACGTGACATTTTGACTACACAACATAGTAAGAACTCCCCATTAACCGTGCATCCACCCACAGCTTCCGAAGTTGCACTCCCCCTGCAAGGAAGGCATTTTATTACCCAACATGTTCCTGCATTCCACTGTGTTGTCAGAACCAAACTGCTGGACTAATTTTAATTTTGACTTTTACTTTAATTCCAGAAGACTTTTGTATTTGGGTGACTGCCTGCTGGAGTGAAGAAGGGCTGTGGATATGCACGTCTATAAATATCCCAAGCCTGCATTAGTCACAAGGGGCAGCTTCTGCTACAGGAATTGTTCTGCTGAATCAAAAAAAAACTGCTGTGCCTTCAGCTGCAATGCCGGATCCTCCGCCTCACTTGAACTTAAACAGCAGCAGCAGATCAGTCACTCCCAGATCCTTAAAATTTAGGAAGCATCACTGCATATCTAACTAATCTAGTAAGGGAAACGTTTCAAACATACAACAATACCTCACACAGAATTAAAAGGAGACAAAGAAAAACCTGTCTGAGTTGTTGGGCAACAAACTATCAGACTTGTCAGCAAAAACAAACAATGGTGGCAAGCCTACACTGCACTGTAGTTATGTATAAATAACATGGAAATAATTTGCTATTTTTGTGGTAAAACATAATTTCACAGCTTAACACCCCTATACCACAGCTTACACAAAAATGAGGTCTTCTGAATTGTTATTGTACTAGCCTGAGCTTCATTAGTGGAATGCTACTGATGCTTGTCAGTACAATCCAGGCAATCAATTCCCTTTAATTTATTACTTTTGGTCTTTTCAACCAAGAAATATTGCTTTGCTCTCCTTATACTTGAATTTCTTTTAAAACTTTTTACTTGGTGCCTTTGTTTAAATTAGAACTCACCTATTATTAATTAAAAGCTTCTATAGCTCCCAAATAAAAGCTGGTCTGCTCTTCAGCTTTAACACAAAGCATTCCCAAGACAGGCCACCAACTAGACCGTCTCTGTCCATTCCAGAAATACTGTTTGCGGTTTTGTGGCAGCCCTAGACAAAGCAAGCCATCTAAACAACAACCGCTCTCAGGTGGGGGCAGGGGGGGAAACAGTAAGAAACAGTGAGCAAGTCACCTTCTAGAAGACCACATCATAAAACAAGGAGTGGAGATGAAAATCCAGATCTTGCCATTCTCCTTATTCACATGTCAATGAAATGCGTCCTGTTCAGCTCAGTGATACACTGTATTATAGTCTACCAGAGCAATACAAGGAAGCCAACCTTTTTACTACAGAGAATTTCAACAGCATTATTAGAATGAACTTTATCAAATCAGAACCTGTCAAAGAGGGAAAAATGTTCTTGGGGACAAGTCCTGTCTCTTCTCTGTTTCTCAAAAATAGAAGATTAACACAACAGACAATATATTATCCAAATACTACGCATCTTCTACTTTGAAGATAGTCTTAATGTCATCTTGAACATCAGAAATGTCAAGTAAATTTCAACATTTGAATTTCCCATTAAATAATGGTCTCAAAAATTCATAAAAATATGAGGAAGCTAACAAGTTCTGCATCTCTTTCCTCAAGTGAAGGGACAGGCCTTCATGGTGCACAAATCATCCAAGGTATTTCTGTATCAATACTGTATTCTCTTGATTTCTGTGACTCAAATTTTCGAGCTGCTTAGTAAGAAAACAAAGGAAGAATATACCCCTTGCTTCCGCTTGTAAGCAAGATCCATCCAACTTTAGAATCTAAAACAGAGAAAAGACTAATGGAAAAGAAAATATCTGATTTTGGCCACATGAAAAATCATACAAGACATTAACAAGGAAGTGGCGGTGCCACTCTCTTCCCCACGACTATACTGAATTTGCAGAAGACGCTCTGAAGTACAGCATCTGGGAGTGCTCACATTGTCCACTGCCCACACTTGTGGCAATGCAGCTTCACATCCTTCTACTACAAGCCCTCTAACGTCAGATCACAAACCACCTACCTTTATATGAGTTGCTTTCTCTTTCAAGGATCAAAATAAATGCTGCATTAACTTTCAACACCAAGTACCAGTTTCCAAGAGAAGATTCATATGCAGCTTCACGGAAAACTCTGGATCGTAACAGCAGCGGTAGCTGATACAATGTGTGTTTCACTGATCTAGAAACATTCTTTTGAAAGGAATGTGTCCAGGATACGTTAAAAAACAAGATCATTTTAGTGTTCATCCAAACTTTAATGAATATTGTAAACCAAACCCATGTCCTTCCCGTACAGAGCACGTGCTTGGTCTTGATAACAGCTACATGATTGCTACAGGTAAAAATACCAACCTAGAGAGGTACTTTTTATGCCAAAGGAATTAAATGAGCAGCAGAGGGGTTTTGTTGTTGTTTTTCTTTCAAAACTTGAATTACTAAGCAAACCAACTTTATACCCTAGTAACGAGGTGATGAATCAGCAGCTGCAATTAAGCTTAGAGTCATGTATCCTAGGAAGGAAACAGCAGGCCAGCACGAGGAACAGTCATTCATACACTAAAACCCTCTTCTGTTGTGTAAATTGGCCGCTGGCAGCAGCTTCCTGTACAAGAAGGGCTTCCCCAGATGTGCAGTGCATTTCAGAACCTCACTGCTGTTGAGAGTCCTCATTATAATGGATGCTAATTAGATCAAATCCACATCCAAAGCAATTTAAAAGAAACAACACCAATGAATTAAAGACATCTTTCTTTTAAAAGATCAATATGAAGACGCGTGGTGGCAGTTTAAGCAACAGGATTTGACATGCTAAAGAGCTCCATGTGTATACGCATTATTAATGGATAGAGCCCCATATGCAAATAGCCTTAGAGCCCGACAGGAAATAAACAGAAATGCCACCAAGACTTTAGATAATAAAACATGACATTGAGTCACTTTTGTTCTGACACAAGTTTACATTCAAGATCAGTCTACTAAACAACGGCTACCCAGAAAGTTTCACAGAATCACTGTCAGGAATGCACAAGGTTTCCTTCTCTTCCTCAAGTACCCTGCTTTAACACCATCTGAAGCGCTCTAACTGTGTCACAAGTATCTTAGTCTTCAGAAAAGTCAGCAAGTCCTAGATTCTCATATGTATATTAGTAAGAATAGAAACAATTCCGCTGGACAACATTTTCAGTTCATCTTGTAAATACTGCAAACTGCACATATGCTACCTAGTGCTAGTTACATTAAGGATGACAACGATGAGCCCCACGTTTCAATATTTCACATCATGACCAGTCATACCCAACTATACAGTAAGCTCTACCACAATTCCATTTTAAAAACTGTAACTAAATAAGGTCCACCAAGACAGCAGAGAATCACATCCTCCGTCCCTTCTAATCTGATCAAAAACACAGACCACCTTCAAAATATGACTTCATCTATATATTAATCTAGAAATGTCTCAGGTTAATCCAGTATCCCCTTTTAAAGACACTCACGACAGTACTGTATCATTTTCATGTAGGCCACCATTTAGAAATACCTGGTTTTAAGACAGACAGGTATTAAGACAGGCAGCCTTTATTTAAGAGGTTATCCTACTAACCTACATTACTGACACATTACTACACAGCAGTATATTTAAAGGGCTCAGAATAAGTTAAGCAATAGCTATCTTGATATACAAACAGGGCCGCATGAATATATCCTGACAACCAGAAATGCTAGAGAAGCCAGAGAAACATTAAGATTTTGAGCTAAGCCAGTTTTAAATGGGTGGAGTGGGATTCCCATAGTGTTCACACCCACTAGAGCGAGTGGCAAATAAGCAGCTGCCTTTCCACTGAAATTTTTTCCAATATGTACCAGAATTAATAGACACGTTATTTGTGTTAAAAATCCCCCCTCAGTAATAAGCATAACCTTATTGAGAGACTCCACTAAACACTGACAGCCCGAATAAAAGATGTAAGAAAGCAAACAAATAAAAAATGCAAAGGTACCACAGTAGTAACGCTCCTCTGACAGTTTCTGCAGGGACATTTTAGGTGAAGCAGCCAGAAACATTCAGAACGCTACTCCGAATGCCTGTAGCCATCACAGAAGGCCACCCCCTATTCCTGCCTGAACAGGCAGCAGTTTTTATGCACTCCTCCA
>VYZM01010782.1:862268-884352 GCA_013398915.1 Dromas ardeola | reverse complement strand
GAGAATAAATAGGCGGAGCTTCCTGGGTGGTGGGGAACGTCACGCCGCGTAGCGCGTCACGAGCCGTGAGGGACACCGCTCTTAGCCAATTGGAAGGCGCGGAAGCGCGCATGAAGGCGCAGGGGCGTGGGCGGGTAGGGCGGGGCTCCGGAGGCAGCCTTCGGCGCGTTTAAAAGGCAGGGACAGGGAGGGGGCGGGGCATCGGCGGCGCAGCCATTGAGACCCGTCGGGAGGCGGAGCCGGCGGTGATTGACAGGAGGGGTGGCCCCGCCCACCGGGGGGCACAGCGCGGCCCGGCTCACCTGCAGCCGCCGCGCAGAGCCGCTGGTTTTGGGTCAAAAAACGTTGAGTTTGGCCAGAGCCTGGTTGCGGAGCGGCGGGAAACCAGTCCCGCAGCAACGGGAGGTACCGACGGGATACCGTCACCTCCTCTTCAGCACTTGAGCCGCCGGGCTCCCAGCCTGCTCCCTCCACTTCGAGTCAAGCAGAAGCAGTAAAGGCTGAGGCGGTTTTGCTAATTAGACAAAAAAACAAACAGGCTTAAATTTCTTTATTGATTAGTTTTTACATACTGATTTTTTTTTTTTTTGCGTTGCATCTACAGGTACCTTTATGAAATGGACAGGTCTTTTCCGCAAGTGAAATCACAGTCCTTGTTCAGCAACACCCAAAAAAACCCACCAAAACCCCCTCTTTTGAAACCATGAGGCAACGGTGGCATTAATTGGGGACCAGTTAGGGGTGGAAGCAGCGGTCACAGCCCCACGGAGGTAACCACAGCCGAAGTGGAGCACTGCTTTTGAGGAAGGAAGAAGAAGAGAGAGCGAGAGAGACAACCACCACAATGTTCGCCTGCAGCAATTAGCACTCACAAGAATCCCTCAGGCCCCCGAGTCAGCCTGAACACCGACACTCACAATGTGTTCACAGGCCACAGCCTCAAGCTGTGATAATTCACTATTAGCCTGACCCAGAAAGGCTCTGTCACATCCAACACTTCTGGAACTGCATCTTTATCCACACCAGGAGAAAAACCTGTTTTGAGTATTTCTGCTGCCTTGTGTTTCAGACCCTGCCTGCACCTGCTCCCCCAAGGGTTTTGGTCTGATTTACCATCTCGGTCCAACCCCCCAGCACATTCAGTGGAGTAGAGCATCCTTTTCAGAAGCCGCCGCTCTCCGGTACGCAGACACAAGAGGCCCAAAACCACCTTCACGTATTTTTAAGTTCCAAACCTAGTTCACAGGTCACAATCGAGCAGAGCTTCAGTACTTCAAAAACACAACTACACTTTAAGAGTTCTCAAGATAAACAGGTAACTTTTTTCCTCCAAGGCCTTAGAAACAAGAGTGATTGCGAGGTTAAACTGAGCCACCCAAGTCAGAAAGCAGGATAAAAAGTAACTTTGGAGTTGTCTATCCATTTTGGAAAGTCTTCATTTATTGTAGTGATTATTTAAGAAGCATACACTATGGTATAAAAAAAAAAAAAAAGAGCCATAACATGCAGACAGGAGACCTTTCCAGGAGATTCAGCAGAAGCAAATGTAGATTTACAATTAGCTTTAATATAATACTATTTAAAAGCTGATAGCAGATCTTAAATTCACTTTTGATGCTTTGAAAGAACATGTATGCACATGAATTGTTTGGGAATTTAAGGCAATTTGCATTTATGATAAAAAATTAGATTAATAGATTTTCACGTTGTGCTCAAAATGTTAGCTGAATTGAAACCATTTACATATATTTCATCTCAAAGGACTGAGAGTCATAAATAGCAGCTGCTCCTTGATAAAAATACAGTCCTGAGAACAAGCTAGTAGCAATGCTTAAGCTATGACATCTTCCGTGTCAGAGTATAAGCTATTTTTGCAATAAGGAGCAGTATTTACCAGGTGTTCAACAGGCAAAGGCATTCTAAACATGCAATAGCTCCCAACAGAAGTCTGAAATTACTTCCAGTATCTTGCTTACAATAGTTTATTTGCACACCGCAGAAAGATCAAGAAATCCTGCTATGCATTTGTGATCACTAGTATTTCAAATACAACAACCAAGGGATACAACATGAGGACAGGCAGCAAAAGGTGTTTTACAAAAAAAAAAAACAAACAAAAAACCCAACAAACAAAACCCCAAACCAAGAGGTTTTTAGTAATTGGTTAGATTGTTTGCAAGGTAATTGGAACACTCATCCCTCCCCAGCCCCTGGGAATTATTCCCCGCACTATACCTATGCTATATGACCAAACAACACTGGAGTGCTTAAATTCAGTGCAAGAAGAGTAATTTCAGGACATTTAATTTCACTCTAAACAAAGGCAAAAGTTTATCTATATAGACATCCAAACACCAACATATTTGGTACAGTGTAATGAAGTTACATAGATTTCACCCTCAGAGGTATGCTCTTGTAGTGATCACCTGCATTCCACACAAAAGTGTTTGAAACAGTATAATATGGTAGACTCCGACGCTTTAAAAAAAAATTTATTCAGCTGGAATTGGAACTCCCTAACATTCACAATATAATTTAGGATGCATTTGTTACATGAAGAGCAGATAAAAGACTTAAACAGTTTCACATACCAGTTCAAGATATTCCACATGCTCCTTCCCCACCTACAATACTGACATCTTGGTTGGTTTTTTTTTTTATTTCTTTCTTTTTCCTTAACAAATACTCAATTCAACTTGTCTACCTGACTACCTTCCCCATTTCTACAGGAGTAGACATACAGTGATAACAGTGAGAGGATATGGGACACTGTCCTATCCAGTGTTTGGACCCTGGAAAGGAGTAGGCCTAGCTATAAAAATAAGAGTTTGACGGTAAGCTGAGAAATGAAGCGCTTCAGCAACTGAGGCAAAGCTGCGCTCAGAAAAAGCTGTATAGCCACAGAGAAAGGAAAGCATCAGTGGCTGAGCAGAGGGGAAAGGGGGAAGTAGTCTAACCCTCCCCCCCAACAACCCATAATCTTTACAAAGAGTTCAAGAACTAACAAAATCCATTATCTGCAAGGTCTGCAGGATTAAATGCCACATTAAGATGACCCACTCCAAATCCTAGATCATTTGTCAATACTTAACAGGGCTTTAGCCATGCGCAGTATGCATATTCTATAGACTGACTAACCCCTTCCTTCCACCCTTCTTCCTCTTTCCCCTCCCCACAAAGAATTAAGTTGATTAGAAAGTTTTCACTACTGGTTTCCCCATACCTCCCCCCAGTTTTCTTTTCTTTTGAGGGCAGAGGGGTTGTCAAATATATCGACAACTTTTCTTTAAACGATTATCAAATTTTAAGGGATATAAAGACACTGCTGCATTTAGGAATTTACATCTCTGTAAAAAAAACTAGTTATAAAACTGCATTTTTATCACCTAGCACTTTCAAGATTCATTGTTATTTTTCACTAATTAATATATTAAATTAAGCCAAGGTTTGAGACTGAAAAAGTTCTACCAATCTACTTAAACAGAACAGAATATTTAAAACCAAAAATGAAAAGGTTAGTTATGTTACATTCCAAAATCCACAGCCCATTATATTAAATGCATTCTTTCTACAGGAATGATGTTCTTTAAAACAGATGATTGCAAATATTTTACTGCTAGACACTCCATTACATTGGATAGTGTGACTGGAACCTGTGGATGGTGAAATCTTGAGGTTTGTCCAAGTTTCAATGTAAGGTGTCCAAGGTCCTCTCCCAGAACCATGTTTTGAAAAAAAAAAAATAATCACAGATCAAGTTCTTATGACTTTTTTCAATCTTTCCTTGGCTTTCTGTTTCTGGGTGATCTATTCACAGTTTCCTCCTCCTGCAAGAGAGTAATTTGTGTTAACATCAAGGAAATAAAAGTCTAAGAATACCCTTAAAAACCATTTTGAGAAAACCTACAAAGAATAATCTACTTTCAGTTCTATGTTAGGATTTAATTTTTGAAAGGACCTACTGCTGCTACTACCCCTTCCTTTCTATACATAGCAAATGCACAAATCCTCTTGTTTTCACAGTGGCCGTACACTATTTGCTGAGACTACTCAGCTTCTGCTGCTGTGAGAATCCCTTTAACTTCAAGCAACACTCCACCCATTTTTAAGTCAGCCATTATGTCAGTGTGGAGCACTTGAGGTCACATCCTGACTGCATACAAAGCTGAATAAGCCTTTTGCCTCAAGAAGATGCATTCCACACAATCCCACTCCTCTCACAATGCAGGGTCTACGGCAGTGCCTTTAGCAAGGTGCACAGCTCCACTGAAGTTGGCCGCAGCAATTCCTATTCTGCAGGGTGATTAAGTTTTCCAAAGTTCTGACATTGGGAGGGAGTTTCACATGAGCCAGGTTAACTTTTAACACTTAAGTCATGTAGAACAAGCCTTACTAAAGGAAAAAAAAAAAACAAACCACAAAACAAACGCACAAGACTCCCTCAAAGATTAAGCACTCTTACCTCTGATGCAGGTTTCCTGTCCTCTTCCTCCTCCTCTTCCTCCTCCTCTTGACTAACACTTCCTATGTCAGCATCACTTTTCTGCTTCTCTTCTAAGGGAAATAAAAAAAAAAAATCTCATTCTCATTTCCGATTTACCTTTAGTTCCACCATTGGCTTTACTCCATGTCTGCCAATCCTCCCATTTTATTCTATGAGAAAGAAACTCAAAACTGTTTCAAGATTATCTAGTTTACCTACCTAGCTTTTCCTCATTTGCTTCCTCTTCCTCCTCCTCTTCCTTGTCCCCTTTGTCTTTTTCTTCCTCTTTCTCCTCATCCATCACATCAGGCTGAGGAGCATCAGTCTTTTTGTATTCTGCAGCACTCGGCTGTTTCTGAACAAAATTGTCAAAACCCAGCAATTATTTGTGACGTTAAGGCACATTTTGCTGGATCTCTTCTAAACATTATGCTATTTATTAATGGAGGAAATGCATACCTTCCCAGAACAGTAGAAAAGTACAACAAGGAACACTGGCAGAGCCACAGTGAGGATATAGACTACCCAAAGCCAGGGACGCTCTTCAGCAGCTGCCATCATCTGGCCCACAACACCAGACTGCAAGATAAAAAAAATGGTGAAATTTCATCCCATACAGGAAGTCATAGCAGTTAAGTTTAAGACACAGAATTTTCAAATAGGCTTTTTGCAACTTTGAACATTGTATTTCATACATCAAAAAAATTAAAGCTAACCTGCACAAGTACTTTTTCCATAGTTTGCAAATTAAGAATTAGGCTAAAGTTAACAGTCAGAGCAGTGAGCATTGCTATTTATAGCAATCATTACCATATTATATTAGAGCAATCATTACCATATTATAATTAGGAATTGAGAGTCTAATCTGTTTATCTGTTAATCTGTTTACCACAACCCCTAGCTTTGGTACATATAGGTATATATCAATAAAGACTGTGGGAGAACAGCAGCAATGCTCCTGCTGTTCCAGTCAGAAGCACACAATGAAACCTTTATTTCTCACCTCTGCAGCACCATCAGCTGCCTTTTTCAGTCCCCAGCCATCACTGGCCCAATCATCAGCCACAGCTCTTTCGGTACAGATGATAAAGTTGTCAAAAAAGATGTCAGAAGTCATTGACCATAGCTCAAGCCCCACAGCACTGAAGGGAGTCATCTTGAAAGGTTCCAAGTCTTCAAAGAAATCTGGGTTTGGGATCTTCCTAGGTTTCCATATACCCTAGGAAAGACAAGACATTTAGCCTCATCTCCTAGAATACACTTTTTATTTTTCAGTCCATTTTGAACTGAGAGAAAGATCAATCCATTGCACTTAATTACAATGTCTATGGGTGCAAGTCATCAGGTTTTGGGAATCAATTTTCATTTGCGCCACAAAGTAGTGAAGTCAAGTAAGAAAACACTTTGAATCTGTCCACTTGAAATACAGTACAATCGTGACAGTATTTCTGTTCTTAATTACACCTGCTGAATCTAAATCAGAATTATTTTTGTAAGAGCAATGCTGCATTGGCCAGCAGTCTTACCAATAAAAATACCAACCTGATAGTTCACGTTATCAATCATAGGAGGCTTCCATTTGCCTTTGTAGTTTGGATTGTCAATCATTGGTCGCTGCCAGGTACCACAGCCAGGGGCTGTCTCACATTTAGGATTTGCAATCTGAGGTGCCTCCCATTCGCCATCCATATCCTCATCCCTGAAAAAGGAAATTCTGTTTTGAAGTCCACCACTTGCCTTTAAACAGAGTAAGACCTAGACAATTTCTGATTTATGGGAAAATTGAAATTCCTGCCATAAAATGGAGATACTGAAACTTTATAAAGCACAGGTCTGTACATAAAGGCACTGCAGAAGGAATGATGATTTCAAATAGCAGCTTGGAAGCACATAAGCTCAACAAAAGCCTGTCTGTGCACAGCCTCCCCCCACTGCCCCTTCCAAGTATGGTACAACTGCAAGATGACCACCCCTGCCCTGTTCAGCTTACAATCACAGCAGAGTTGAAAAGTGCGCAGGTGAATGCAAGACGACAAGACTCCTCAGAGCAACTCTGCCTTCTGCTTTTGAAGCAAGATAGCCTGAATCAACAACTTTGTTAGCAAGCAACAATGAACTAGCTATTCTTAAACTTGTAAAAGCCAGTATCAAAGCCATTAAATATTTGCTGTCATTTGCAACAGGCAGTAAACATACCAGTCTTCAGGCTTCTCAGCATCAGGGTCCGCTACATATTCTGGCTCATCATCCAGCCAGCCCTCTGGTTTCACAGCATTTTCATCTGCGATCTTTGCAGGAGCATCCTCATCCCTTAAGAACACATTATCATGTATTAACACAGACAACATATAAAAGTTCTTAACCCCAAAGCACGACTCTGAGCAAGCCCACTGATCTAGACAAGCAGCCAGCTTCACTTCTCATAGGGTAAGTGTGACAATGCAATTTCAGAACAGAATTGCCTTGCCATCTGTTACCCATACCTGTGTCTAATGGAACAGTCATGGCGCCAACTGTAAGGTCATACTAATTTTTTAAAACCAACCTAGAAAGGGCATATTACAACAAATCCTGTATCTTAGCGGTCGCTGCAAACACACATTTGAGCTTGAATTTGAGTCTATGGTTCACAAAGCATAGGTTCAACGGCAGAAACCCAGTATCAGTTTCTGATTTAGGATGTCAGGTATTTCAGTCACATGTAACTAGGCATCACACAAACAACTACAAACATCTTACAGTTATACCTTCTGCAGCTCAGCTTTTGATCTCACGAGGGATGAAAGCATCAGCTAGCATAGCTGTTTCGGTAAAGGCTTTATCTGTGGCCAGCACAGTAACAGGAGCACTAAACAGTAATTCCCAAAGGACATGGATCCTGTCTGCCTTTATCTACCAAACTGCTGCTCAGATACCTAAACGAATTGTGTTTTGATTGCAACGGTGAGACTCAAAACCTTCTATAAGTCATATGAGCAAGACTTTTTGATCAGGACCAAATTATCAGGCTAAGGCCTCCCTCAATTCCACCCCTCCAAGGGCTTACCAGTCATCTGGTTTAACAGCATCTGGGTCTGGGATTTTTGGTCTCTCATCCCAGTCCTCAGGCTTCTGGTCATTCGGGTCCTCAATCTCTCGGGGTGGATTCACAGGAGGAGACATATCATTTAGCAAATTCCCACTGTTGACAACCGTTTGATCAACCAGTATTTCAAAACTATTATCAGGATTCAAGACTGTAAGGAAAAAAGTTGATGTGGCCATTACATATATGATACAGAGCGTGCATCATAAAGCATCACTCACCCCCCCACTGTACAACTAAAACTTCAGCAGTCCAGGCTACCACCCACCCAGCAACTGTTTTAAAGAATTGTTAAGAACCTTTCTACTTACACCAGAGTAACTAGTGATGATGTACCACATCTCACCTTGTGAGAAAGAACACTCATTGCAGGAGTCCGACTTTAAATAGGCTAAAAACACAAAGCAGCTTGTAGAGTGATTTACCAGTTACCACAGCAAGTTGACTTCGGCACAGTTAAGTACTGTTTTAGTAGTAAGAATGTATGTATTCATATTCAACTGAAGAATAAGACTCCTACTACTGACTCACAGGATTTTAATCTCAGTCCTTTATCCATTGCTGCCTCTGTAGTAGGAAAAGCTAGAAAGATCCTCCTGAGTACCCTCTGAAAGATTTTAGTCATAGCTAATATACCAGACCAGACACCGTACTTCAAGAACCACTGAGTTTGCCTGGTACTCTGAAAGCAGCAAGAAAATAAGACTATCCCTCTAAATCTAAAGCCTAGTATATCCCAATTTACTAGGGGGCAGCATTCAAGCAGTTTATAAATGTTGATAATTATTTTGGATATACTTAGCATATCAAGTTACTCGTGACTGCTCTGAAATTCAGTTCTCCTTTAACTATTAAGTTCAAGGTCTCATGACCTTTCTTACATGAATCAAGACTTCTTGCAAGGAAGAAATAAGCCTTTGTATAATATGGCCAGTTTTTGCATTCAGAGCTTTCAAGTGGTTTTTAGTTGTATGGTGTGTTGACAGAAATATTTTATGAGCTTTTGAATCAGGAAACATAGCAGCAGTTGTTAACATGCACAGTTAACAGTCACCGTACCTAGAGTATAAAGATGGGTCTTCTTATCAGTAAAGTAAGTCTTCAGGTCAGCATCTGGACGCTTTGCATGCTTTTCCTCATATTTGCCAGTCTTTGGGTTTTTGTGCCGGAAGATGAAGTGCAATTTATAGTCCTCTCCACATTTGTCAGGGCCAAACATGATTGTATATGGAGTTTTGTCATGGAACTGATCCTTTAAAAGACAATGCAAAACCTCATTCCATTATTTTGAAATATACTTAAGTCACTGCCTGGCATAAGAACTCCCAAGTTGTTAGAAATTACTCTGCAACTTGGATATCAAGCCAGTGAAGTACCCACACTGAAAGCTTGTATGATGAATACATGCCCCCAGAATTATCCCAGCTACTTGACTTTGCACCTTTGGTCTCTACTTCCCAGATGGAAAACAGCAGCTATTCAAGTGTTATCAAAGAGATAAATGTAAGTGACAAACACAGTGTTTAAGTATGTTTCTACATCACAACAAAGGATTTTGTTGAGAGTTATTAGTTGCTTAGCTTAAGTAAGTTCTAATTAGAATAAATTACTTAGGGTTATAATATGGTGCAATTTATGCTGTTTGCCTAGCTTAGCATGAGTGGCTAGATTTGCTGAAGCCGTTAGGCCGCAATAGAGTTTATTTTCTTAGTAATTTTCCTAGCAGCTGGTATGGTGCTGTGTTTAGTCTTTCAGTGTAAGAAAAATGTTGGTAACACACTGATGTTTTGGTAGTATTTTCCCTAAGTTTGGGACTTTCCGGTTCCCTATGTTCTGCCAGTGAGCACAGGTGAACAGGCTTAAACCAGAAGATAAGGAGGCTACAACCATCAGCAGAGACTGCAAATCAACAAGGTAAGAACAGTCAATGGCCTGTCTGGACACAGAAAAAGAATCCAGTATGACCCCAAACCAAAAATCACTATTGGACTAAAAGACACGTGAACAGTGTGCAAAGAGCACGTGAGGGGTGGGTGCACGGATCACAAGGGTATAACTGCCAGGGGTTTCTTTGTTCATGGTCCCTCTCTGGAGGCACCCAGCTAGTTGACCCTGCTGCTGTACCTTTCAATTAAGTTATTTATTTTTATAAAATCTGATGCCTGAGACTCGGCTGCAGGAAACCTAGGGTCAAGCCTCAAGGAGGAAGCTTGCCCGAGAGTAAGTGTGTGAGAGAAGTCGAAAGGGGCACCCATCGTCTCACTGGAGTCACCTGCTGCGAAGGGACTCTGGTCCAAGCAGTCAGAACTCAGGTGGGGTGTGTGCAACTCCTTGAATAGTGTGGGAATGCTCAGGCAAAGGCTTCTCCTTTAACAGATTTGAAAAGCTATCCATATAGAAGTATCAGTTACTGGTAATAATGAATGATTAGCTAGTCCAGTGAGTTTCTTTCACACAAAGTGAGAAACAGCATTAAAAGCGAGGCCAAGTTGTATTTAGTTTACACACTTATGAACTGGTGTACTGTCTTGATCCGAGAGCTAACTGGATATAATAATCTCACCATTGAAGACTGCAAACAAGTCTATTTGTTCTTGCTAACGTTATCTTAAAATTCAACGCACATATGAAACTGGTTAGACAGCCAAATAGTCTTTTGGGTGTCTTTTTAATACTTTGGAATCTGTGTTAATAATACAACTCCAGTGAGACTGCAGAATGACAGGAGAAGGAAGGGTAACAAGTCATAAAACGTACTTCATATAAAGTCTAGGAAGACGGCGAAAGAAAACCTGTAGGCTACAAAAGCCTGTGCAAGGTGACCCAGCAGTTAAGCTTTGTCTGAATAGGCTAAACCACTTTAGGTAGGTATATGACTGACAGGAGAGAAAATGATTCTTAATCCTTGTGAGTTGTAGCATGATCTTTTCCATTGAGCATGCTTTTAAGACAATACATTCAAGCTTCATTTATGAAGCAAATGGTTCTATATAGCTAGTGTGAACATTTAAGGATGTATCCAGTCCAACCTCAAGACTTTATTTTAAAATAAACCCAGTAACTAACAGGTGGGTTCACCTGTCAAAATCAAGGCAATAAATGCAAGGTATATTTTTAGTTATTTGCATTAGTCTGTTTTAGAAGATGAAACATGGAATCTTCCTTTTGCACAACAGCTTCCTGAGGTTTCTCCTCATACACTGGCTGCTTTCATAAGGTACCTCCTCTTTGGTACTCGAACCTAGGGAAATCTGAAGTATTGCAGACTTTAGCAAAGGTCTACAACTGTTCAGCTACTAGGGAACTCCAGAGTTTTCACTCAAGAGGCCAGAAGATTTCAGTATTTATCTTCTCCAATTGAAAGTAGTGGGAAACTGCTGAATGCAGAGTACTTTGGTGATCAGGCCCTAAATATGCCCACATTGCCTTTACTGAAGAGGTTTCTTCAGGTAGAAGCAAAGTGAAAAAGCTTCCTTTCACAGCTAATACTCAAAGTAGCAGCATTACTCACCAGGTTCAATTCAGGGGTTTTTGAAAGCAATTTCACATAGGCCCCACCACATTCTATTCCATTTTGGAAGTTTACTTCATACCTAATTTTAGTTTTGGACAGAGAAGGGGAGAAACATGTTATACACAAGGAAAAATTATTTCTGTAATACACAATTACAATTTTCAAACAAATGAAGAGTAAGACTGTTTTGTTGTTGTTTGCTTTAAATCATGTGCCCAGTGAATACTAAAATACACACTGAACTCTAAGTACTAAGCAAATATTCACAACAGCCTGAGAAACAAGAAAAATTGAGGATTTAGAAGACTTAATCTGAGAGAAAACATTAAAGGAATTGAGTGCTGGTCTAGAAGATTATGATCTAGAAGTAGAGAGAAGGAAGGAAAAGCTTTCCAATGTGTAAGGCACTGCAATAGAGATTAAGGCAAGCCAATTATTTTCCCCACAACTACTATGGCAGACAGACAACTCAATTTGCAAGACTACCAAAGCAAAAACAATCGGATCCTAGGAGAAGCCCCTTTAGGGTTATAAGCATGCAACAGTATATTTAGGGATGCCAAGGAGTCTGAAAAAGGCAAAACATCTCTGTCAGGAATAGGCTAAGTATGCTTGATCCTCTCTCAATGCCAGCAGCTGGAGTGGATGACCACTGGGATTTATTTTTAGCCTTGTATTTTGAGCCAAAACTAAACAGTCATGCAAAGCAAAGTGACCAACTCATTATCTTGTGCAAATATGAACTAGCTTACTCTTTGTTTAAAACTGATAAAGTAGGTAGTAATACACAATTCAACTGGTCACACTGAATGATTTTTTTCCCCTGACTTGCTGGTCTAACACATATGCAAGTATATTCTTCTACATCAGTCATGGCCAGAGCTAGGCAAGCTGTTCCATCTTCCATGACAGAGGAACTAAGACAAAGGAAGAAGGAAACGAGTGCATCTTTACCACTCCATCCACTCCACCTTGGAAACAGGGTGCGGTTCTCTGCATACGGAAGTACACTGACCTACATAGAGACCAGCTTTTGTCCAAAAGGACAAGGACTTTCACAATTAGCAGTACGGAAGTCAGTTGCCTGACCTTGTTACTACAATCAAACTGAAGTCCCAAGACAGGTTACCAAGTCAAGTTTTCATAGACTTCTTTCCTTTTCAGGCTTCAGAGGGACCCATGCTGTTCTTAACTTCCCACTTTGGGAATCTGGGTTACTATTTTACTCTTACTTAAACAGTATAATAATAGGTTACAACATCTTGTGTCATCAAACAGCTCAGTTATGGAATTAACCTCAGCCTGCTATCATGTCACCCTTGCAATAACAGAGCACTAAGTTATCTTTTACTTACTGTATAATAAGGGGTTTGCTATCAAATACAAAAGGCTTTGAAAGTTTAGATGAAATTGCATGATGCTTGGCTCGAGTTACCAATACAAGACCTTTGTCTCCTGGAAGCTTAGTGTCCTTCATGTCTTGGACTTCCCATTTACCTGGAGAGAAATTAACCGAATGTTATCAAAACTTGTTCAAGACAGTCTTTGTTTAGCCCAATTTTGAACAAGATAGTCAGCATTCTGTTCTGCAATAACGCACTATAGGGTACCTTATCAAGTTACTAGCATAACATCTTCACTAATAATTATTTTCAAATCTCCAAGGGGATATTTTGTCTAAATCAGAACACACTTCATATTGTTAGCCAGGTATATAAATGCTCCTCACATTTTCTTCATAAATACAATTTTAACTGGGAAACAGACGACAAAGACTTGCACCTATTCATCACATATGGGAAAAGACATCAGAAACATTTATCATCCAAAACCTGTGTTGAACTCACCATCATATTTGGCAATCTCATCATCTGTATCATCTTTTTTGGCTCTGGAAAGGATCCATCTAGAAGACAGATATCCAATGATTAGAAAACCGTACTTTTTTGCCCACTAAAAATCCTGCCCTTAAGATAACGCATGCTGTCCTATGACGACACTCCAGTGTCTTGATCCCCTGAGGAGTTCTATCCCTATGCCTGCAAAGGTTTCTGCATTTGCCACTTCCCACCCCTAAACTATGATCATGGCCTCAGTGTCTTGCTCTTGTAAAAAAATAAAAATAAAAGTACACCTCACCATCCTCACATTACTTGAAGAAAGTAAAAAGTCAGATGAGGATTAAAACATTACACATGTACGGCTCACCTTCCCCTTGTTACTAGAACTTAAGGAAATACTAGTTTAGCTCAGTACTTTAACATATAGTTATTCGCTATACCGAACCATCCTTCGGATTATACTCACCCATCCAGAGTTCCTTTATCAAAGGACTCTGCAAAATACACCTCGCCAGTTGGGACTGGGGCCTTGTAGGTAACCTATTGGAGAAGAGAGGCATTTATGCACCTTTCAAGGAATATTCTCTGCTCTAAAGATAAATACAGAAGTTACGTAAATATTGCTGCTTGTGCCAAGCAATTGTGCTCTTGTCTGCAAGTAAAACTGAAGTATATGTCTAGCTAGAAACATTAGCATTAAACTCCTGATAATCACATCGCAGATTTCAAGGGTGGATCTAAGTTTTCAGGAAGAATGTGGGGGACATGAGAATAGAAACGAAGCAGCTAGGCTTAATTCCAAGCCCTACTCCCAGATAACATCTTTAATAACATCACAACGTATTAAACGTTAGCAAAGTAAAGACAACTCTGATCAGACTTACATTAACCACAACACAAACGGTAATTCTATTTTTAAAAGAAGTTCCATGCCAAACCTTTGGAGTTGGAGGAGGAGTGCTCGTTTCAGGCTTTAACTCTTCTACCTCCTCAATGCCATCGTCCAAGTCATCCTCAATATCAACTACATCATCACCATCATTGTCATCATCCATATCATTTGCCTGGACAGCAAGAGCCCCGAGAGCTAGCAGGGTCACATACAGTAGCCATTTCAGCTCCATGATCTGAATAAATAAGACAAGGCAAAGAGGTCAAGCCAGCACTGCACACAGAGCAAAGCATCGCTTCTCAGTACAAAACCAAGCACCCAAGACAACAGGTGAAGTGTCTAGTCATACCACCAAAAGAAAAGTGCAAACTTTTCTTTCAGCTCCAGTTATTTACTGCGTCTGGCTGGTTGAGACCACTCCAAAAGCTGGAGAGGGATACAGCAAAGCTAAGTATTTAATACAAAGCAAGTGTTAACTGAGTGGAGGACCATCTGTGCAAGTTCTGCAGATCATGCTGCAGAAGCATCATAATTTTGCTCTTACACTGCCACAGTCCATAAGCAGAACAGCAGACTCTTGTACACAACACCACAACCTATGTGCCTGCAAAAGCCTAAACAAAACACCAATTTCTTACTTATGAAGGACTTAAAATGCATCATGCAGAAACTGAAATTTCCATTCCATTCAGGAATTGAAATACAATTAGCTAGCTCTTTCAAGCATGGAGAAATCTATGAAGTAATGAATCCCCTCTCCCCTGTTCATTATATTTTTGTCCTTTCAACTGTGGGACACTGGCATTTTCATTCACCGGTCCCCTTCCCCAGGTTTTATTCCTGAATTACTGCCAACAGTCATTGATACTACTGGCAGATGCCTACAAGCAGACTGAGGCAGACTCAGGAAGAAAATTTCTTACTATTTAACAGTGATTTGATTTCCCTCTTTCAAGATCTAATTTAACAGCATAAGAATAAAATCTGTAACGGAAGCTTAACAGAATTAAAATATCACACTTTGATTAATTTGTAAGGTGCCCAATGCATTGCCACACCTAATATATGGTAGATCTGGGCAAGATGTAGCTCAAAAGACCTTGTGGATAAATGGGTTTCAATTTGACTTACTTTCTAGAAAAAGTACAAGATCACTGCACCTTTAGGTTGATACAGAAGGCAACACTCCTAGCATTCTGCTCAGTTTATCTGTCAAAAAAACCCAAAACACAAAAACAACCTGTGCCTTAATCACCTTGGCTCCTTTGAATCACATTCCAAATTTTTCTTCCCAAACCAGAGTTGTAACTGAGACTAACACTTTTTTTTGAAAACAAGTATGAAGCCAAACAGCCCCTCCTTCCCTTACACTGCTGCCTCAGGCTGTAGCCCTGCAGACTTCCAAACATAACTCAAGCAGAGTTAACAGTGTCTGTAGGGGCATAAGTTCATGGTAGAAAATAAACTTTCAACTTTCCAAAGCATGTTTAGGCAACTAGAAGAATTCAGATTCTTAAAGGCTCAACAGCACTATCCAATACTCCAAAACTACGTTGCATACCAGATCCCCCATTCTTAGATTATTTTTTAACTTACTTCCAATGACGAGAGGATGTTTTATAACTACAATAAAACTGTATTTTAAAGACTTGTGCTGAGGTCATGCCCAGTTTGTCACTACAGCAACATGCAACTGCAGCCAGTTTTCTAACAATAGTGATGGCCTTGAGGATTATGGTGTAAACGCATGCTCACAACCCTCCCCCTCAGGGTTCAGGCAACTGCACCGAAACACCTCTGAGCCAAAAGGACACCATTCACAGCATGAACAGCTGACAAAAAAATTACTTTCAAGTGTTGTTACATATGAGCAAAGCTTGTTTGGTTAATGCACAGTGTACAACCAAATTTGAAAACAGTTATAGACACTGTAGCAGCTCATAGCTCTCATTACTAATGTGGGAACCACAATGCAAAACCAAGGAATGAAAACTGTCAAGTAAACACCAGTTTGGAAGTTCAAGTACCTCTTACATAGATAGCACGTTCTCTAAATAAGCTCATGCCCACTGGCATAAAAACAGTACAGAAAACAAGAGCCAGAAATTTCATTTGAAAAAGTGATTTTTAGAGCCCTGGATGTGTCCTGTGTTACTGAAGCAGCTACAAATGAGATGGCACAAGGACACCTTTCCAAGGGAAGGGCTGAATTTTGTTTTACCTTACCAACAGGGCCTCACCAAACACTTTTTTAGCGCGGCTAAATTCAGGAAGATTTTTACGCCAAGCTTTAGAACTGCTTTCAAATTGTATTATGCAGATAGAATGACCACTTCATGATTTGGAAAGTGATATGAGGAAGTTTATTTTAAAAATATAGCAAGGTTAAAGATAAGTCAATACTCTCCTCTCCTTTGAAGCAGAAGGAGTTTCTGCGTACCTCCTCCCAAGCCTGTGCAAAGGATATTAATGATTTAGCATACACATAATCCCTTAAGTAATCTCACACTAGCCAACCAGCAATAAAGTTTTGGTGAAAGAACTCAATCATCCCCCTCTAACTTCCATGCCAGTACTGAGTCCATACCTAATAATTACCTACTTCACAATCCCATCCCAACTACAATCCTTGGGAAGTATTTGTCAGCAGCAAAGGGACTTTGGTAAATGTTAGCAATTCTTGCTTGGCTAAGTGGCAAAGCTGCACAGCCTCAGAGCACAGGCAAGCCTGGTGCAGAAATTCTTCTGCCAACGCAGCCTAGCGAAACCAGGCAATTCTGCCAGTGACCCATATGGCAGGGGCAGAAGCTATGGCACTCTGCACATCTGTGCTCCTGATATAACCATAGGCACCTGCCCTGCAGGTCTACATTTATCAGTTAACGCTCTGTTTGAATTTGAGGCCTCATCGAACCTCATTTCAAGGCAGATGTACTACCTGTTGACATTCTCAAGCAAGCTTCCTTTTTTCCTCCCCAAAAAAAGAAAGCCAAAAGCATCAAGAGAAGCTAATCCATTTTCATGTTCTTGTCTCTTTGTAATCATTGGCAAGCGGTATTCACAAGTTTATATCCCTACAGAAAGCTGTTTAGGACACCTCCCACATATTAAATCAGTCCTAAATTCAACATAAGCTACCATTCATACACCTTGAGTACAGACTGGTAGCATCTCCTGCAACTGCCAGTTTTCATGCCAAGCTCCTTATTCTGTTAATCTGTATCAATATACAAATGAACTAAATTATAAGAAATAAAAGACACCATGTTCTCAGAAGAGCAATTCAAGCGAAGCACACATTTTTGATATTTAAAAAGCTACTTTTATCCGTAATGGATGTGCTGCTATAGGAAAAAATTTCAACTTCACTTCACATAGTCCTTAGGGACACAACATAAACATGATTACGCCGTAGCAAATTAGGTTATTCCTAAATAGAAGACAGAACGAGAGGGGAGGGGAAGAGAGAAGAAACTCAGATTTTGTGTAAAACAGACATAAACCAATTTTTCAGTGGAGCTTTAATTTGCCAGCAATGATGGGTGTTCCATTAGTCACCTAAAATGTAGTCTAACCTTCAGATGCACAGCCACCTACTCTATTATGATCAGATTTCTCCCTTGAAGAAGTGTCCTATTTCCAAGCAATTATCATCATTAGCCATTTTTTACTCTGCCTGCACTTCCCTTCTTTAGGTTTAACTGTGTGATATTTCTGAAGGTTAGTGTATTTCTGATCACATTGACTGCCAAAAGACTTTAACAAAGGAACCCTTTCATAATTGGCAAGAACTTCTGATGTCTCAATTCTACTTCAGCACAACCCTCATTTTCACCATAACACTGTTGCATGTCAGAGACAACCAAAATTTCATCTACTTTTTTTAACAAGGTCTTCAGACACTTATAGACATTGGCACACCACTTGGATCAAAGGTAAAACTACTGTAGTGTAATACTAAAGTACTAACTAGGAAGAGAGTTCGAGACTGCCAGGGCTAACAAATCACTTGTTCTATGTCTGTGTGTCCATCCACAGCCAACTTCTACACTAGAAAAAGTACAGGTGACAGAAGTACTGTTCACCAATTCCTGATTGTCAAAAGGCCAAAGCATTTTCCCCTGGAATTTACAGGAGCTATAGCAGAGGACTGAAAACAGACACCTGGAACAGCTGCACTACACAGAGTTCACTTTTTACAAAGTAAAAACTAAACCAAATTGGAATGAAATTCAGAGACAAGATCAACTCCTTGCCATACAAGTAGCACTCTTAAAATGCAGGGCTAAGCAATTGCTACCTTTGGATTTCAAGGCTTTCAAAGAAGTCATGCAGCTTCAGAGATTTATTTTTATTTAGAATTCCCCCTTCACTGTGCATAACAGGGAAAGTTCTTCTTAATTATTGGCACGACACTGGAAACAATTGACCCATACAGCAGTCAGTCGTCACCACTCTAACATACATGTCCTGGGGAAGGACAGACAGCAAAAGCGCTCACACAAAGGATGCTATCATACTTCCAGAACATACTATTTAGAAAGTAACTTCCCTGTCAGGTCAAACAGAGCCTGCAAAACCAGTTTAATCATCTCCTTAGTTACTAATCTATTTGAGTGGTTCATCAACCCAGTTCTTAACGCTGCATATTTCAGAATGTATAACTACATTGGAATTGCTACTGGCTATCTAGTTTACTTCTGTCCTGGTTTCAGCTGGGATAGAGTTAATGTTCTTCCTAGGAGCTTCTGTGTTTTGGATTCAGTGTGAGAATAATGTTGATAACACATATTGGTTTAGTTGTTGCTAAGTAATGCCTATATTAAGTCGAGGACTTCTTTGGCTTTCCACAGCTCAGTATATAGACAGAGTTGGCTGGGAGGCAGGAATTCACAATCGCCGCTTGGGACGGGCTGGGCAATCGATCATCAGGTGGTAGGCAACTGTATCGCTCACTCATTTAATATGTTCTTTTACCATTATAGTTAGTATTATTTGTTTCTCTTATGTTACTATTCTATTAAACTGTCTTTATCTCAACCCACAAGGGTTTTTTTTCCCCTTTTTTGCCATATCTTACTTGGGGGGCAGGGAAGCAAGGGAACAGCTGGGTGGTCCTAGTTACTTTTTTTTTTTTAGAAGAAGAATTAACAGTCAGATGAAATGGGGCTTATTAAAAATAAGTCCCTATGAACTACACCTCAGCAATTTAACTGGAAGACCATCAGTGTTTCTATTTCAGCAGCATGTGAAGTGACAGGTGAATGACTTAAATATAGGAAGAACAAAATTTGCTAGCTAAGTCCTGTGTTCCAAACACTGGATTTTGGTATGGTATTTACAGTGGAAGCACACCAGTAAAAACAAGCACAATACATCCCCATGCAAGGCAAGAATTATGGAAGAAAAATTTAAAGGCACAAAAGTAAAGAAATTCATCACAACAAAAAAAAATTGCAAGGAGACAAGAATAGAAAGACTGAGACACAGATACTCATTTTCCCTCTCAAATGACATTTTTATGGTTTCTGAGCAAAGGCTTGGCTACCCTACTTTGTAGTCCACTGGTTTCTTAAAGTCAGAACTACTGAACGGCAGAGGAAACCTTTTCTACATCTCACAATCACTCCACCTTCCTCATCCTGGCGCCCCTGCGGTGCCAGGGTAACTGTTTACACAGCCTCATGATGAACCAGCAGCTGGTTTAAGATGGCTCGAAGTCCTTCTACCGTGTTATTTTAACCCTGAGTCAATACTCCAATCCAGTAGGCAAAGGCAAAAAGAGCTATAGCAGGACAAGTGAAAGTACTGTGAGCTAAAGTAGCCAAGGATAAAGGAAAATAAGCTGTTGGCAGCAGAGTCAGCTTAATGCCATAGTTTCATGTGTAGTTCTGTCATCCGCGCTTGTCTAAGACCCCTCTCTAGATAGATTTGGGAGATCTACACTCTATGGCAAAGCTGAACAACTATGTGGCCAAACACTACAATTTCAGCAGCCAGTATATTACCTCATCACCCCTCTGAGAGGGATATGATAAAATTATATTCGTATATGCAGTAATTTGTATGATGCAGACAACACTATTTTTCCCCCTTAAATGCTTAGTTTTGCAGCTAGGCAACTCCCAGCATTGTGAAGATTCTGCCTTTAACATCATAGCTCAAACAGCAGACAAGGCTCAACTAAAACTGCCTTGCTCACAACAGGCCAGAGGCAGGAGCTCTGGAGAGGAGAGTGATTTGCTGCTGCCCACTCCCCCCCCCCTTTTTTTTAAATATAATTTATTTTAAAGGAGGGGGTGGCTAGGATACACTGCTACGTAAGGTTTGAGGAAAAAGTCTCCTGGAAAGGATTACCCAAACTTCTCCTGAAGAGCTTGACAGTCCCACAGAAAAAGCTGCCTTCTGTTTGGGTTGCAAAGAGCACAAACCAGGCAAGAGATTAAGTGTGAAAGGTGACAGCAACAAAGCTTGCTTTTATTAAGCATTTAAAATATGCCAGTTTCTAAAAATAATGTACAACAGCGCAGATACAGTTAGGGAGAAAACACCATGTACTGTTTGTCAGCAAAGAGATCATTCCTGCAGAACTGGAAGTCCTTGGAGGGCAAAGACAGAACTGTGCAAGGCTTTTTAACCATAAAACAGATGGGCTGCTAGGGAAATTACATTAGGCAGGGGAGATCTGGAGGTGCCCCAAGATCTTTCAGACCACAATCAAGTTCGCCCTGCTATAGAATTGATTCCAGCAAGAACAGACTGCCATTGCAATCACTACTAGAGGCAGAAAAATGAAACGCCAGAAAAGGAAGCAAAAGGCAGGGCTAAGTACAAGTTACAGTGTATTCTTGGTAAAGGATTTATTCATTTACTTAGGGGGAAGTGCTGCAGCACATGAAGTGAGAGGGTAATCTAACGGAAGTGGCAAGCTTTTGGGCTGTTTTGCATTAGGCTTCCCTTCCTAGGAGGGCAGTTGATACCAGGAAGCAGTTTACATCTTATGCTCCGCTTGTGATGTTGCCTGTGAATCATACAAGTATTCCCTTCACAATATTTTTTTTAACTAGAAATCCTGAGACTTAATACAAACACAAAGTTTAACTCAAAGCTTTTCCTAGTTTTGCTAAGTGTTTTGGATAAGCCCATGTAATATGGCCAAATAAACAGTAAGGAGATTTTTGAAGTCAGTTCAAGTGCATCGGAGTGAACCTAGAATAACATATTCCAACCTGTGTTTAACCAGTATTTTATCTGCATTATCTCCTACATTATTATAGTTCCGCTATCTCCTTGCAGTATTTTAGCAACAACCCAAATCACAGTGGGTGAAGCGTCCCATAAAACCTGTGTGTTAGCTATACGTATTTGACAATGTTAAGTAAACATATTGCCTTTAGAAGTACATTACATTCCTAGAGACGAGTTTTCAGACGTCTAACATATTCTAAATAAGTTCCAGAAAGAGCTTTCCACAATGCTCTGAGGAAATGCTGCAACGTTAATTACGTTAACGCTAATAATAATAAAGTCTGGACCTCTACCATTACTACTACTACTATTAATACATGTCTGCTTCCCTTCACAACCAAATCACCTGCAGCATTTCTCCTTCTACAGCCCAGCCTAGAAAGTTCTTAACCACAAAGCTGCATGTGAAAGTTCACTCTTTAGAATCAGTACAGAAAAGAAAGCAGAAGGCTATACATGCTTTAATTCAAAGGTGTGGTTTGTTGTTTTTGGGTTTTTCTTGTTTTAAAAGCACACAATACAATCCTCAGCCAAAAGTTAGAACCAAGATGTCACATATACTATTTTGAAGACACCCAACACAAATCATATTCAGGCAGCGAAAATCGAGGCATATGTTTCAAGTCCCCAAAATTCTCAGACCTTGCTGCTGCAGAGTCTCCTCGTCTGTACTTCACCTTTGGCCTCCCTCGCTCTCCGATTACCACATCTTCCCCACCTGCTGGGCCTCCAGTTCTGCGCCTTGATCTCCCCCCTTCCAGAGGCTTCTACTTCCCCTCGCACAGCCCGGACCAGGCCACACGCCAGGCTTCGCACCCACCTCCCCTCTCTGCGGGCCTTCCTACTCACGGCGAGCATTTTGAGGCAGCTCAGGACGATTCCCACACGTTAGCGGCCGACATTAGAGCAAAAAACCAGATAAAACCCAAACCCACAGGCCAGCCCACATCCACCTCCGACCCCGGCCTCCCTCCCTCTCAAAGGCCCCTCCCCATCGTGTGGGGGCAACCAAGTGTCCCAC
>VYZM01010782.1:837757-861621 GCA_013398915.1 Dromas ardeola | reverse complement strand
GTTGCAGGAAGTGGCGGGTGATTGGCTGGTTGAGGGGAGGCCGTTGAAATGTGGGCGGGGACCCAACGGCTCTCTTTCCAGGGGCGCTGCGGCGGCTGACGGGGAGATGCGGGCGGCGGCAGCGGCCTGAGGCGGGGACCCGGACCCCCCCACCGCCTCACAGCCCCCTCGCCGCGGCCCGGGGCACGGCTTCCTCGCCGCCTTACATCCCCTCGGCCGCGGGGACGGCGGCGGCCCGGTGGTGTGGAGGGGCCGAGGAGGGCCCTTGCCCTGCTGCCGCCGCAGGCCCTGAGGCCAGAGCCCAGCGGCCGGGCTCGCTTCACCGCGCGGCAGCGGAGGAGCCCTGGGCCTGCCCGTGCAGCTGGAGATGGCGAGGGGGGCTCACCCGGGAGGTCTGTCCGAGGAGGCCACGCCTGTCCCAGTGCTTGGGCACTATGGTATTAAAGAGCAAAGTGACCTTTATGTCTGTCCTCTCGTTCCTTAGCTCCTTAGAAAGGGTTCTCAAGTTTTCCTGCCTATTCATAAAATTCAATATACCTGATATTTCTTGATCAATTACAAGCTGGGGGCTTAAGAAAACCATAAAAACTGAAACGTGCTCCAATGTGTTTGGAACATGGCAGTGCTGCTCAGGCAGCCCCTCGTTTAAAGGCCTTGTTTAATATCAGAGGCTTTAAGCTGTGCTATATTTTCAAAATTAACATAATGTATTTCTGTAGAGGTGAAACACTGCGTAAACGCTCAACATACACACATCCAAACAAGCACAGAAGCACAGGGAAAAGCAGCAATAGCTGTCCCTCCTGTACTGACAGGGAAGGAGAGGCTGGAGGAGGTGGCTGGTTTACACAGGCCGTGCAAGAACCTGTCAGGGCAAGATGAAACTTCAGGAGTCCCTGTCTCCTGCTGCATACGGACGGCAGCGCGGGATGGTAATGAACCAGGCCCTGCGATGAGGAGTCCTGTTACCCTGTCAGTAATACCACTTTCAAGTTGTGTCTGAGCTGTTCCGGCTGAGAACAGTTAAACGGAAAGCTCTATGTGAACTGCCCGGTTTAAAGCCAGCTCCTGTGTGGTCTGTAGGCTGCAGTCTGTTTCAGGAGACAGGAGGTATTCTGTAGGAATACCAAATTCAGTATTGGTAGGAGGGGTGAGAAGATGGAAGAAAGAAGAGGGGTTTTTTTTGTAAACATAAATCTGTTTTGAGTTGATGCAATGAGTCAGCAACATAAGTCTCCCCACAGAGAAAATTCCACCGCGTTAGGACAATGCAAGCAGGGCCCCGGCGCTCAGAAATAAGGCTCAGCATAAATGAAATCAGCAAATCCCTGTTTACACTGAAGTTTGGAATCAAATGCTCACATTTTTCCAGAAAGCCACCAAGCTGGCTCCTAAACCTCCCTGTTGACTGAGCTACACCCAGAGACTGAACAGAAGATGCAGAGAGACAGGCAGGGAAACAGCCACAAACAACAGGCAGCGCAGGAGATACCAAGTGCTTTAAATAAGAAACTAAAAACACCACGGAGGAATGCTTTAAAGGGTAAAAAAGCAGTATAATATAGCTGGCTCCCTCCCCACTCTAGGCAAAATCATTTTTTTCCACCAAATATCTTTTAAGCCCCTCTTTTGATACAGGTTATTAACTCCAACGTAACTCGCAGGACAGCACAATACTACCGCTGCAATCACACAAGCACCAGGAAGTCAAATACCCACACGCATGCCTGTCACACATGCCTCCCCGTTCTCTCCCACCCTTTCCCAAAAAAGAAGACATTCCTTCCTTTTACAACCTGCTGAATCATGGCACAGGCAGGCAGCCCTGGAGCCCGCTCCTGCCTGTGCTGCTTTGTCATCGAGGGAAACAGAACAGCCTAAGTTTGGTTTGTTTTTTTTTTAAAAAAGCAGCTGCTAAAAGCCTATCTTATGCTGTGATTTTCAAGATGTTTGAACTTAGACAAAAGGAATATAAAATGAACACAAGAAAGAGAGATAATACAGAAAGAAAAAAAGAAAGAGGGATACAGGGAACGGAAGAAACATGCACAAAGATTTAACTGCTTTGGCAGCCGAGAAGGTGGTATTTTTAGACCAGGCTATGGAGTGCCAGGGCAGGGGCAATGAAAGAAAAAGGGATGGCAGATACCGCACGGCAAACATGACATTGTCAAGGGAAACCATTTAGGTGTGTTCAGGCTTTGCCTCGTTCCACTGCTAAACACTTGGGGAGCGTGCTCTTCTCTGATTTTGGCAGTAAATTTGGAAAGGCAGAAAACAGGCAATGTGGCAAAGCTGGCAGAGCCTGAACATGCAGAACTGAGAGGTGAGACGCAACCCTCAGTTTATAAGGGAACCAGCTTTGAATAATTATATTTTTGGGAACTTCTCTTGCCCTGACTGTTACCAGACAGAGAAACCTCCCGCGCTTTCAGCCGGTACTTTCCATTCTTAATTCCCTCTAACCTCAATCTCCGAAGTGTTTCTCCGTCCTTAATTCCTTCAGAGCATTGCCACATCGCTGGCGCTCTCCTTGCATTTCAAGCATTAGTAGTAGATCTTTTCAGACTTGTTCTCCTCTGGAAAACTGGCAAGAAGTGAGTGGAAAATCAAGCAGGTCAGGGTTGCGGGACATTAGGGACACCACACTGACAGATAGCCCGCAGTCAAGGCAGATGACCAGCAGGAGAATGCTGACTTTTGCTCTTTCAAACTTTGAACTGCAGGAGGGAAGACAAGCTCACATCTCTGTACGGGGCAATGTCCACGCGCTCTGGTACACTTTTCATGGAAAACACATTTCTTTACAATGATATCTCTGGAGAGCACGCCTGAGGAAAGTATGGGAAAAGATACACTAACATTATCAAAACAGGGGGGGCTAAGGAAATAATAAAGTCCTGCCGTTTTCAAAGCTAATAAACGTGAATGTAAGAAGCATTATAAATTAATTGTAATAAGAGGAGGCAGATTAAGTAGAAAAAGGAAAAAGCAACTGAGAACCAGAAGCAGAGCACTAGCAGATGGATGGGAGGAGACGGGGAGGCACGGTGCTGAGGTGGAAGAAGATAACCCGTCCATCTGATACCATTGGCACAAGCTTGGAACTGCCCCTGGGATGTGGAACTATACAGAAAGCTTCAGAAGAACTATACAGAAGCTCAGAGTTACCCCAGACAAGACAATAGGTGCAAGTTTGGTCTGGACATAAATTAGCGTAATCCTGACAGTTTCTGTGGGTTGTACACAGCTTTCGTGGCTCCCTTAGGCATCACACCAGCTTGCTGGGCACCCTTTGGTTCCCCCTGTGCCCCTTTCCACCAGTTTTTTCACAGAGCAGATGTAGGTTTGCTTGAGGGTGGCCCTCAAATATCCCCATAATTGTGACCTCCTTGAGGGTCTCACACTTGAGTCATTTTTATCTGAGCACGGCTGCAATGCATGCAACAGGAGTTGAACATCAGATGCCTTCTGCTGCGTTGAGGTTTTGCTGTTATTCCCTCACTAGGGAAATGCAGATTATCCTTCGGATGCAAACACAGCATCCCCCAAACAGCCAACGCCTGCCAGCGACAAGCTACCACCACCTTAGTGGCCTGAGTGCATCAGCAATGCCCAAAACTTTTTGCAAAGGACAAAACTCTCGTTCTGCACACCTCGCTGAGAGCCGGGGCACAGAGAGGGGCCCTGAGCGTTATTAGCGACGAGGCCAAAAGAGAGAATGCTGTGCTGAAACAGAAGGTCTTTCCGCTTTAGCTCACACGTTTCAGATCAGCCGGGGCTGATAGTGACTGACAAAAGCTGCTCCCCCCCACCTGCTCATGGCTCCGTGCTAATTCTTCTATGACCGGTGTCCGCACAGCAACATATAAAGGCCCCATGAGTCGGTACCGCCTTGCGTGTGGCCAGCCGGGGGGGCTGCCCGCTTCAGGGCTTGTTGTTCATTTAGAAGCAGTTGTTTTGCCAAGGAAGCTTTTGTTTGTTTGTTTGTTTTGAAGAATAAGAAACATTTCCAATTCTCAGTGGTCAAGTTTTCAAACATCTTAAGTTTTGACAGACTGATTGGGTGTAATTAATGGCAACTGAAATTCCTCTAAAATGTAGAATATCACAGGGAGAAAGGAAAGAGGTAAATGGGTTTATTACTTAGGAGAGAGAAGGGCAGGACAATGTCCGGAGTGACTCTACGAAGGAAAGCAGGCAGAAAAGCTCCTTTTCTCCCATTCCAACATGTGATTGCTCCATGGCAGGATTGCCCAGGAGCCCCTTTGGCTTCAGGGGACACGACCACCTCCAGCCCTGCCCGAGAAGCCAGGCATCTGGGGCCAAATGCAACCTGGGGTAACTGAGTGCTCCCCCGGGCAGCTGCCTGCCTTCCCCACCACGTCCTCCCCTTAGAAATCAGGCAAAAGTCGTGGTAGAGCAGCTGCATTCCTGACATGCCGTGTAAACAGCACAGGCCACCTAGCACCCCTGGCCTGTCCTAATCCTGACTTTCTGAAGTCAATAAACAGGGAATTAGCAGCACTTAACTCGGTGACCTCTCCGGACGTGCCAGTCTCCCACTCGCAACCATCAGCTCCTGGCGCTGAAGAGGCTGGATCACAGGAGACAAATATTTCAGTCATTTTGGTGGGTCTTTGTCTGTGTCTGACCAAAAAACCCTCACCACTCTCTTCTTTTAAGGAAGGCAGAAACCCAGATGTGGTTGGTACTCTGCACGCTGGCTTTTGAGCCTTATTTTTCTTACTCTTCTATACTGTTTTCACTTAAATATCGCATGTGGTTTCACACTGAGCCCATTTCTCTTTGCTTTAGCTGTGTGCCACCCTCCATGTTGCTTCCTCCTTCGTGCTCATGTGGCTGCGCCGTGGCTGGAGTTGGGCATCTGTCCTGGCTGAAAACAAATTCAGCAAAAAGACGCATGGTTTGATCTCAGCTGGACTAGCAGGATTGGCCTTTTTAGGAGCAACACAGATGCAGGTATGCTTGAATGACTTGTGAAATCGAACCTCTAACACCCAACATAATCGCTGATGAAGGTAGGTTTGTGCTGAAATACTCCACTATGAATCCGAGTGGCCGAGGTGGGACATACGTCCTGTTCACTTGTCCTCGCTATGGAGCATCATCATCTTCTTGTGGATGGCCCAGGTGGACAACTGAGCTTGGCAACCCCTTAAATTGCCATCAAGAGCTCTGTAAGTCAGTACTGTGCAGGAGGGACTCGCTTCTGAGGAACAGCCCTCCCAGGGAAAAACTCTTCCTAGAAACAGCTCCTTCCCTGCCATGCGTGAGATGCGAGGGAGAGCGCATGCCTGCAGGGATGGTCACAGCACAGCTGCGCTGCGGCCACGGTGGCTGCAACCCGCCAACGAGGATTTCAAGTGCACTCACTGGATCCCTATTAATCACTCGGTCATACGTCAGAGCTGCAGGGCAGAGTGACTTTGCACATTTAGCTCCCCCTCCAAAAACAACAACGGTGCTAGAGAAGCCCTGCTCAAGGGAATGGTCCATGCTGGGGGTGGCCCACGCCTGTGCTCACCCCAGGTTTCAGCAGATGGAGAGGCAAGGTGGCTCTGTGTGTGCTGAGAATTTATGTCCATTTCTCAGTTAGAACTTAATTTTGTTTGTAAACAGATGAAAATATTTATAAATTGAAATTACTTAAGAGCCATTTCCTGATGCCAGCTTCTGAGCTCACAAACCCACCAAAAGCCCTGCAGAAGCTGCGGTCACCAGCAGCTCCGGTCCTTGCACTTCCCCTTGGCCCGGCCCGAGGTGCTCCCTCCCTGCCTTGCCAGGGCTGGTTTCAAATCCCTGAACCGCACATGTTGTCTGCGTTTCCTTCCACTACTTGGGGTGTTCCTTGACCCAACTGTGTCTGGTGGGAAGGTGACCTGGGCAGCCAGAGATATTCTGCCCCAAGGAGGGGCCAGAAGATCTCTGGCATATTCATCCCAGGCTGGCATCCCTCCCTTTGCAGGCAGGACATCGCCTGCTGCGCCCGGGGGGCTGCAGCGCTCCCAGCTAAAGCCCCTCCAGCACGTTCGCCGCCCTATGGCTGCTTGTGCACCCCAGTCCCTGGAGACCATCCCCACCTTCCCATTCTCGTGTTTTAATTTTCCTGTCTCGTATAGCTATTACTCAGGAAAAAAAAACACCAATGCACAGTTATTTCCCAAAGAAAACGATAACAAGGCTCTCTTGGCAAGCTGCAGTCCCCTGTGCTTTCCTAAGGACAGCGAAGGGGTCTGGACGAGAGGACTGTAACCAGGCACAGTGGAGGGAGAGGCTCCTGCTGCTCTTTCTCCCAGGGGAAGGTCCTGCTGAACACCCACTGTTCACATCTGCAGCTCCCCACTGCCTTCTGGTGGCAAAAACGCATTAAAATCTCCCTCCCGGCCTGGGCTTCTCCTCCCAAACCGGCGCCAAACACTTGTGCTGGGCATGTGGTTTGGGGCCCCATCTTGCACCCTCCCTGCCGTCGCCTGGCTCTCCCCTCTCTGCAGAGTCGCTCTGAAGTTCCTCCTCTTTTCTGCAGAAAAAGGCTCAATTCTGTGCCTGAAAGGAAGGTGGGGAATAAGCAAACCCTGTGTTCCTAAGGGTCTGACTCTGCCTCCAGGGATGAAAAGTGTCTCCAACGTTTCTCTGCCTCGCGGGGGGCTCTCAGCTCTTGGCAGCCCTTCGCTAACGGCCCCAAAAAGCGCAGGCACCTCCGAGGCTCTCTCTTGCTCCAGCTGCCCGGCGTTAGCCCGGGAATGGTGAATGGATTTCCATCCCTGGTTGCCAGGAGCAAAGCAGCCAGGAGTGAAGGGCTTATAGGATTTGCTGCTGCTTGTATTTGTGATAGTCATCTCCTAGGAAAGGATTAGCTGCTGGGTCCGGAGGTGGTCCCACGCCCGCCTGGCCTCTGAAGTCCAGCAGGGACAAAGTGTTTGCTAAGGACTTTGTCGCCACCGGAGCGAACAGCTGCCAAGCCACGCTGCAACCAGGGATGGCAGCGAAGTCGGCACGGATGCGGCAGCAGGAGGAAGAGGAGGACCGCGGCTAGCCCCTGCTTCCAGCCCCTTGTGTGGAGTTGTGTGCAGTGAAGGCAACCTCGGCTGCTCTCACCTGGGGGTCTGCCAGAATTTTCTGTAGGAAAACACTGCATTTTCTTGCCTTGCTGTGGCTGACAAAACCAAGATAACGTTACAGTGCCATATGCGTTCCCTCCCTCATTTGAATGGTCACAGAGGAAAATTTCCTTTGGTTTGCTAGTGCTTGTCAGTCTGAACTCCTGCCCGAAAGCATCTGGTAATGGGCAAAAGGTGTGCACTATGGAGAGGTACCGGAGGTTTCTTTCATGAGAATATCTATGTTTATATTGTTCTTGAGGCGACTGCTCCCAGGACCTCTCTGAAGTGTTGTGTGAACCTGAGACACAGCCTGTGGTGTCCATATTGTCTTTGTGGACATCTGAAAACCCCTTGGATGGGAAGCCAAGGCTGTCCCCATCACTGACAAGTGCCCATGAGAGCTCTGCAGGCCTCCCCAGCGTCAGCCCGAGGGCTCTGCATTGGCACTGCTTGTGGATGACGAAGTGGAGACAAGGGACCTGATGACTCTGTTTCTGCTTGTGTTAACATGAAACATTTCTGTCCATCCTGACTTAGACCAAGGCAACAGTAGATCCTGTCCTCTAGGCTTTCCTACTGAGTTTGGGTCTTGCTGCCACTGCTGTTTTTTTATGGGGGAATGAAAGGAAATGATGTTCAGTGTTATTTCAGAAATCAGATAACTTTTTTTAAAGCAGATCTAGGCAAGAGCATGTGAAACAAAGATGTAAGCGAGAATCTGGAATCCACTGGGTTTTCTTCTGCCCCAGAGTAAGGAGGATGATTAGCGTGGCCCTAAGGACGTGATGTTCTCGCTGTTCTTTACTGTCCTGAGATTAGATTCTCCCCAGTTTTCAGTGAAGCCATCTGAAAATCTGGAAATTGTTAAAAAATCCTAGACATGGCTGTTCTAATAATGTTTCCAGGGAAAACCGTGAGTCACGGAGTGAAAAGCAGCACCGTGGCTCTGTGCAAGTGCAACAAGCGGTGCGGTATTCTCTGCAGAGTTCGAAGATGCAGAAGCTTTCTAATGTGGAAACCCAAGAGAGTGTGGAGGTGGGGATTTATTTCAGAACTGGCTGGCTATTAAAAAATCAAACAGAAGTTGGGGGATGAGAGGCTTCCTTTGATATATGGGCTGATAGCAAAATGAAGGTAGTCTCGAGTCAGTCACAGAAAATGTCTGCTTGGCACCAGAGTGAAAGGAACGCTTAAGGTTACACGAGTGAAACTTGACAACCTTTGCTCTCATTTTCAAGTCAAATAGCTTAGAGTTAGATCTTATCACTCAAGCCTTGAATTAATCATGGGGCAAGTATTATAACTGAAAGAAATAGATCAAATTATCAAGGCAAGCTGCTACCAAGCTCAATAGAAACTCGAAAGAATGAGGAGGAATTAAGAGATAGATCTGATTGAGACTAATAAAAATATCAGCTGCGCCTCAGGGAATGTTTTTGTTCTCAAACACAAATTCCAGCATCAAAAATAGGGTGCTTTAGTTTTCCATCAAGAAACCAGGCTAGGTAAGAGCTGGAATTCTGTAACCCCGCCAAAAGGAACAGCCTTGAAGCTGAGCTGCTCCCTCGTTTGCCTTCTTAGAAACCGTGGATTATAACTATCTGCTGCGTATCAGACAAGCTCACTATTTTGGTTTTACATTTCCAGTTCATTCTCTTCATTTATTCGAAACGTTTCCCCCATTAGACTCTCCTTTTTTGCAAGTGTCTATATGTGGAACTGGAATCGGTGGCTGCCTTTATAAAAGCACATCATTAGCTTCCTTTGTTACTTTGGGACATTTTAATCTAAGACCTTGTCCTTTGAACAGGTACATTTTTAATCTGTCCATCAACTCAGTGACAAGGGTCTTTCCTTTTGTTCCCGCTGGACAACCGTTATCCAAGATAGAAGTGGACCGAGCTGCAAGCTTTCTGTAATCCTGGGTAGACTTTTGTTAGAGGTTGTTTCCTGATACCTTTTTTACAAGGCAGCAAAAAGAATCAAAGAGATCCTCCTCCCTTTATGAATATAAAGATGTGGATCTGAGGCAAAGTCAGAAAAATCCCCCAATTAAATTTAACATGAAACTTGCTTCTAATTTTTTACTAATTTTTTTAACTGATTACTAAACCAGGGTCTGATTTACAGGTCTTCATAGATTTTTCTCTATACACACACACACACGTATATTAAAAATCTATATCTATAGGTATAATAAAAATCTGTATGTAATAAAAATATACATAATAAAAAAATCTATATGTACATATCTGGTTAAGAAACCCTGTATTTAGGGTTAAGAAGATCACTGGTACAAGAAATGTTAAATACTGAAAGGGTTGATCATTAGAGGACTTTGTGAGGAATTTGAATTCATTTTCACTGGAGTAAAAAAAAGTGTTCTGCAGAGAGCAGCTGACCGTGTTAATCTATTGTAAATACTGAACCTCTGGAAATGATGGATGGAGATTTTTCTGCTTTCTTTAGTAATAACCTGAACACTGGCCCCTGATAAGTCCTGTACCAACAGTCTGGATTGTATATTCCTGAACAGCCACAACCTTCTTTGACAGAAGTTAAAAATTATAGAAACTAGCAATGTCCTAATAATACCTCACAGAAAAACTTGAATTAAGGATATCTCTGTCAGGACCTTATTGTCTGCTTGACATCCACCCAGCTATTTATCAGACAAAAGAAAAGATTTTTCCTTGCAGCGTAGTCTTTGATGTTTCTTTACAGAAAAGGTGAGACTGATCCTTAAAGTTAGCGTATAATAAATGCCCTTGTAGGTGAGCATCCACGTTCTCCTCCAGATACGCTTTTCCAAGTGGAGGTTCAAGCTGCAGTCCCAGTTCTCTTGCCCATCCTCCCTGCTCCAGGTAACTGTCTGAGAAGGGATTTTTCTTTCCTGGTTGGCTGTAGCCAGTCCCAGAATCTCTCCGGTTGCTTCGGAACTATCACTTCTTGTCTTGTCTGCATTAGAACGTCTGGCAGACGGGCAGTTATAAACAGCAAGCAACTACTGGTTTGGTGATGTCAATGAATTAAAATCCTATTTGGCTGCCTTGGCCCAGGCAATATCCTTATAGCGTTGGATTATATCAGCAAATGATGAGCAGTCATACGGTTATTGCTAATTCTCTATCTGTGGCACGTGGCTTAGTGAAAGATCTTTTAAATAGATTGTGAGACACCAGTGCTCCTCTTGGGCAATTGCAGGAATTTGAGATTGAGCTCCCTTAAATCCCTTTCTTGTATAATCTGCTTTTATTTTTAATTTCTAGTGCTGTTATTCCCACTGCCAAAACTTAGTTGTCACAGAGATACCAGAGCTCTTTTGTCCTCTTGAAGGACAAGGCAAATTATTCTTTGGTATTTGCAGAACTATAGCAACGACCAAAAATTTAAGAAGGGTATTCAGGAGGAGAAGACCAAGACAGTGAATAAAGTGCACAAGCTGTTACATGTAATCACTGAAACTGTACAGGGCGTAGCATCCATTTGGGATCTCTGCAGGTGCTAAACAAAAGGCCTAAACTGCGGTGACCAACACTAATGTCAGGGCTTTCAAATACCAAAGACCAAGCTCCTGTGTGCTGCGTTCAACTCTGCTTTGCCACGCCAGACCCCGGATAAAAGCCTCCTCCGATCCTGCAGAGGTTGGGGATGGATGCTGTCCTGCAGGCACAAGCCGGCATAGCCGGGAGGCGTCCAGCACTGACTTGGGCACTGAGAATTTGCTTAATGGCAGTGGCTACCATCAAGACATGCAAAGTTATTAGGCAGCATCCCAGTCCTGTGCCATGTGGAGTTAGATGGATGCTGGAAAATGGGTTTCCTTAAGCGTGATGCAAAGGGCAGCGGGACCCACATCCCAGTACTGTCCCTCTTGCTTATTGCCATCACAGGCACCAATCAAAAGGAGTATGTCTACATGGTTTGCAGACAGTGTATTGGAAGCGTGATGGCTTGTGAGGGATTTGTATCACTCAGAAAGCAACTTTTCCTTACAACAAACATTGCGTGCACCTCGCTGGAAGAGGGCAGTGGAGTTATGTCAGGAAACTGGAAGCAGTGGCATATTTCTTGTGTAAGGGCTACAATAAATCTGAAATGATGGCAGGTTTTCTGCCTTTTTCCCCAGCAGAGCTGCAGGGTACCAGTAGTACAGCTCTAACCAGGAGCTCAATAACTGCCCGGTTTCACTTGGTGAATCCTCTTCTTGGCAGAGCACTTGTAGACACCACCCATCCCATCTCCAGGTTTTGGGAGGCAGATAGTCGGCCAAGTAACATCACTTCGATTGCCATTTCAGCCTCCCAGTGGTTAAAAGCAGGGGTGTGCAGGCAAGTTTGGTATTTAGCACTGTTTCTGGTTGTTCTATTCTTTTACACAATTGCATCATGCAACCATTTCACACCCTAAAAATAAACCCAGCTGGTTTTAAAGCAATTCCTTTGTCCCACTGTGGGATTGGTCACCGCTTTGTGACTGCTGAAAGGCAGCTTCTCACATTTTGCAAAGCTGCCTGTTCTTGATGAGCTGCTTCTCAAAAGGTCTCTGGGAAGAGCACGGTTTTCTAACTTACAGTTTCTGTCTGTCTGTCTGTCTGTCTGTCTATCCTGGCTTCCCATGACACAGCCCCTAGCTGCCTGCCTCTGTGGGCCAGCACACCTGTAGCTGGAGAGGCTGAAGTTGCTCAGAAGGTGCTGGAAGAAGACCAATGCCAGGATGGGTGCCTGCTCCCAGTGGCATCTCTGGGACTGCCCTTAGCCCAGCTTTGCAAAACCAGGAGAGGGGACAGAAAGGGAAAGGCTCAGAAGGAGCCTCCACTTCTGGTACCTTAAATGGTGCCCCCCAATTGGAGACGCTGGGGGTAGGAGTTATCTGGCCATGCTGGTGGACAGCAGACCTGGGTCAGCCTTCACGTGGCGTCTGGGCTCCACGTGAGGCCGAGGAGTCGCGGTCCCATGGCACCTCTCCCCTGGGGCTGTCCCCAGCTGTGCTCTCCCCGCGGCTGCCGCCGCTGTCAAATGTGCCCAGGTCAGCTCGACCTCGGCCAGGCTCCCACACACAAAGGCTATAAGAAGGTACAGCCAGTATCCAGAAATGTGTCCGTTCCCAGACTCGTGTTTTGCCCCATGCCCTGTGGCTGCCGCCGTCTCCGGGTCCTGTGCCAGCAGGAGACGCAGAGACCAGCTCTGTTTAACTTCTCCTTTGGAGACGGGAGAAGGGACAGAGCCCATTCGCGTTCCTCTGGGCTCAGCTGTTTACGTGACCCGGGCAGCCTCTTCACACGGCTCATGCTACACTTGCAGCCTCGCAGCTGCAGCACGGTGTGTGTGTGCCCCTCGCTGGCAGCATCCCACACGGTACCCGGGCTCCCTTCCCTGCCCCGTCCCCTCGGGCACATCGTTCTGGGCATCTTCTGGGGGCAGGAGAGTGAAAGAGTTCAAAGAACAACAGTGTAAACAATGACCCGCTCTCATCCGCAGCATCTGCCTTCGGTTCCTTCTCAAGATGTATTTCAAAACCTTTTAACACCGCTGACGTCAGAGGAGCTTTACAGAAACATCCATCTGTCTCCTAACGCATCCGTCTGCGTTGCCCTCAGCACCGTCTGCCCTCGCACGAGCTTTTCCACAGACCTTGTCCCTTTTCCTATGCCAGTGGGTAGAGACTCGGTGGTCTCACCTTCTGTGTTTGTCCGGCTCAGCCGCAGCCCGGGGCCGTGAACAGGGTGACACGGGGCAGGAAACTCAGCAGGTCCCACCAAGCGCAGTCCCGCAGCGCCAAGCAAGGAGAGCAGAGCAGCTTCAGTGAGGGTAACTGGGACAGACACAGCCCAGGGGTGGCCACGCCAGCCCACCAAGGTAAGTGACATCCGAGGAAGCCAAGCTCAGGGTCAGGGCAGATGGCCAGACACAAGTGGCCATAGCAAAAACCGAGTGGGAGGGCTTGAGGTTAAATGCAGCTCCTGACGGAACCAGGGAGCCCCCACAGAGGTTTTTCACAGCTCACACGTCTCTTCCCAACGGTGTGGTCCCTGCTTAGAGCTGGCCTCCAGCACGGGCAGCCCAGCCTGCATCTCTGTCGACATCACACTCCGCTATCCACAGATCTCCCCCAGGCCACCTCCCTCGTCTCCCCGAAACTCCTCCTTTCCCCTAACCCCGCGTGGGAGAGGACTTTGGTGTGAAAAGTCACCGTAATGGCAGAGGGATCACTGCCCTCCTGACTGCCCCATCTCTGCATGCACGACCCTACCCAGCAACACCTCCCCAGTTCAGGTGAATCCCCCCCCTCCTCCCCCGTGCCTGGCAAGCCAAGGGTCTCTCCTTCACAGGAGACCTATCAGGAACACCAATCTCCCCCCTAGAAAACGTCTCCGTTGGGCTGCCCTCGCTCAGCCCCACTCCGATGCCCTGCCCAGCTCTATCTCATAACTGGCCAGGGCTGACCAGAACCCAGCTTTCTGGTCCAAACAAGCTAGAAAAACTGAATAGCTCTATTTCTTCACACCTATAATTTAGGGAAAGGGAAGCTGCACTCCATGACCACTCTTCAGCTTTTGATGTATTTCGATGTGCCCTGTAGCCTTGCAATTTTTTTCCCCACATCATTATAGGGTAATACTAAGTGTGTGTTAACATAAGAGCTGCCAAAGATGTTTGAAAGATTTGTTTGTCCCTCCACAAATGGAAATCCTCCCCCTCCCTGCCATATGCACTTATCACTCCAGAGATTCATTCTTCTTCCAGCTAGCTAGAAGTGCAGTTGCCTTTCTGGCGTTGTTCTTTTTTATTTTCTATTTCTGACATTCTGCTGAAAAGGGAATAGGAAAATTGCCAAAACACATGGAAAGGAGTTGCCTCACGTGACAATAGCATGAGACAAGGCAGGACCAGAGAGGGATTTAATTTGCCTGGTTTAATATTTTTAACAGATGTTGACCATAAAAGAAGGGGTATTATTCATTTGCATGTATCAGTGCCTTTTGATGATGGGTTAAGAGGAGAATTTTGGCATTGCTTTTATACTGATGTGCTCTCCAGTCAGATTTAATAAGCATACAGATAAAGCTCACCAAACTCCTTTAGAAGGAAGCTTTAAAAAAAATTTCTCCCAATTATCCCTAACTAAATGAGTATCATATACATCATTTATGTAGTTTCCCAAAGCCTCGGCTTTCCATCTTGCTTTTTAGAAAATGGCTTTGAATGTTTTCCCTGTTTTATCTTTAAAGTGAAGCCCTTCACCTTCACCGAGATGAGAAGCGCTGTCAGTAGGAGTGCTTGGCCACGGTCCTGCTCCATGCAGTGGCATTCAAGCAGCGGGTTGAAGCAGCCCAGAGAAGATCGGTTTTGCTATTAGAAATTTTGCTGTAACTAATCATTTGAGAACATTTACGTGACGTCTCTGACATGCCACAGATCTGGAAGCCTCAGGAATATCTGTCTGAAATCCATTTAGATCAACAGGCTAATGCACACCTCCAACATAGACTGTTTGTACTCCACGGGATGCTTCCCATAATGCCAGCCTGGATGTTGCTGGCAAAACCAACCAACTATTTTGCTGTCTGAAAGGAGGAGCCTCCGTAGAGATGCTCATTTTAGGAAGACGTGGTAATTCTCGTCATGCAAAGTTTTTATGGTTATTGCAAAATGCAGAACCCAGGAGACATTTCAAAATGCTCGGGAGATCTGAGCCAGTTTGCGCCTTGCTGGGAGCCCCGATGGGAACCACAGAGCAGAAATTCCCTGCAGCTGTCCCCACTTCCTACGAACACGTGGCCAACTGCATCTTCGTAAGGGATGAAATTGCGAATTGGCCTTTTCTGGCCATGTTTTTAGCCCGTCCTTCCTTTTACAGCTGCAAAATCCAAGAATTCCAGGAAAATCTCATCACATGTTGGTCTGAGTTAGCGAAGGCTCCACAAGCGTGGGGGTCAGGGAGGCGCGTCGCCCGACCCGAGGGAGCTGGTCCTTCAACAGACTGAGATGCTCGGGGCTGAGCTCTCTTTCATTCTCTTGAAAAACTCTTTTTTTTTTCTCTCTGGCTTCTAATTCTTTTGAATGAAAAAACCTCTTTCTTTTTTGCTTTTTTTTTTTTTGCCATGTGGCTGTTAGAAAGACATTTACTGTTCCCGCAAGCAGTCCCATGGTGACGGGTTTGGATGCGCTCAGAGGCTGCAAAGGCATTCAAAGGGAAAGGAAGCCCAAGCGCCAACGAGATTAGAAAATACTTCCATATTTTTACAATAGGAGTGGAAGAACGAGGCGCCTCCATGCTGCAGAGCTGAAGGGTAAGTTGCTCAGCTGAAAAATATTCCCTCTTCCGCTAATAGAAAGCTCTTGGCCCGTTGTAGTCTCATGGAATATGTTTCTAGGGGGGTGCTACTGCCTGTAACGCTGCTGGAGTCGGCGCTGCTCCTCCTTGCCCTGCTCCTCCTGGGGAGTCGTGGGTACTGAAAACTCTGGGGCTGCTTAAAACTCTTCCAAGCCTTTTGTGTTGCTTATTTTTCTTCCCAAGATTATTTTTAATCCCGCTCGGTGGTGCGGTCCAGCTCACGGTGTGGCCCTACAGTGGTGACTGGGAGGCGTAAAGGATGAATGGCTGCAGGAGGGGGTGGCAGAAGCAGCCACGGGAGAGAGAAATGCTGCTGGCGGTGACTCAAGGGGAGGTGCGAGGAGCCTGGATGGTGCCAGGTCCAGCCGCCCCGTGGTGCAGGGCCACGTTTACACGGTGCCACCTGGAGAGCAGAGTACACGCCAGGGAGAGGGAGAGGGGGGACCGCGCTTCCTTAGCTCCTGCTCAGCAAATCCATCGCGAGGTGAGCCTGGGACCGCAGAACTTGTGTTTGCTTAGGAGGAAATTAGGCCGTGGCAGCCTCGGAGGGCGAGGTTTTGCAATACGCTGATTCCAGCCTCATTGCAGGCGGATGATGACAGCCGTGACGCCTTGTCCCCATCTCCCCACCCCGGCTGCCCCTCCTGCCCCTCTCCTCCTGCAGACCCAGGGATGTGGTGGCCGTGCAGCCGGCTGGGCGCCCCGCGCCGCCTGGAAGCCCATCTCCCTTCGCCTGCAGAGCGGAGAGTCTTCTGCCCGATCAAGGACGTGATCTGAGTCACTGCACTCTTGCGCAGTCGTTAGGTCGGATGCAGATGGCAGGAAGGTGGCAGGGGCCAGGGCGGCGAGGGGGACCATGTCTGCCGGCCGGAGCCAGCTGTGGCACCCTCTACACAGGGATGCTGGTGGCCATCATTGTCCGTGGGATGCTGAGGCTGTCCGCCAGTAACAATCCCAATATCAAAGGGCATTTGGTGCTGGGAGGAGGGTTCTTGTGGCTGCTCCTTGCAAGCACCGAGTGACAACAGAAAATAAGGCGAGTTCAGGTGGTGAAAAACGGGGACAAGAAAAACATTGTGCCCTTCAGGAGGTAAAGACAGCTTGAAAAATTATGCTTATGGGGGAGGGAGGAAAAGGGGAGACATCTGTCCTTGTTTGTTCATTCATGTTTCTACTAACCTTTATTTTTATTATATTTAGACTACGCTAGATGATACTGGAAGTATTTTGCATCTAATGATGATCTGGGGGGCAGGAGTGCTCTATGGCAGCATTTACAGCTCCTCCTGGCCCAGGTTTCCTTACATATATTTGACACTTTTGATGCAGGTTATGCTGCACTGTCATCTGGCAGAGGTGTAAGCTCGGATCGGTTTTGTTCTGTTGTTTTGATGTATATTTTCTTTTGCTAGTGGGCTGTAATCAGACAGGAGCAGAAGGAAATCAAACATCATTAAGCACCGCGAGACCTCTGCCCTTTCTGAGCTGACGGGGGAAAGTCCTTCATTTCTTTGACAGCTAAATGGGAGAAAACAAAACACAATGTTCCTCGTGTTTCTAAACAGTGGCTGGAATGAAAAAGGACCATTCTGAGATCAAAGAATTAATCTTACAGCTGGTTCTTGAAAAACGGTCGTGTCTCTGTTTGATGTTTGGAGCAATACTGAGCTGGGACATGGTTATAGCCTCTGCGGGTGCCCTTGTAGAGAGGCAGAAAACCGGAACCAGCTTATTGCTTCTTAGAAAGTCTATCAAGGACGTCAGGCATACAATGTAATTTCTGTAAACTGCTTTAATCTGTTCTTATTTTCTATAATAGTGGCATTTAACAGTCACTTTGTCGTAACCTGCTTTCCTTTTTCCCTGGTCCGAAGGGAAGATCCTTCGAATGGCGGGAGAGGAAGGACACAAAGGCGGCAGTCTCGGCAGCTCGCGGCCGTGCCAGCTTTGTGCTCTTGGACAGGAATTAGCCGAGTGGGTCTCTCCCGACATGTGAAAACATCCATTTCCTTTTGCTGTATCCTGATGAATTCTGCAGCTTTTTATCCACACAGAAAACTCTCTGGTGTTTGTGATAGGAGTTAATTTGGCTGTGGATTGATCAGAAGCCTTAAATGCAGAGCTCCCAGTCTTTCCAGTACAAGGGTTGGCTCTGAAACCCTCTCGGTGCCTGACAGTCGTTCTGAAGGACCCATCCTCAAACCAAGTATCACCACGCGAGACAGATCTGTACCTTTTAGACTTCAGCACATCCTGTCTTACCGTTGCAGTGGTTTTTTCACGCGGGGGCTTTATTTGATGCTGTCTCAGTGTTGTGGCTGTAAGTGGTTCTCTGTGCCTGTTGAGGTCTGTGCACGCAGAGATACGTACCATGAAACGCTGCCTGTCCAGATACGTACCATGAAACGCTGCCTGTGCTGGTGCTCCGGTGGTGCAGAACAGCCCAAGCGGGGCTGCGGTTTCTCGTGCAGCATCAGCAAGAGGGACGTGCCTTAGCCTTCGTTAGGAGCGGTTTTAAACCAGATGCCCCAGGGGGGAGCGGATTGCTGGGCAGTTGAGATTTGTCCTCCCATTCAGCCCCCAGTTCCTGTCTCTTATCTCTCATGTGTTCACACTCTGCTAGCTTCCTCATAATTCATTCCTGGAAAAGGGAGGGTGAGAACGGAAATTCTCTCTTAGGCCTCTCTCCCCCAGTGCCACAGTGCGTATGATAACAGGCAAGCCAGACTCCTCCTGGTTTTAAGCACCATGTACAAATCTTCCCCAGTTTGATTTACAGCAAACCTATGCTGCCAGCTACCACTGTCGACTGCCGCATCAGCAAGGACTAAACCTGGCCAGAGGAGCTTCTGATCAAGAAAACAGATTTTCTAGGGTCTGGAAGAGTCAATATGTTGGCTCAGATTCATCTGCTGGCTGCCGTGACAGTCCTGGGAGTCCTGGAGCAAGGTAGGGACCATCGGATGCTCATGCCCAAGTATTTGCTGGGTCAGTCTACCGCAACTCCATTGATTTCCTTTCACTTCCATATTTCATTTCTGCTGTTGCACTGGCGCTTCCCTGCTTTTCAGACAGTGGACTGATGTCTTGTTTGGGTTTTGAACAGTATTCAACAAAACGAGCGCCTGGGAAGCCCTTCCTCTGAACTGACCTGCCTCCTCAGTTCAGAAATTTCTTGGTAGATCTTCTCCTCTGCAAACATGTAGAATTACTTTCTTTGAAAAATGGGTTTACAGCAGTTCCTGAGGTTCATGTAGACATTAGCATACAAAGAGCACTGCGGTGCGGAAAGGTGGAAGAATGGGCTGTGGTGGGTCACACGGAACATCTCCCAGCGGTGGTTCCACATTGCATGACAATTTAATTCAGTGTCTGGGTTGCTTATCTGTGGCATCAGTTCCCTCCCTACTCAGCTGTCACAATTTAGAAGGGGAAAAAATTAAAGATTGAAAAAACCTTAAACTTGTCAGGAACAAAGTGCATCTGAACTGTGTAACAATTTCTGCAGATAATAGATGATCTATTAATTATGCAAAAGAGAAAGCAGATATCCGCTGGTGGTACATGACTCCTTGCTTCACTGTTGCACTGGGTCATTCCTTTTCCTTGTCTGAAACTTCATCTGGGATTTTCATCCTCTGCTATACAGGGGTGTAAGGTTCAGAGGAGACCGCAGAATGTTTGCCCTGACCTCTGCCAGACTCCTGGCCCCACCGTGCCCCGCCAGAGGACTGACTGCTGCTACTTTTCTCTCTTTTGCTGCAGCCTACTTCTTCCTCCAGGTGATCTATGCCAGGAGAGCGTTTGGCGTTTCTCCTCCGAAGATCTCAGGCCCACCTGAATTTGAAAGGGTCTTTCGAGCACAGTAAGAAACTCCTCTTACAAGATGCTTTGCAAATCTCATGGCTAACGGCGCTGCCCCTGCTCTGCTTTGCCATTCATTTCTCAGGACTGTAATTCAGCAATTACCCACCTCCCTCGGGGTTAAGTTAATGGGATTAAGAGTTGGCATCGAGACTGTGTCCTAAATGCACCAGCCACTGTGATAAAAATCACACAGGAATCTCTGCTGTAGAGTGAAGGGCTGCTAAAGACATAGTTGTTGGTGCCTGAGACTTAGGCTGGTTTTAGCCAAGCAGTGTCAAAGCCTGAGGCAGCTTCAGCCCTGCTCTGAACCCCGCTCATGGGGAAGGACAAGCTCCCAGAGAGATCTCAGCTGGGGCTGGGACAGGGATAGTCACAATCCAACATATCTGCCATGGCATCTGTGCTAGGGCTGCAGTGGGGAGGGAGGCAGAGAGGGAAAACGCTTCCGCTTTTGCTCTAGCTGAGCACTGAAAAAAAAGCAGCCTGGCAGCAGGAGCAGGATCCCCTCAGCCATCCCCTTCTCTGCTCCTTTGACCAGCCTGGATTGAGCCTCATCCAGCATCTCTTGGTCCTGCTACTTTGTCTTTGGGGGGACAGGGCACGGCGTACAAACAATCCAAACAGCACAGTGCTCCCTCCCACTCCTGCCCAAAGTCCAAGCTGCCCTGGCCTTATCTGCTTAAGGTGCACTTCATCCCCTGCTGGGGCAGACCTTCCTGCGGCTCTGGGGCTTTTACAGCAGGGTTTAAGCTGCAGCACTTGGGAAGGGGCAGTGGGGTGGTTCATGGAGCTTTTTTGTGCACGGTCTGACCTGGGCGTCTTTTACTTAATTTCTTTTGCCCCAGAGACCCAGTTCCTTCTTCTGTTTAATTCCTGTGAATAAAGGTGGGACAGGAACTGCGGGGGAAAGTGCAAGCCTGGAGATTTTTACGGTGACATCAGCTCTAAAAAGCAATAACCTCTGGAAACTGCTAGGGGAAGCAAAAAAGGAAGATCTTCCTCCTTTACCTTGTTTATGACCTTCCTTTTTCCTGCCAGGGTGAACTCCTCTGAATATTTTCCCATTTTCCTGGCACTTCTGTGGCAGGCTGGACTCTTCTTCCATCAAGGTGAGAACCCGTTACCTGGTTTGTCACTGGATCTGTTCCCCTGAGTGCTGGCTCAGTCCTCAGGTCCTGCTCATCTTCTGAGGAATAAATTAGGCAGTGATTCTGTCTCTGATGGGAGGGTAGAGCCAGAGGACACAAAGCCTCTATTCCTTCACTCTGGGCTACCTGCTTGGCTCAAAGCAGCTCTAAAAAGCCTTTGGAAATAATCACTGTGGTCCCTCTCAACTGCAGGTCTGGCTGCAGCCTTGGGTCTGCTCTATCTCTGCGCCCGCTACTGCTACTTTATGGGATACAGGGCATCGTCCTCAGAAAGGTAAATGCCTCTGCCAGCCTGGAGTACGTGGTAACCCCTGCCGATTTGCATTTGGGAACATAATGTGCTTTGGGAAAGCTCAGGACTCTGTCTGGCTGCTTCAGGGCCCCTGCATGACTCAGCCTTGCCAAGCTCTTCCCGGGGCATAACGTGGGCATGGGTACAGGGCTGGGCCAGAGATACAGATATGGGGCAAGGCTGGAGCTGCCCCGATCCCTTGCGGGGGTGTGTGTGCTTCCTCCAGGGGGGAGCAGGGCACGGGACCCCGGGCAGGGGACAGGGAACAGCCAGGGGCTGCCTTTCCATCCCTTCTCCGGGGAGGAAGGGACCGTTCCCGGGCCAGGGCAGGGATGCTCGGTCTCAGCAGGCTCCCTCTCTCCCACCAGGCTCGCCCCAATATACTTTAGCACTGGAGTTCTCTGGATTCTTGTTGCAGCGTCAGCCCTGGGCATCTCGCATTTCTTCCTCTCTCACTACGTGGGGCTGAACGTCCTCCAGCTTGTCACAGTGTGACCTGCTCCTCTGTCCCTCATCGGTGTCCTCGCCTTCGAGTCCTGCTCCCTGCTGCCCACGATAACAGACTGGCTGTACCTAACACACCACAAACGACAAGTCCACCCTCACCTAAGTTTTTAACACCTCCCTCCCCGCTGCCTGGAGTTCGCTGCACGAACTGCTGAGCTCCTCAAGAGGTATTTTTCCCCCACTTGGCAATTTTTGTGACAAGTGCTCCATATCTGGCAGCTCTGTCATGCCTGATGTGGAAACAATGCTCCAAAACAAGGAGAATTTTAGGAAAAACAGACACATAAAAGCAAGCTTATCTCAGGCTGAGCTTCCCAGTGAGCCGCCCCAGGGAAGCACCATGCGTTCCTCTTTCTCCAGTGGCCCTGCCTTCAGCCCAGGCACCAAATGCGGGTTCATGCCAGTTTTCCAAGGCCCACACCTAAGAAAGGCATTTGTTTGAAACCAGATGTGGGCTGAGGCATAACAAAGAAGGCGAGAGAGAAACAGGAGCAGCCACCAACATGTTGTGCGAAAGTCTGTTAGTGCCCTCGTAATGGTTATTAGCTGTTGCCTGTGGGTGATACCGTAAATCAGGCTGCGCAAACTCATAACCACTACTGCATGTATAACTTTGAATACTGCTGAGCGACAACGTGCACAAATAAAAGGGCCCTGAGCTTGCTGTGCTGGGTTTCTCCGTGTGGGTCTGCAATTATCAGAGAACAAAACCACTAGTGTTTGAGCACAAGGCGGCTGCCTGGGTTCCCTCACTGTGCAGCCCAACGCAGCCTGCGACCCGGTGTCCCGTGGGAGAAGAGCTCTGAGTGGGGAGAAGCTGATTTTCAGAGGTGCTGAGCTCCTGGACAGGGGGCTGAGCCGCTCAGCGCCAAACACTGGTCCCCAAGGGGTGGTTTCGCCGGTGCTCAGGCGCCCCTCTGGGCTTGGCCCCCCTGCAGCAGGAAGGGCTGGATTTTCACGGGAGCTCAGCGTTCACAACGCTGATGCTTTTTGGCCATGGGTCCGCTCATGTTAGTGACACGGCTCAGAAAACACCAGTGGTGCACCGTGCCACCGTCATGGGGGGACTTCACACCAAACCCAGACCACGAAAATAACTGCATTAACATGCTGCCGGTCTAACCACATTTTAAAGCCCGCTGTCCTCCCCTCCCTTCCCCAGCAGTTTGCATATCTAGACTGTAAGAACAAAAGGAAGAACTGATTAATTTTTCACATTGTTTCATTTCCTTCCCTGTATTTTAAATTGGCTTATCCAGCAAAGCCCCCAGTCCATTTCCCTTTCAGGCTCTCCTGCCTTGGAGTCATGCTGCTGTGTTGAAGTTGGAAAACACTGCAGGGGAAGGCTTAAATCTAAGTAAAAATAACTGTACAGCACTTGCCTCTGCAAAGTTTTCAGTGCAGCGGGGCCCCATCCTCACAGGAACCCCCGGGTGTCAGAGCAAGATAAACAACAACAAAATAACTTTTTTTCTAGCAGCTTTGGTAATACACTTTGGAAAAGGCTGAGTGCGATTTAACCCCAGCTGTACCTTAGCAAGGCCAGGAAGGAAGAGACATGCCACCTGCCCCCAGTGAGTCCTTACTTAGCCTTTACATTAACACATCGCACCATCTCCTGAAGTTAATTCGCAGTCCTCACCTTTTTACCAGCATAACCAGTCACCTGCCAAAGGGTTAATACAGAAGGACCAGTCCCAGCTGCCGGGTGCAGTTCCTGGCTCCGTGTCAAAACCCTGCTGTCGCAGGTCAGTCCAAGCTGGTGCTCACTGGTTCTGCGGACACAACCTTCCTCTTTTACCCTCCAAACAGTTTTCTAACCCCACCATATCAGCCCGGAGCCACTACCCACCTCAGCCCCGCTTGTCTGGGCTCTGTGTGTGACAGGGCTGCAGAATGACTCAGAGGAGGGAAGTTAATGATTCAGCAGCGAGGCCGTGGCAAGCCGGCTTCTCCCCCCGGATGCAGAGAAGACAATCAAAAATCTTGGTGCAGCACAGCCAGGCTCTGGCCCCGGCTGCCCGCCGTCGCTAGCTCTGCCATGGAAAAGCTGCATGGCACATCATCCCCTTCAAACAATTGTCAGAGGGGTCATTTCAGGTGCCTCTAGCAGAAGGAAAGCTCCTCCCCTCCACCCAGGGATGCTGTCATTACTCCGCTACTTCATAACTGTCATCAGAGAAAATCACTTTGCACCGAACCGCAGTTCAGCGATGCAGTCCATGATGTTTTCAGGATTTACCCAGTTCAAAATGCTGCCGCTGCACAGCGTGCTGCTGCTGTGTGAAACCTCTCTGCCCACCTGCAGCAGCAGCAGCGATGCTGCCGGGCCAGGTTTGGCCTGGCAGCGTGTGTGTGGGGTGGGACGGGGTCTGCCCCTGCCACCCCAAGGTCACGCAGCTCCGGGGTCACCATCCGGCTGGGGTAGAGACCGTCCCGTGAGCCCCAGTTTGAGGGCAATCCAAGCGCCCTGGTACCGCTGCACGGCCGGTGGCAGAGCCGGCACCTCCACCGCTGGCAGGCTGAGGTTCCTCGCTGCCGCTCCCGTCCCCGCTGCCCCCTCTCCACCCGGGGGCCGGGGCGGGGGGG
>VYZM01010782.1:807583-821426 GCA_013398915.1 Dromas ardeola | reverse complement strand
ACCAGGCTCGGAGCCCTAGACCCACCGCGGAGCCCCACCATGTGTGCGTGCGGGGACGGGGGCTGGGCGCGGGCCGGGGGGGCGGGCCAGGCCAGGCGGGAGCGGCTCTGTGTGTGTGAGGCGGGCAGCGGTCCGAGGTAGAGGAGGCTCGGGGGCGGGTGGGCGCAGGCCAGGGGGGCCGCCGGGCGCTCTGAGGGGGTGCGGGTGGCGGCCGTGCTGTGCGGTGTCTCAAAGGACCTGCTTTGGTTTTCTCCAGCAACCACAGAAACTGAGACGGAGCAGAGCCTCACCCCCAATGTGATGCTCAACACGGAGAGCAGCGAGGGATATGTGGTGAAAGTCAGGGGGCTGCCTTGGTCCTGCTCCACTGAGGAGGTGCAGAGGTTTTTCTCTGGTAAGCAGAACTGTGTGGGGAAGAGGGGTCTGGGAGAGGGGTTGGGCTCTGTTGTCAGTTGTGGATTCTTGCTGGGGACACTGTGGCAGAGGGAGTGCTGCAGTGAGCAGTTTCAGGAAGTGTTCAGGGTGCTGCAGTAGCTAGTGAAGTTTGCAGTGCATCCAGTGCCTCAGCTAGGATGCCGTGTGGAAAGCTAGGCTTTTGTTAGCAGGAGCTAGACACAAAGGAGCTTAGTCAGGGAGTTGTTGGGGTAGCCACAGCTGCCTTAGCTTCTTGAGCAGCCAGAAGACATTTTAAAGAAAACTTCAAAATTCTTGCTTCAGGCTGAACTAAATCAGTTCCGTTCTTGGTGCTGTCCTAATAGGCTCCCTTGTGTTGTGTCCTTCCCCAAATTATTAGCGGCCTGAAGTAATAAATAGCAGTGATAAAAACATGCATTCTTCATTGAACGGAGATTTTAAAGGTGCTTTATGAGGATTTGATTCTGATTTTGTTCATTACGTTTGCACTGATTGTTACTGCTGCTTATTTCACTTGATGCTGATGAGAAAGTCTAAGTTACGATCAAAAGCAGATAGCACATTCAACTTGACTTGAGGTAGCAAAGCTTTGAAAATAGATAGCCAATTTGCATTTATCCTTAATGTTTGGCTTATCTTCAGACTTGGACAGAAGGGTAATTTGATTTTAGTTTGTCTTAGTTTATTGGTCCTTATAAAAGTTATAACTGCTGGTTTTGTCTTCTTGTATAACTTGATAGTTGTTAGGTTTTTTCTTGTAGAATATTGAAAATTTTTAAAGTTACAATGTTCCTGTAATAATTAATTAATTCTGGTCTTCCTGTTTCATTTTCAGATTGCAAAATTCTAAATGGGGCTTTGGGTATCCGTTTCATCTACACCAGAGAGGGCAGACCAAGTGGAGAAGCATTTGCTGAACTCGAATCAGAGGAGGATGTGAAATTGGCACTGAAAAAAGACAGAGAAACAATGGGACACAGATATGTTGAAGGTTTGACTCAGTTGGTCTAGTAACTGACTAAATGTGTTTGTGCTTGATGGGTTTTTGGTTAATTGGTTTTCTGTCTCTCTAAAATGCATGTGAAAGGACAAATGGACTTGTATATCATAAGTTGACTAGTTTCAAGGCAAATGGCTTTTAAAACTGCTGTGTATTGCAGAATGCATTAATTCTAAGTGCCTTTTACAGTTTTCAAGTCAAACAACGTTGAAATGGATTGGGTTCTGAAGCATACTGGTCCCAACAGCCCTGATACAGCTAATGATGGTTTTGTACGTCTTAGAGGACTCCCATTTGGCTGTAGTAAAGAAGAAATTGTACAGTTTTTTTCAGGTATGTGGGATAAAAGTAGTAGCTGTAGCGCTATTGGTCTATGCTAAAAAAAAAAAATCACCATGGATTGCCCAGTAGTACTTCCAAGAGTATGCTGATGGGTATTAAAAGTAAACAAGCAATTTTTCATTAGTTAGTTGGCTTTGAGGGATCAATTGTTAAAGTACTTGTTTATTAAATAAATGAGGGAACTCCATGAAGCTGCTCTAACTTATACTTGGTGGGACATACTGTTGCAAGTAAGGGTAGCAGAAAAGTGTGTCTTGCTTTCTAAATTAAAAGTGAAAATTCAGATGGGAGGATATTTCCACCCACAGCCTTAGATGGCTTGCAGTGTTCGGTGAAGGACGTAGAACACCACTGCTGGGCTTGGCACAAGGAGCGGGATCTGAGGAAGGGCGTGCATCGTGCCCATGATTTCTTGTAAATGTAGATTTAGTATTGGATGAGATTCCAGGAAAAACAAGCCTGCTGAACTCTACCCAAGTACAGATTTCCCCCCTCCCCACTCTCGATGTTGTTATCAATATTCCCCTCTTGATATAGTCAGCTTAAAGTTTTGGTAGGTGAAGAGATAATGTCTTGTATTGACTCAATCTCACTTTTTTGCAGCTGTTGTATGTTTTAGGAGCTGGAATACTTTTATAAATGCCTAAGAATGAAATATGTTGATTTATCCAGGATTTAACTTGGTAGTATTTTCAAAGTACTAGATTTCTAAATGTGAGCATTAAAATTAGTTGGAATGTTTTGCTATAACAAAATATGATTGAGCATACTGTTTTGATTTAAAATACAGTAGAAATATTTCCAATTTTACAACTTCAGAACTTGTTTTTTGTTTTCTGAATCAGTAGTATATTGTGAACAAGAGCAATTCCTAAGCATGTGCGTTTTGTTTTTTTCTTACATGATTAAGTGATTCAAGCTTTCAAAACTGTTGATATGCTTAATATGCAAAATGTGCCTCTTCTGTTCAGAAACTAATACTTTTGAAATGACTTAATGATTTTGTCTTAATTAAGCACTCCTAAAGATAAAAAAATTAATGCTGAAACTTGATGTTTGCATAAGACGTAATTATTTTACCTGAGTGACTTCTAGTAAAAATAATTGTTACGTATACAAAGCTGTTTAACTTGCTGTGTTTGAATTTAAGTTTTAAAAAGTTCATCTTAAATACTTTCACAGAATTGAAGAGGTTTGTAATTATATGTGAACTTCTTAATGCACCCTGCATTAGATGCTTTGTCTGAGGAGTTGTCGGTGACACTCAGAACACTTCTGTGCTCTGCAGGGTGGGTTAAGAACGTAAACTTGAATGGTATGTGATCGTGGATCTCTCTCTGTCGACATGCTTTTTCTTCTAGTGTTCTAGAATCAACATACCATTCACTTACAAGTGTTTAAATTCTGGTGTATTTAAAGCTATAAGAAAAACTCATGACTGGGCTTGTGATGTTAATATTGCCCCCCTACTGGGGTTATTTGTCCTTGGGTTGAAGGGTTGGAAATCGTGCCAAATGGGATAACATTGCCGGTGGACTTCCAGGGGAGGAGTACGGGGGAGGCCTTCGTGCAGTTTGCTTCACAGGAAATAGCTGAAAAGGCTCTAAAGAAACACAAGGAAAGAATAGGGCACAGGTGGGGATGGATGGTTGGTTGGCTATGTCACTTTTCTTATGGTAAACAATTAAATCCATATTCTCTCTTCTGAAGGTGTTAATATCTGAATAGAAGTAGTATTTTGGTCTCTAATTCGGTGATCAGTAAAGGTATTGCTAATGTGCGTGTGGCACAGGCTATTTGGATCTACTCAAAATGAAAGATAAAATTGGACTAAGCTTAAGTGTGCTTTGAAAACTTGGTCATACTGGAGGAGTGCAAAACTAATAGCTTGAAAGCGATGAAGTTGAGAGACTATGGCTTTAACTTCTCAAATAGCACCAATTATGCCTTTAGCTCTAAAGACATGCACAGTACTCTTATTACCATAAGAAAATGTGATACTTTCTAAACTTGTTTTATAAGTTGAAATGTAACAAATTTTCTTACTGTATTAATCTTCCATGTAATAAGCATAGCTTTCAAGAAATTGTCACAAAGGGTTTTTATTCTATTTTACTTGTGACTATTTTTCATTGAAGCATGCACTTTCTGCCTACGCTGAATCACTGAAGCATAGGCTGGGTTCACTAGCACATGCAGAGCTTCTTGTAGCATCCTGATGGGTTAAAATCTTGGTGAAGACTGGGTTTTTAACCCTCTGTTTACATTGCCACATGAGCAAAACAGTGCTGAGTTGAGCGGACGTCAGTCCCTCCTACGTTTTCTGACTAACACTTTAAATTGGGGGGAGGAGGGTGGGGAATCAGTATTGCTCCCCCACCCTTAAGGTTGGGATACTGTGAAGTATGAGGAGCATGTAAACCCTTCAGTAATTGTAATTTCTTGAAAATACACTGATTTGAAAGTAATGTAGTGCTTTTAATAGTATGTCATTGCCTACATAATGTTAAGAAACCTGGCTTAAGATATACCGCCAGTTTCGAGGCTATGACTAAATGGCTTGTGTTAATGTAAAGTTGTGAGGTATTTATGGAAGGAGTTTGAAGACTGACTTCTTCCTGTGGAAACACTTCTAGGTACATTGAGATCTTCAAGAGTAGTCGAGCGGAAGTGCGCACTCACTACGACCCTCCACGCAAGCTGTTGGCAATGCAGAGACCCGGTCCTTACGACAGACCCGGTCTTACGCGGGGATATAACAGTCTTGGTAGAGGAAGTAGCTTGGAAAGAATGAGGCGTGGAGCTTACGGAGGAGGTAAGTATATGAAGTCCAAAAGGGAGCTGCTCATCTGAGAAGCAGCAACACTTGGACCTGGTAGTGTCTTCCATGCTTTGTAACTGCTGGTTTGTATATGTCCTTGGCTTTATTTCTAGTTGTCTGCAGTGTGCTCGTGTGTGTGTGGATCTTGCTGTAGTTGAAATGAACATGTTGTCCAATCTGTTTATAGGTTACGGAGGTTATGATGACTACAATGGGTATAATGATGGCTATGGTTTTGGTTCTGATAGATTTGGAAGAGGTAAGATTTCTCTAATAGGAATAGTAACTAAACTTTCAATACATTCCAAAAGAAACTAAAATACATCTGAAAGACCTAGAATGGACTCTTTTCTCTGCAGGAATGTCGGACCACAGATACGGCGACGGGGGATCCACCTTCCAGAGCACGACCGGCCACTGCGTCCACATGAGAGGTCTGCCTTACAGAGCTACGGAGAACGACATCTATAACGTGAGTTCCACATCTGCTGTTCTCTTAAGTGCATGGCTTTAAGAGTCCGCGATCGTTACTGGACATGTCAACTGCACTGCAGTTAACGAGCGTTCCTTTAGAGGAAACGGCCGAACTGTTGCATCGGTGCGTTTTAATCTGTGTGACTGTTTCGTATGTAGTTCTTCTCACCTCTGAACCCTGTAAGAGTACACATCGAAATCGGACCAGATGGCAGAGTAACTGGAGAGGCAGACGTTGAATTTGCTACTCATGAGGATGCAGTGGCCGCGATGTCCAAAGACAAAGCAAATATGCGTAAGTACGACTGTTCTGAATACGTGGCTTTAGGGAAAACACGGCACTGCAGTGTAGTGCATCCGCTCTACTGGAATGCCAAAGGTTTAATTGCAGCCTTACTTGCAGTGAGGCAAAACTCTGCGTGGGGTTGGTATGAAATGCTCTCATGGCAAAATTTCTTTCTTCCAGAACACAGATATGTAGAACTCTTCTTGAATTCTACAGCAGGAGGAAGTGGTGGTGCCTATGGCAGTCAAATGATGGGAGCAATGGGTATGTGTCAACGGTCTAACTGCACTCCTAAGCAAGCACTTGATATTTCAGGAAGCTGGCTAATGTTATACAGCTCCTGCTTATTCTATGCCTGGCATAAAAACTGAAATCCAACATTCTGTCTTAATCACACAGTCAAGGAATCGGAAGGGGTAGTCCAAGATTGGAACACTAGCACATTGCCAGGTATATAAACCTTTTGGGAATAATTTGAACAATTAATAGGTTGAATAAGCTGTGGTGCTGAATGTGGTGTGCCTGGTGGGATGAGTGGCCCGTGGGAGCGCGGTGGTGTGGGAGTGAAGCGGGAGATGCCTGTCCTCTTACTCTCCTTCCCCTCCCTTTTTCTGGAGACCAGAACAGACTCTGGTGATGGAGGGTGTATCTGTGGAACATGGCCTGCCCTTCGAGCCTGGTCTTGGTGGCGAGGGAGAATCTATGTGGAATTTGGAGAAAGGGTCTGAATTGCTCTAGCAAACTCCAGAATTGTTTGAAAAATCTAAAATGTGTGTTTGCAAGACAAGCCTAAAGCCACTGCTGCTGTCTGTAAAGCAGATACCCTTCTTGATACCTGACTTGTCCGGTCTCTTAGAGGTTAAGGTGGTGGTTGTTTTTTGGGGGGTTTCTTTCTTGAGGGTGGAGGGGTGGGTGGGTGTGTGCGTGTGTAGATACTCTGCTGCTTTTACAGTATTTTGATTACAAGATGTTTGAAGTCTAATGCTGATACTTTAACTACAGAAGAGCTTTGTGGGAGCATAGACAAGTGCTGAGTTGAAGAGCAGTAGTTAGTAAGCTTAAGTGGAGGTCTCCTGTAGCACTTCTGTGATGCGCAACCAGTCTGGAACAGCAGTAAGTCTGCCTGGACTGTACCCAAACCAGTAAGTCCAGTTAATGAGCCGGCATGCCTCCTGGGTGCTGTCATGGGCTGGTGTCAGGTCACGTAAAGCCCAGTTTGAGTCTCTTGGGGTGCGTACTAGATACAGCAGCACACTGATCCATAGAAAGTGCAAGAGTAAACCCTTTCACCAGCACTTGAGAATCACAAGTGCCTGCTGTGATTCTTAAAGCTCCTGTTGCTGCTTGATTGTAGGAATGTCTTTAGAAACCTGGTCACTTGCCTTGAGCTTGTTACCTTATATACTTGGGAAGAAGGTTATCTAGGTGAGAGAGAGCTAGTGCCAGAGCACGGGGGCTGTCAGTTAGGCAAAGGGTGGGTTTGTTGATAACGAGCGGACTGTTTTGCCAGCCAAGCTTTTAACGTTTTTATCCTTAACTTAAAAGGAAGCCAATCCAGTTATGGTGGTCCAGCTAACCAGCAGCTGAGTGGGGGTTACGGAGGAGGATATGGTGGTCAAAGCAGCATGAGTGGATATGGTAAGAGCATTTCTTCACTGTTTTTAGGTGGGCCAAGCGCAGCTGGCTTAGCATGCCTTAAGGTGCTGTTCACTGCTGCCGAAGGGTCACGGTACAGACCGGGCAGCACAAGCCCTGTGACTTGGCTATTGTGGATTTTAGAACTAATGGTGAACTGGAGGGGAATGGATTCAAAGCAGGAACTTGGAGCTGGGGTGGGGGGGTGGGGGAATGTGGGAAATGATTCTGGAAGGGGCAGGAAATGCCAGTGTCCAGACTTCCACTACTCTGGTTACGTACTGAATCGTGGTCCGGAAGCTGGATACCATCCTGGTGTATATACATGAGTACAAACGGGGGAGGCTGGGTGCTCTCTGCCTCCACAAAACAGTGGTGGAAAACACTGAACTCAAAAGGAGGGCGAGACAGAGCTGGCTCTTCATTGAACAACCAATGAACTTGATTTTGGGTCTGGAGCTGTAATGAACTGACGCTTTGCAGTGTTGGGCACAGTAGATGGTGTTTACGCGGTGGCCCAGCAAGGACAGGCGTTGGGGGAAGGATGCTACGAGTCTGCCTGAGCCAGCTGTGAACCTGCTGTCGGTTTTCCCCCCCAGACCCCGGGAGCCAGGGTGCCATGAACAGCAGTTACTACAGCAGCGGGAACCGCGCGTCCATGGGAGTGAACGGCATGGGCGGCATGTCCAACATGTCCAACATGAGTGGTGGCTGGGGAATGTAACCAATCGCTGACTTTTGGTCACATCTTTTTTTAAAAAACAAAAAAACAAAAAACTAAGTTTAACAGTTTTGCAATACGAGCTTGTGATTTATGCTTTACTGTAAGTGAATTCAGGATTGTTATTTTAAAACCTTTCAGGTTCAGTATTTTTGAACATACAGAAATGAACATTCATCTAGGATGTAATAACCAAGTTGAGTAAAGACTATAACTGTTAAACAACTCTGAGCGTTTCTCAAGTTAGTTTTGTTGTAGGAGTGTATTTAAGCAGTAAGCGTATTTAGGTTAAAGCTGTTTGAATTATGTTAAATGTTGCTCTTATACCATATTACATCCAACACTGTTTTGAATACATGTTGAAAGAGACATGCTTTTTTGTAAAGAAACGATATAGGGGCTGTGTCTGAAATTCAAAGTGAACATTTGGCATGTTAGTTCTAGTTTATTTCTTTTAATATCCTGTAAGGCACGTTAAAGCTTTTTTTTTTTTAAGTTAATGGGGGAAACATGTTGAGACGCAATACGGCTACTTTAGGATTTTGGTCTTGGTGTTCGTATAAAATTCTGAGGCCTTGATTTAATCTTTCATTGTATTGTGATTTCCTTTTTAGGTGTATTGCGCTAAGTGAAACTTGTTAAATAAATCTTCCTTTTAAAAACTGGAACTCATTCCTTCTTGACCTCCAGCTTCTGTGGTGTGGCTACACCTGCAGAAGTGTTGCTGTGCTCCTGGGGGCTTGGTGCCTGTGGTCCTCTAACGTGGGCCTGCTGTGAGCACTGGGACAGCTCTGCCCTGACAGCTGGCCTTGTGGGATGTTAAAGTGATGCTTGTGTCTCAGCTGGGGGGGGGTTAGTGAAGCAAACCAGCACCTGCAGGTGCTGAATGTGTGTGGTTTGAAGTGCCCCAGGGCTGTGACATGACCAAGCCCACTCTGATGCTGGGCAGGGTCTCAGAGGTGATTCCGTACTTGAGGCCATCTCTTCTTTGGAGCCAAATTGCTGCATCAATTGACTCCGCAGCTTAGCGCAACTGTGCTTCAATAAATTCAGCTTGTCAAACATCATGCTTAAAGATGTGATTTTATAAGCAGCTGAGTTACAGCTTTTCTGCAGCAGCAGAGCTGGAAAGGGTGAAATCCGGAGCACTTGTCACTGGGGCTGGGGTTGTCTTTGCTGTATTGTAACCCTGTTTCATTAACGGGCTGCTGCCTGCAGTCACGCGTCTCAGATCGGGGGGGGGTTGGCACCAGCGTGCTTGTCCCTGCAGGGTCCTGTTCCGAATGAAGCCTTTGAAAGTTTGAAAGAAAGGTCCTGTACACACGTGCATGTCCCTTAGCCTGAGAGCAGCTCTGCACCATGTGCCGCTCGCCCAGCAGTGTGGGTGCTGCTGGGGACAGGGCTGCTGGCACCTGCCCACCTCCACCATAACCACTGGTGTGAGGCGGCAGCAGCAGAGCTGGTGAGCCATTAACACTGTAGGGCAAACTGTGCTGCTGACTGTCCTGCCCCAGCCCTGGGGCCAGCCTTGAGAAAACAACTTCATTAACGAGCGCCAGGGACCCTTGCTGATTAAGGCTGGGGGCAGCCACAGCAAGGCGGGTCACTGCCACGTTCTGGGGAAGCAGTTGGTTACTACTGCAGAGCCTTGGCTTTGGCACCTTCCAGGAGAACACGGTGAACATGCACATACTGGTCAGTTACTTGAGATCCATTTCAGTGGCACGGCCACACAAGAACATGCTCTTCTGGGATCCATCACTGACAGCTGTTAAAAAATAAGAACTTCAATCTTACTTCCAGTTTTTGCAAAAGGCTTTATTGTGTAACTACCGTATTGTGGTCACAGCGACTCAGAACAAGTACACGGTGTAGTTTTTTAATTCTGCAGTGAACAGAAGGCACGTTCATTGACACTCATCATAAAACTCTTTCTATAGACAATTCATAAATTGACCTTTCTCTGTACTTAGAGCAAATACAAAACTGTACACAGCCAGTGAAACACAGGAGCGCCTGCGGTGAAGACACAGAGGAGCCAAAGTTAATGTGCAGAAAGAGAGTGGCGTCTAGAGGGATCAAATAAACATAGAAATGCCATATACAAATTTTAATACAAATATCTATAAAAATCAGAAAAGTGAATTTGCATTTTAGTTTCAAATAGACCTTTAAGGGAAATTACAGTTGATAGAATTTTTTTAATTATTCCAGTTGGAGAAACATTAGCTTGCATAATCCCTACAAATTATTTTACACTGCACTGTCGTACAGCGGAAAATATTAGAGCCCAGGCAGTTTGCTGCACAGAAGATGCCTGGAATTCAGAATTAGAAAAATAATGGCTACTTTTCCAATGTTAAAGTGGTCCCGTCACGGTTACGAAAGCCTTAGGAGGAATTAGACGAACACCGCTGAAGGAGTAAAGTGTGACAAGTATCGCAAACGCGGACAGGTTTCGGATACGATGGCAATGCAAGTTCGTTACTGGAACAAGTGTTGCAGAAGATGTCCCCACAGTTTCTGCAGTGATGCTACAAACAGAGAGTCAAAATAAGCACAGCTGCCTAAAAACAGGCATCAGGAAGGGAGAAATCAGACCTTATAAAAGTGTTAGGAGTCCACTGACATCACCCTCTGGTTCCCAGGAAGGGGACAGAATGAAGCCCCCGGCTTCCCTCTGCTAGCCGCGGCTGCTTGCCCTGGCTCACAGGTAGAGGGGGCTGGCCAGGGGCTGGAGGAGCCGCTCTGTTGCCATTTCACACCGCAAAACGTGCAGATCACCAGCAGCCAGGCCCGGGATTCCAGGAAAACACGCACAGGCCGGCTCTGCGCAGAGGGAAGCTGGTGCCTGGGCTGCCGGGCGCCCTGTGGGGGCACAGCGAGCTGTCCCAAAGCACCGGGCAGGACCCCGCAGCAGCCCCCTGCCACCAAGGGACGAGCAGGGCCTGTCAGCATCCAGCCCCCACCGCACACAGCGCAGGGAGATGAACCACCACAGGAGAGAACGCCGCCCACAGCGGCTCCCTGCCAAGGAAGGGGCCCAATCAGAAGAACATTATTTTTAGGATGGGAAATACCAAATTACTTCTCTACGTAGTTATCATGCCAACAAGATCTGGAACTGAAGCAGTGTCGGCTTTCCTTAGCAAACTAGGCAACGGCACGATTTTTGTTTTCCATGACAAAAGGAAAAAAAAAATAATCCCCTAAACAACACTACCTTCCTTCTTGAGATAGAGAATTCCTTTTCACATTGCTTGCAGTGTGTTGCTTCATCGTCCTTCAGCCAGGTATGACCCTAGAAAATCAGAATGAAAACCTCACTGTACATACAAATAAATTTATAAAATAAAATTCAAAAGGCAGCTTACCAACATCGGTATTTTTCAAAAGCCATCGTTTAAAGTAAGATAACCACGGTGAACTTTGATGGTGTTAAATGAAATGCGTATGTTTAGTCAAAATATCCATGAGATGTAGAGTACCTTTAGCGCTTTATTTACTTCTTTAATATCTTCCATCTTCAACTTCGATCTGGAAAAAAAAATAAATTACTCCCTCTGCTATGGCTTTACATTTAGTTGTGTTCAATTTCACCTGCCATTCCACTGTCCACCCGCTGAATCTAAACTGTAATTCTTCAGTCAGCTCCCTGTTACAGCTCTGAACCACGCAGTCCCACCGGGAAGCTCTGTTACCTTGGGGTTTGCCCCCTTTTCAGTATATTCAGAAAAATATGGGAAATGCACAGTTCCACTGTAAGAACTAAGCATTGACTGTATCGCTGCCTATCTCAGCCATCTAACTCACGCTTACTCAAGATCCCTATCTTCTCTCACTTCTATTTACTGGCTGTTTCGTTTCCCATGTGTAGTAATTGCCTCCTAAAATTCTCATGTTTGCTGATTTTTTTAACTGGATGAGTTTTAAAATTATTCGTATTATTTTGATATTCCATTGTCCACGTTACATCATGTGGACGAGTTCAGTTCCTAGAACTTACTGGCTGAGATGAAGTCCCATTTCCTGAAGAGCTTGCTCCTGCTCCTCACAGACTTTCTCTAACTGCTGCTTCTCATCTTGCAGTTTTCTCAGTTCCTATAAAATCAAGCACAAAATCAAGTTTTTTGTGTGCTAAGTTTGACCTATAACCTAGGTCAATCTAAACTACCCAGGCAGTTCACAAGAATAAGCCCATTTACAAAGCTACCTATTTCTAAGGCTTGATTTTTAGAACTACAAGGGTGAACTACCCATGGGTTCCTGTAGAGCACAAACAATGAAATCATTTAACCATATTTACCAGAAAGAGAGGAAGATTTTCAGACTTCAAACATCCTTGAGCGTAGCTAAAATGCAGCAGTCCTATGCCCACAAGTGCGCGTATAGACAGATACTGGTGTACAATTGTGCCTTCAAAATCTAAACTGCTCCATAGACGGCAGCAAATTCTCTTTAGGTTAACAAGAATGTTCACGCTTAAAAAGTAAATTGCATTCAGTTGTTTTGAATGCTTGAGAACGTGTTCTTATTTTATTGCATACAGTTGAAAGACCTCAGACTGTCACTGAAAGCTCTGAACTTGCCATTTCCTACCCGAGCAGGGGTATCTCACCGTGGGACAGCTGATGAGTGTTTTGTCCCCAGCTGTCCCCCCTCAGCTTCAGCTGCGGACTGGCGAGCGGCTCAGACACAGGCAAAGCTAAGGCAGGGCAGGCACAAACCACCTCTAGCTACGCTGTTTTCATTGCCTGAGCCCTGTCTTGGCATTTCATGTGCAGATTTGCGGTGTGTTATGTCAGCCAAGCTTTTGAAACTGCTCAAAGGAGAGCAGTGCAGAAGAAATACTCTACTACAGATGCAAACGTTGCACTGGTTCTAAGTCAGCTTTAATCCTGACCATGGGCACATTTGCACTGTGCGTACCTTTTTCAGTCCTTCCATTTGTTGCAATTCTGTTTTAAGCAGAGTGGTAGCATCCTTCTCTTGGTGTAGTTCTCTTTGCAAAGTTTGTCTCTGTTCCTTTTCAGATTTTAACTCCTTTTCCAGAGTTGAGCTATTTAAAAATAATTCATTCTAAGAAACTCTACAGCAGAAAAATATCCTATAGCACTTAAGGATAGCAACAGTATGAGAAGAAGAAACCTTGTCCAAAAGAGGGCAAAAAACTAGAGTGGTGTTCTGGGAAAGGCAAAAACAGGGATGTTATGGCAGCAGACATCAAAAACAATTATTAGCATTTTCAGGTCAGAGAAAACAAGCAGCAATGAATGGCTAGAAGAAAAAAGAAAAAAAAAAAAAAAAAAAAAAAAAAAACAAAAAACACAAACCACCCCAAAACAAAAACACAAACCCAATCCCCACAAGTACATATTTGATCACCTGTGTTTAAACAGCCGTGTTTAAAAATGACACTCTACCCTGAAGCCTGAACAGTGAAAGGAGCATTTTCTATAGGTATTAAAAATCTTTAGAGGATTAACATTCCCTAAAAACACCAGGACACTCCCCCAAACCCCTCCAAAAACCCCACTCCATTTGGATGACAGTCACTTACATGCTCAGCCTACAAGCATGGCTGTGTTTATCTCCTGATTTAGTAAAAAAGCAATTGAAAGCTCCACTGCCAGTCAGAATGACCAGATTTCTACCAGCACTCTGTGCTCTTAAATTGGATGTTCTGGAAAAAGCATTTCAAAATCCTCTTGCTAACTGTGCACTATATAGAAGTGCTGTGCTTTCCTAGATCTTGCATGCCACTGTTAACTCTTGTTGAAACCAATATAATTCAAACCTACCCCTCTTTAGACCTTAGCACAGAAGGAGTAGAAAGCACTTCTTAAAGAAAAGGTAGAAGTGAAGGTAAAAAAACCTAATGAGATTAAATACCATTTGCTATCCAGTTGGGACATCTGTTGCCGGCAAGTGTCAAGCCTGCCACCAAGCTCTTGCTTCATCTTGTTGCATCTTTCTTCCGCAGCCTGCCTTGCCTTTTCTGCATGCTGCAATCTACGAAGTAAGGAACATGTACATTTGTTGTCCATTCACATACTCCTTACCTACACCCTCTCCTTCTGTTCTTTTAGATTTACCATACAGGTCTTTATAAAAGCTTGAACTGAAAATGGTATTGGATTAAAAAAAAAA
>VYZM01010782.1:783539-798656 GCA_013398915.1 Dromas ardeola | reverse complement strand
CCGCAGCCCCGGCCAAGCATTGGCAGGAGCGGTGCCCGCCCATCTCTATCCTGCTGCTTGAGAAGAGCTGGGTGCAGGACACAGCCCGGCCGAATCCCACCCAACGCGCGCATCCAGAACTAACACCGGGGGGAGAGCGGTCGCTGCCCCGGCCCTGCCGCTCCCAGCACCTGCCGTTCCCCGGGGGGACGCGGCAAATAAACCGCCCCCCTCCCCGGGGCCTAGCGCCGCCTCAGCGGGCGGCGGGGCCCTACCTGGGCCGAGGCGAGGCGACCCCCCGCCCGCGTTACCGCGGCGACAGCACGCGCACCCCCCGCCGCCCCCGGCGAGCTCTCGCGAGAGCGCGCGTGGCGAGGGCGGGCCGCGCCCGCCGCCATTTTGGAAAGGGTTTCTGCTGGGGGGACATAGTAGCGTCGTCCCTCAGCCGTCCCGCCAGGCTTTATCGCTGCTCCTCACCGCCACGGCGGGACGGGCCCTCCTCCTGTAAACCTGAAGGAGGGCGTGACAGAAACAGGCTGCTGGCTGCCACTTTTCCCTCAGTCAGTAACAGGTTCTTGAGAGGGGCTGCCGACAGCAGGCCAGTGGCCACCTAAACTACCTTCTGAGCCAATGCTGTTGCGTTAGGAGAGTCCTGTCACCTGTGGATCAAATGGTCAGACTCCCTTGCAGAAATAGCAGTTGCAGAAGATCAAGTCAAACAGGTAGAGCCCCTGCGTCAGTCACATGCAAGATCATTAACACTATTCCTAACACTATACAAGTCTCTTTGGGTACTATTACCTTCCTCTTTGTGTACGTAAAGGTGTATGTAAAGTTGATGTCAGATTAAAAATGAGGAAAACTCCGTATCAGAAGAGTAAAAGCAGGGAGTCATTCTAATCAAACTGATCTTGATCACAAAGCACAGAGTCCTGTCTTCTCAGTAGCCTTTTGTATCAGTGACTATAGTCAATATAGTAGATGCCTCAAAATTGCATATAATGTCTTGAGACAAGACTGAGAACTAAAAGGGCTGTAATATTTTAAAATTTGATGTCAATATTGTCAAGTTACACCTCAGGAACAGAAAATCAGTAACTTTAAGTCTTGGGGTGTTTCAGTAGCAACTCGCCAACTTACTTTGAGGGTTTCCTGAATTTGAATTTTTACTGTATCAGGAATATTTTGCTTGTAAGCCTTGCTCAAGATACACATTTTGTATTATCCACAAGACTTCCAAAAAAATAAAATACCGTGAATGAAATGTTCCTTAGGAACACAAATTTAAACAGTGTCTTAATAAGGGTTTGTTTTAAGTTAAATAATATTTTTTAGACTGTTGCAAATTTACACAGTCAAGTACCTCTTTTGCAAGTTGGTGCATGCAAGATAAGACAGGTTCTTAGACACATTACCAAAGCCAAACCTGAAAGATTAGGAATCGGGTTACCTAAGTGCAAAAGATCACAGACATTATGCTGCAATCTTTAAGAATGCAGCCACACAGTTTCATATGTGATTCAGTTAAACAGATTTGTTTTAACATATTTTTGAAGCCCCATGCTTTGTTTACTGTAATTATTCAGCACACTTTTAAGTCAGAAAACACTGAAGAACAAAGAAAAGCTAGCAATTCTCCATCTCATGGTCTTTAAGACTGCAAGTCTTTCTTGATTTGTATCCTTTAGATTTGTAGCTCCCTGCTTTCTCAGCCAGGTAGGGCATAATTTCTTCAATGGCAAACGCTGGTTTTATGATGTGCCTTTCTGTATGTCCAACTGACTGTGTAGCGTGCGGCCCAGGTTACATGTGATCAACAGATCTGAAGTAGCAGGCAGAGGTTACAAAATCTCTCGAAAAAGATGGTATCAGGGAACAAGTTGCTAGTTTTCCACAAGTAGTCTTGCAGACCTCAGCTTATTTCTTAAAAATACGTGCTTTAAATTGAATTTACAGTGCTTGGTCAAAGGTAATAATGAATAGGTAGAACAGGTGATTTATTACCTGTTCACATTTCATATCTAAGTTATGAGCAGATTTTTCTTACAGAATTTTCCATGAAACTCATCAACGTATTATCCAAATACTTCGAACAATTTGGGGAGGTAGCATTGTATTCCCTTACTTTACAAATAAGAAGCTGAAAGATTATGGTAAAAGTTCCATGAAGTGTGGGAGCTCCATTTCAGGCAAGAGAATATTTTATTCCCCACCTGTTGCCAAATGCTGTATGTTGTTTTGAATTACATCTATTCCCAGCATTATTCCACATGCAACTGAAGAAAAAAAAGGATATTCTGCCCTTCGTCAGGTTAGATCCCAGGTGCTCAAGATGGGCATCCAGGAAACAAATCTGTGAGAAGTTTGGTGTAAGACTTAGAGATGCAGGAAAAGACAAGAACCTATTTTTTTTCAGGACAGAATTAATCTTAAATGGTGACTATACAACACTGAGGAATTTTTACAAAAAAATAAAAAAGTCCATCAGCAGTACTTATTTTGCTATGCAGTCACAATTCATCCCCACAGAACTCCAACTTGAATAATTAATATCATCAAAACCAAGAAGGTCAGCACCCGTTAGCAAAACCGAGCTCCATTGCTCCAAAACCACTAAGCGCTAACCTGACAGCCTGGGGTGCAAGACTCCAGGCCCAATTATTGCTATATTTGAACGGTCTTGTTTCCATGTTACAGTTATCACTGAGATTTAATTTCCATACAAATTCAACTAAAGGCATTTTAATTCAGTTCTAAGAGACCTGTTCCATAAGTACGTATGGTTGCTATATCCATGAATACAGCTGTTTAATAAAGCAAGCTGTGGTTAAATAGAAGGCATTTTTAGCATAGTTAAACAGTAACTTATAACAAATCTATATCTTAGTTCACTTGTCCACTTTCTGACATGAAAGCTATATGAGAAACACAGTACAGTTCCTTCTCTGAACCAGCACACTGAGGACGGATAACAAATTGGCTAAATCACTTACCAGTGCAGTCAGACTGCTGCTGAGGTAAACTCCACGGGAGGGGGAGAAAAGGAATAAAATAAAAAGCTTACTGCATAAAACTAAAGTCAAATTTCCCAAATATATTAAGAGTTTAGGATTCTTCTGATTACAATAAGTTTTGTGAAGTTCTACATCTGTGTTGTTTTTATAATTTTGCTTAAATAAAAAAAAAAACAAACCGGCAGCATCAGATTTTCTAAAATAAATTGAAAGTAATAACCATGCACCACTGATACTAATCAACAGCACTTACGGGAGCAAACTTATTTGCGCACCATAAAAGCAAGTTTACTAAATAAACATAACCATACTTGTTTTTGCTGTGCTGTCATTGCTGACTGGTTTGGATATGAATCCTACCAAAGATGCAGACTTCAGAGCGCTGCCGTAGCTCAGCGCCAAGTTCTCCGAGGCTTTCTTGGCCAGCGACAAGATGGGAGCCGACCACCTCGCTTCCTCCGTTTTCTCTTTTTCCTCGTTTTTGAGCTCAGTCGTATTAGGAATCTGTTTTTTGTCAATAATCTCAAAGTCTTCTTTTATTTCCGCGGCAGATGCGGTGCAGCTCTCCCCTTCAGCCATCTTTAACGTGTCATATGACACTAGTCATGAGCAATCGAGTCGGCAGCCCCACGCCCTGCCTGCCTGCCTTCTGCCGGTTGGAAGGCAGGTACCGTAGAGCCAACTGAACCGTTTGGAAGCAGCTGCATGCATAAGCAGGACTATAAAACAGGCCTTTCCAGAACTGAGCACTTCGCTTGATGTTCTGAGTTAAAGACTCGGGGAGTTGTGAAAGATGAAGAAAGAATTTACTTTGAAACAAGTTGTGAAAGTAACAAAAATACACTTTAAAGGTTTTTATTGCTACCTGTCTTCCCAAACTCATTTTCAATTAGAAAGTTTATAGTATCTTTTGACATCCCAGATTTATGCAGTTAAGTCGTGAGAACTTAAAGAGATCTTTATTACTCTGCCTATAATCTGAGTCATCGTAACTTCATTAGAATGGTGGATGGGTACGAGAGGTTCAGTGTTGTGAGTACTGCTTGCTCACATCACTGGTGTTACAAATAACTGTAGTCAGTAAGGCTACTTCATTAATGTATTTGGGCTGTGTTTGGTAGAAAAGATTTATCGTGAAGGGGAACTGAAATTACCCGAGTATGAAAATTTTACCTTACTGGGTGTCTCAAATATTGACGTAGCCTACTGATACATGGCTTATTACCCATTTTTCCATCCAGCAACTGTATGTGCTTGAGATACATATTTAGTCATGAGATAGATGATGCATATTAGCCTTTTTGCTACATAGACGAAAGGGATTTTTTTGTTAAGAAATGTGAGGAGGAGGAGGGAATAGGAGAGCTGAAGATCAATTTCAGGAGTCTTGCAGCAAAATAAATCTTCATGTCTGTATCTTATTTGTTCTCCTACTATAAGCTACTTTAAGATTGATTTTGTCCTCTTGGCTTCTCAGGCACTGAAAATTTAACAACTTTTATTCCACAAAAACACAGGTAGCTCATGTATTTTTGTTGACAATTCAGAAGTCAGCAGCCTCTTATTCAACCATGATTCATGTGAGCTAAGTATAGGCTTTAAGCTACTTTTGCTAAAAGGTTATACAGATAAGTTTACGCCACCTTGTGGACTCCAGCAGTATTTGGCTGTGTTTATAAGGACAAAGTATCTAATAGCTTTGTAGGTTGCTATCTTGTAGTTGACTATATGAATATACCTCTGTTTGACTTGAGTGTCGAAGAATTTACATTGATTTTCTGCCTTTTACTATCCACCCAATATTAGATTCAAGGCAATATTGGCTAGAGACATAAAGCAGAATTCTAAGCATTGAAATCACTTTTCTTTTTCAATACATCTGAAAAATAGGGCATAAACGTTTTTTGACTGAGAAAATAAGAGCGAACCAAGACTCCTGTTTCCCTCTCAGTATGTTGCTCCCATAAGGTAATGATGCAGCAGACTCCCCATTACAGCCTTACGCTTTGCTACTTTGTAAAAATATTAAGTGAAACTACCACACATAGTCTGTGATCATCTTTGCTTATGTTACTATTAAAGAAACATTTGATCATTTTATTCCAAGTGACTCCTGAGATCAAGTAGGAAACTTCATACTGTGCGTAAGAAATTTGCTAAAATTTTTTTGTTACACAGCCATATGATTTAATTGGGCTTCACTTATTACCACTTGGTCAAAATGACTTCAATGTTATGAAGTCAGCCACTGAATGCATTAAATACCCTCCTTCCTCACACTACTTCTTATTTTAAAGCAAGCAAGTCTTGTAATATTGTAAATGAGCCCTAAGTTAAAGGGGTTTGTTTTGTTTACAAAGTACAATTTCCTAAGGAGTCATTTGGGGCGGCCAAGGAGGATGTAGTTTATACAGGATACAGCTTTAAGCACATAAAAAAAAAGGGGGGGGAGGGGGAAGTGGTGTTACTTTGGTTTCGATTCACAGATTTATCAAGGAGAGGCACTATGCATGAATAACACTACTCAGTTTTAGTTTTGAGAGTGGGTTTATTTTTATCTCTGTCTTCTGCAGATGATAATATTTCACCACTGTAGTCTCTTTACAGATCACTAGTCCAGCTCTTGCTACTCATGTGAAGATGAGCAGTGTTTTCTTTTGAAAGACTATTATGTGACTTGTCTAGATCTGCCAAAGTATGTAAATGTCAATTCTGTGTAATAACAAAAATAGGATTTTTGAGACTTAAAGTTCTTAAAGCTCGCTGAAAAGTTAGTCAGGGAACTAGGTGACTCACTCACTACTTTTTGCTTTTCCTAACAATAGAAATAAACAAGATGCTTCTAAAGAAAAAGTATCATTTTGAAGCTGTCTGAGCTACATGAAATTCAGTTGCATTTTCATGCAGATCATGCATGGCCTTGTTTGGTTTTACCATCACCTCCTTCCTCTGTCTTCTTAAAAGAAGGGAAAAAATAAAAATCACATTTGAAATATTTAAATAATGGTGAATTCAAAGTATAGTAAAAGATTATTCCTGAAGGATTCCTATTTTAATCAGGAAACCGCATTTAAGACAAAAGTCTGGCTAGCCAAAATGGAAGATAATTAATTTTAGAATAGGAGAAGCTATATTATTTATGTTCAGTGATGTTGAAAGAAATATTACTTTTCAGGCAATGATACTTAGCAATACAGTTGATTTGGTTAATTCCTCTATCTCAAATTTTTTGCGGTAATGTTTTAATAAACTCTTTCGCCATTTAACATTTCAAGTGAATCACTCACTTTAAATATTTAAAATCAGCAAAAATGCTACTGTATGCTAAAGGGTGAAATTCCACGATTAGCTGTCAGTTACATCTTACATTTCTATAACATATTCAATCAGCAAAACATAGATCACATTTCAAACTACCTTTAAAAGGGTAGTAGTAATAAACACCAAGTGTAGCTATAGTTGGAATAACATAAAAAACCCGACCCTGGTCTGTTGTGTGTTTAACAGCATATTATAGAAAATTCACAGAGCAATACAAATCACAGTATTTAGCAAGAAGAATTCAGTGTTTGCCGAGTAGAGCTGGATCCACCAAGTTGTGAGCAACCACTTTGTGCTACCGTGATGGCAATAAGCTATACGTGTATGTAGTGCCACTATCAGAAGTCATATTTCAGCGGCATCAAATACCAATAAAAGGCTCCTTGCTTATGTTGTACTATTCCCTCTCTCCCCATTCCTCAAACCACTAAATCATTCTTCCCCTTACGGACTGGGATAAGTGAATGTCAGTTGAGGAAAAACAGTATTAGGAAATGATAACATCTTTCCTTTAGGAAGTCATAAAAAAAAAACCCCTCACACCAAAATCAACCCCTCAAAAAATTCCACAGCAGTGAATAAATTCCCTCATTATAACAGTGATTAAGTTATTAGAGGCAACAGTTTTAGCTGTTGTTCTACCTCTAGTGCAGCTAATTAGCTGACATCCTTTCCATTCACTTCTAATCAAAGCATGATTTCTTTTTTTTTTAAAATGGATTATTTCCAACTGTGTCATCTCACCTGTAGAGTGAAAGCAATCATTAGCATTTAAAAAAAAAACAACCACCTCATTGTTCTCCCTGATCCCAATGTACCAGCTAGTGCCATCCTTGAAAAAGATTCTCATTACTACTGAAAGAATCAGCTGTTTGAAACTCATTTCAAAGGTCATTAGAGTCCCTGAGAGGAAATGGAAATAGTATTAGGTGGAAATGGGCATCACTGTAGTAAATAAAGGAAAAGATAGAGTAGAATATTGGAGAGTAACTTGCATTAAGATATTGGCATGGAATCAAAAGATCAGCAACATAATTCAGTGTATATTTAAATCAGCCAGTTAAGACCAAATACTCAGAAGATATACATTAAATGACAGCCTGAGGAGAAGTGTAGTATATGTATTGTTCTGCTCTGAACTATTGCCTGCTTTTTAGGAAAAATACCCAGCCTTTTAATAGCAGCATTGTGAACTGGAATGTGGAATATCAGAAAGCAGGTAAAAACAACACAATGATATTCCTTTTTGTTATTTAACATGTTATTTGTTGGTACTGTAAAAAGAGAGGTAGCAAGCAGGACTTCCCACTAGGGGACACCATGGCACTACTTTATTCACAGAGCAGCATCTAACATACAGCAAGGACACACTGAGAGCAAATATCATGTTATGAAGCTACCTGGGAAAAAACAAATAGCTCACAAGGTGTCACCTTCCCAACAGGCACTGTAAATACCAGATTTTTGTGCCAGCCTTAAAAAACCACGTGGATTTTAGAGACTATCTTTAAGTGGTCTTCTGTTGGGAACAGAACTGAGCAACATCACATCAATGCCTCTTTAAAAGCTTTACTTTCTTGGAACAAAGTTTTTAAAATAGGAAAAGAAACAAGCTAGGATGCTTACCCGAGCAGCTCCTGAAGTTGTAGCGCTCTGTGATATAAACTGTGCTAATAGAGACCACGTGGGGAAAAGGAATTAGTTGCTTGGCTAGCTTGTATAGGAAGTCCAACTTGTGACTGTTGAGTATGTGTCCAGGAACATTCTGTAATGTAATCCTACCTGTTAATGAATTCAGGGTTATTTACCAGTTCTGGAGTTTCATGTGGGATTATGAAATGATTAGTATTTTACAAAAGATTTTGGTCTGTTAAAAGTTGTTACATAACGTTCCAAGCACTTTGCTAGATTTGGGAAGTTTGGATAAATGGTATAGAATCATAGAATCATAGAATGTGTTGGGTGGGAAGGGACCTTTAAAGGTCATCTAGTCCAACCCCCTGCAGTAAGCAGTATAATTTGGTCTAGTCTACAGACCAAATCAGAAATCAGAGCACATCTGTTTGAATAGTGTGATTTATGACTTCCTGACCTGTGTGGTTTTGGGTTGCATTTTTCATAGCTCACCTGTTTTGGTGCTTACTACCTTGGCTTTTTTCTACTATTGCATGCAGACAATTTTGGATCAAGTATAATTTTGAAAGTTTTATAAAAGTGGTGTAAATTGACTGGACTGAGGGGCATAGGGTCAGGGGAATTATAAATGTGATTACAGGCTGAATCCTAGTAAGATATGAATGCAGTATCTTTGAAATGTGCTGACATTTTTGCTATTTAATGCAGTTCTTAATTAACACACATGTGAATACTTATATGTGACTTAATTAGCTGAAGAAATGGGCTCATATAATTCTATTAATATAACAGAAATGTTGCAAATTGCAGAATAAAACATTGTTAGATATTATATGATAAGTCAATGAAATACCTTATACAGTCCCTAGGCAAGTCTAGAAAAACACCTTTATTATACACAAAAACATTGTTAATTATTTTAGTCACATATTTTAAAAGAAAATATTGGGAGTTCATTAAAAATTTAATCTATTATCCATGAAGATTGAAAAAATTCAGACTCCTCCTTAAAAGATAATTCCTCTCCCCCCAATAACACGGCATGATTTGCTATAGCATGGCCACAAAAACTTGTAAGACAATCACTTTATCTGTGGTGAGTGGCTCCCAGTATTTCAGGTTTCTCCCTTTCCTGCCCAATTGCAGACACAAGTTTGGTTATTCTAGGCTACACAGTCATTTTCTGAAAAGCTTTGTAAATTTGCTGGATGCAATAGAACTGTATGGAAAATTATTTTAATGTTACTAAATAATGGTATTATAAGAATGGCAGAGTTCTAGAGGAGTTTAAATTTTTGCAAAGTATGGCACGTATCAGATAACAAAGTGTTTTGCTTTGCCTCCTGTAAAAAAGGAAAAAGGATAAATTAGGCAAAGGATATTAAGTTTCCTACAACATATTTAAGTGGTAAGTTTCTTCCTCAATAGGAATACTAAAAGAATCTTTTCCATTTAAGATACTAAGGAACATTTAGGTGCTTGCATACAATTCTGGTGATGCTGTGCTTGTGCACCTGGGGGCAGAATGGGGCACAAACTGGCTAAGTCTTCTCCACAAATAATTGAGGTCTTATAACTGAGTCACATCCCTAAGATGCAGTAAACAAACAGCTGAAAAAGATTGCAACAGGTGGTGTGAGAAGTGTAATTCTGGGCTTTTTTGTTGCCTTTGATTTTCTCAGTTTTCTGATTGCTTTGTGAATGACTCTGCATACTAATTAGTAAGATATCTAGAGAGCCTAAACTGAAAGTGAAGTCAATAAATTTTTAGCTAGATTTTTGGTTTTGTTTTAAATAAGAACAGTATCTTCTCTCTCTCCTTTCTTTTCCTTCCTCAGATCTTTTATCCTTGCAGAGCTGTAACCAATGGTTGGTTTGCTACATTTAAGGATAACTCCCAGACCCTTTGATTCAATAGGAATTTTCACTGGGGGGAAAAATGAACTAGGTGTTTCACAGATGTGCAAAAGTATTTTAGTTATTGACAGAATCAAAGGGAAACCTAAGCTTTTGGATAATGCAAGTGTGTAGCTCAGTTAGCTTCACTGTTTCTCTGTTATCAGTTCCGCTCACATTACAAGTTAGGCTAATTTCTCGTAAGGCCTTTCCATGCTTCAAGAGGAAGATGGAAACTTGAGTAGACAGGTTAGATGTTAACAGTGAGACTGCTTAGCAATCTCTCACCAACAATTCTTTAGAAATATCTTTGCTACTCCATTTGAAGGAATTAATCATATGTAAGCATCTCATCTTTGGAAACAGAACTGAAAAACATAGGACACCAGTGACTCAAGTGGTTTAAACTAATCTAAGCTGGGCCACAGGAGTACTGCTGTTCTCCTTTTCCTCCAGCTGTGTGTTCCGATTTCTTTGCAACAGCACTGCTCCCCATCTGACCTCTTGATAAGCCAATCAAAAGTAAAAAATGTCAGGAAATTAAGGTTGTAGCTCTCTAGCAGCCTAAGGCAATCTAACTGCTGGTGTTCTTGCTGTCTCTTGTCTGTGGCCAAACCCTTTCCCTCACTCCCTTGGTCATTGGGGTGCTGAGCCTTTTCAGTGCACTGAGTTGGCAAAAAACTGATAACAACAAAAGTTAATAGTTTTTCTGCTGATTTAATGCACTGGAGCAGCTCATATTTTCCAGGTTGTGTGTTGGAAGAATTGCTTGCTATATGGATGTCCTGTCCAACCCCTGCCTGCCCTGAGTTCTTCGCAGAGACTCCACATGGCAGATTAGCAAAACGGATGACAGACTTACTAGTGGAGTGCTTTATCTTAAACATCCTTCTTTCCATCTTTTATCAATCACAGGGGCTCTTGGCACCATACCACCAGTAAATGCATAGGGAAAAAAAGACAGGAATTGGAAGGAGGAATCATTGCCTTGGTAAATCCCCAAAGCTTCTAATAACCAATGGATTAGGGACTTTGTGATTAGGAGTTGCATCTGAAGTAGCCATGTTTAAATAAAGAGAATAAAGAGAAAATATGATCTGAGACATAAGGCTTGTATGCCCAAAAAGCAAAACCTCCACAGAAGACTCCAAATGATTATTCTTTCAAATTTGTTCTTTTTAGATCCTCAATTTATACTGTTCCTGACATATACTTTTAACCTTGAATGCTGGTGGTATTATCATGTGGGCATAGGTAACTTCCTTCCTTAAATCCTGAGAAACAGAGCAACCAAGGAAGCATTACAAATTTTTCATCTAGAAAAAAATAGAAGGGTCTAATAATGCCAAATACATTTAGTGTGCTACACATGGCATCCACTAGAAGTGCATACAATGGCAAATTTCTGTTGACACCTCACCTCATGTAATACAGATCTCTTTAAACTATTTCACATGATCAGCAGAGTTTCTTTTTGTACAGAAGACCTCCTTCTTAGGGGTGAACTTCAAAAGCGCACAAAGATGAAAGTTACAGAATTTCTCAAATGGTGAAAGAGCCATAATTTATAATAACTAGGGTGGCAATAAAGAAGTGTAATAATGGCTTCAATGAAATGAAGTGGAGAACATTAATCTTTTTAGGTGAAACTTGTTTAAAATTTTGAGCTGCGTGAAAGGAAGAGACCTCTAATTGAATTGCCACTTTGTGCAAGTGGGGAGACAAAGATACCTCCAGTAGATGGCTGTGTTTTGTTAACAGAGAGTAGTAATTGGCACCCAGCTGTTAAGATACAGTGTCTTGCCATCTTTCCTTTTCCTCTTTGTTCTATTAATTCCAGAAAATTTTACACATTGCCCTGACTACTGCTTAGAAATATGGTATTAGTAACTGTAGCAAAACTTTCTAGTCCTGTATTCAAATAATCTCCCTCTTTTAAAAACCAAAACAAAAACCCCAAACCTTCCTCTGAAAATGGCCCTATTGACTGGAGCGAGGAAGAAAAATGTGAGTCCCTAAAATAGTAATATAGGCTGAAGTTAAACAGTTTTGTTGTTTTTCCCATAAACATAAAGCAAGCATTTATTTTTTTAAGCATAATAAGAGCAATAAAAACTCCTGTCATTCTCTGCCAATTACCATTTCAGGCTGTGATCTTGTCAGATTTCATAAGCTCCAGACTCCAGTACTGCCAGGATATGTTGGTATTGATCTTCCTTGAGTCAATGCTTTATAATGGTTTAGGGCATAAGGCTACCCAAGGCGCGAACTTTCACGTAATACTGAGGCCCTGCTTTGGTCTTTAACCATTTCAGGGTTGCCGTATGCAGTCTGTAAATAATGAAGGAGAAGATCTCTTGTGTTTCACAGTATTGCGTTGGTGTGTTACCACTGCAGTCCTGGGAGTCTTAAAAAAGGATAGCATTTCAGGTGCACCTCCAAATGTTCCAAATATGATGGTTCTTGCCAGTCAGGCATCCACTCACAGAATGAGCAAATCTCAGTTTTACTATTAATGTTTTCTTTGTTTTTGAAAAATCCACAAGTAGTTTCAGGTAGAGGAGAAAATCTGGATATGCTGCTGAAAAAGATGAGTAAATTGGATAAAAAGGCACTCACAGCTGGTTGCATTTTGGCTGTAAATTGAAAAGTCATTGAAGAGTTGCATGGTGTCAGAAAAATAGTTGGTTTTGCTTTTTGGAGAAAATGTTATGTTTATATGTAAGACAAATACTACTTGATTTAAAAACTTCACAGTTCAATACTAAGTCATACTGCATTTTACTCATAAAGAGAAGCCTTATGGCTAAGACACTGGAGAGGGACATAGAAGATCTTTATTCTATTCCCAGATCTGTGGCAGTTTATTTATGTCCTAATACTTATATTGTTTATGATTCAGAACTTTGGCTTAGTTTTCTTTCTACAAAATAGTCACTATCTTCCTTCATTTTGTCTACTTAGACTGCAGGCTGTTTGGAATGGGGACTTCTTATTGTATTACTAAATGCATATATCATGCCTGACACAAACAGACCTAATGTGGTTTGGATAAGAAGATATATATATTTAATGCTACTGTTTAAAAAAAATTATTGTAAAGTGCTGCCATTGAATTGGAGTGCTTCCAGTTAAGGTTACTTTTATGTCTGGTCATAGAGAAGATGTTTCACAGTGAAAACTATAAATTTTCATTAGCAAAACCAACTAAATTTGCCACAGGCTTCTAACTTCAGCTCATGACATGTCTTTGAAAGTAAAGTATCTTAGTTATTTGTTATTTGTAGAGGCTGAGCTGCAAAAATCCATATGTGCTTGAGAAATGATGTAGGTATGATGGATCCCAAAATAAGAAAGAGGAAAGAAAGGAAAAAGCAAAATTTTGTCTTGAGTGGACTGGATGCGAGAGAGAATTTTGAACATATTTCAACTTTTTGATAGTGCAATTGTAGAGGATTGGGACTGCATGATAATAGAGAAGAGTTCTAATCTTTTTTCCTTATATGACTGACATCTTATATTTTTCCACCATTGTGCCCGTATTTTATAAAACCCAATTAAAGAAAAAACAGTTTGATTCTTAATATAGGCATTGCCACAATTTTAGCATAAACCCAGCTTTTTTTTAGGCTAGTCTCTAGTTAGTGCAGATACAAAAAATAATGGAACTGTGGATCTAGGTGGCAAGTTAACTATTTTTTAAAATAATTTCTGATACAGATCTCTCTTCATTTGATTATGACAGTCTGTAGAGCTTCCTTAGCTCTACAGAGAGCCACAAAATTATCAAAGGGCTGGAGCACTTCTCCTATGGGGACAGGCTGAGGCAGTTGGGTTATTCAGCCTGGAGAAGAGAAGGCTCTGGGGAGACCTTATTGCAGCCTAACAGTACTTAAAGGGGGCTTAAAAGAAAGATGGGGACAAACTTTTTAGCAGGGCCTGTTGTGATAGAACAAGGGGTGATGTTTTTAAACTACAAGAGGATAGATTTTGACAGGATATAAGGAAGAAATTTTTTACAATGAGGGTGGTGAAACAGTGGCACAGGATGCCCAGAGAGGTGGTAGATGCCCCATCCCTGGAAACATTCCAGGTCAGGTTGGACAGGGCTCTGAGCAACCTGATCGAGGTGAAGATGTCCCTGCTCTTTGCAGGGCGGCTGGACTAGATGACCTTTAAAGGTCCCTTCCAACCCAAACTATTCTATGTTTCTATGATTCTAATTAGCCAGCTTCTTTTTAAATTCGATTTTAGATCAGAATCAGCACTGAGTGGCTTGATTTCTGATTTTACTCATTCTGTAAGGTTTTACTTCTAGAGCAACTCTGAGATGCACTGAGCACAGAGTCCAAGGGAAAATACTTGCTTTGTGGCTAAAGTGTCTCTGAAATTTATTGAATCCAGTCTTGTGATAGAGTGGAGGTAGTGCCAAGATCTGAACTTTGGGCCTCAGAGTACTCTCTTCTCAATTCTGCTTTTCGTGTCTCTCTTCCTCCTTTATGTTCCCAAAGTAAGCAGAGTTGATGGTGTCATGATCACCCTGCTTTCTTAGCTAAAATTTATATCGCTTCATGAAGATGAACTTCACTGGCATTAATTAAAGGTATGATCCCTGCTTCTAGAGAAGGAAACAAAAAAACATAATGTGACCAAGTGATCTTGCTAATCACGTTTCAATCTTTGCAGTGAATAATTGATAGGAGATCTGAATCTCAGTGAAGTAATATTAATTTATACTCATGGACAGGACAGAAGACACAGAAAGCTGGTAAGAATTTGCTTTGGGATGTTCCCTCAGGATAGGGACCTTTTTCATGATCGCAGCTGTGAGGCTTATTGTTACTTTTATTCAAAATTCCAGAAAACCTTTATTGTCCAGGGCAGATGTGGAGTATATAGATGCTAGTAATGGAAAGGTGGAATGTGATCAAATATAACATACGCTGTTCTTAGGGACCATAGGAAACAGAGATGGAAACAGGGCTGATAACCAATTGTAAGAAACAAAAATCCTCAGATGTTTTCCTGCGCAGGTTTACGGAATTTCATCTTTTGTATCAAATCTTGCATTATGTCTGAGCCGGTGCGGTAGCTTACAACCTCCAAGAGGACAATTTCACTTCTTACTCCTTTTTTTCCCCTCATTTGCAGCAGCATGTTCCTCCCTTCATCTTCCTTCTGTTGGCTCAGGTACACATCTGACACTATCATAGGCTGATTCATCTAAGTAAATGAGAAGAAACACCACCCCCCCCAAAATAAAAAATCCTCG
>VYZM01010782.1:719978-766262 GCA_013398915.1 Dromas ardeola | reverse complement strand
AATGAAAAAACACAGTACTTGCCTTTTAACCAAAAAAAGGGCTTGCTACTCTGATCAGGAATAAATGAATAGGAGAGATGCTTCTGTGGAACGAAAGCAAAGGTGAAGCATGTATTGTCTAAGACTCTTTCTCCTTTGAGAACATCAAATTTCCTCTGATTCAGGAGAAAGTGTTGAGGTCTAGGTTCTTATTCCTCACTTTGGCAAATACTCATCCACGCTAGCGCCAGAACTAAAGTCTTCAGACATGAGATTGCTCTCAAACTCTCATAAAATGCGCTTTTTTTTCCTCGTCATATCATATCAAGACAGTGCAAACATCAATGCCATTTAATGAACTGTGATGCCAGCTCATTGGTTCCAGGCAATAACTTTTTACTTAGCTCTACTACACAAAGATTAATATTAGCATGATCACTTCATCTGATTATTATTTTTAAGCTGTCCCAATTTTATGGATGTTGTTTGAATAAATTGTATTTGTTCTTCTTCCACTTGCAAGCACAGTTCCCTAATATTAAATCTTCCAACATCCTGCATCCTTTCTATCAGGGTGTGCTGTTGCTGAGCAACACCAGATTTGCTCTTTAAAATTATCCAGGTTTCTTTAGCCAGCTTTATGAGTTGGTTCAGCAGGGAAGCAGTAATATGTCTTAATGCTTTAAAAATATACATATTTTTTGTTCAAACTATTTATTAACATTTCTTGTATTTGGGCCATCATACATGGGTATGTGGCTATACATTTAAAAATATATAGTTTCACATAATTTTTTAATTCTGGTATGTGTTTTTTTGTAATTATGTAACTGTACTTGTATAACATACATTATCTCCTTATACATATGTGCAAGAAGAGGGAAAAATTAAAACATACATGTATTTAGGAAACTTCTTATTAGAAAGATTTTTAATTGATTTTTTTTTTCCTAAAGCATATATATTTCTGCCTTCTGAATGGTGTATGAGTGTGGATTCTTTATATTGGAGCTTTAAGATGATTCACCCTTCTGCTTAACCCTGCTAACTCTCAATTTTCTAGATATCATAAAAGTTGGCAAAATGTTTCTTTTCACCTTATAGTTGAGTGCTGTAGGAATTATCTTCCTGTAGATTGAGCACTATTAACTATTTCAACATGGGCTGTAATTTCAAACCTTTACCATGGGACCATGTAAATCGTAAATGTTTTATTCATCAGTGACAATTTTTAACGACAATAGCAAAAAATTGCACTTGTAACACTTACTTTATTGAACTGATCCTGTGAATAGTATGGCCATAATCTAGCAAGGTGATACAATGTATGCGTACGATTTGCATATAGCGTCAATGCGACTCCACTTACCCTTTAATTTGGTAAAGTTATATCTGAACTTTGAGACTCTGAACTCATGATGTGGAGGTATCTTTAACTTCCCTGGACTTGAACATTTCTATAGAATGAACCATATGCAAAAAAAGGAAAGTGGACCTAAGTTTTTGTAGGATTCAGCATTGTAGACACGATGTTGCACCATTGTGGCAGAGAGAGAGTTAAAGGAAGTTTTTTCATTGTCTGTAATGGGAGCAGGATCAAAGTAATTTTAATGGTAATATTTGCTAATTTTTGCAGAAGAAATGATTGCTGTCAATTTTAAAATTACTTTTAGTAAATATGAGATCATGGATTACCCTTTGTTACTGAATACTTTGGTCTGGTTCTGTGGAAAAAAAAATCCTGTTGATTTTTATGGGAGAAAACAAGAGTTCTTTCTGGCCGTTAGAAGGATTTTTCTATTGTTCACCATTGTTTGCAGTAGATGAGTTTTTGATGATGGGTTAAATCCAGTTGACCACTTGCATTTTCTCACTTACTTAGTTGGGAAAGAGGTGTAAGTGTTGCAGCCAAAGAGTCGTTTCTGTGACATTCCTTTTCTAGGACATCAAGATAACAAGGTATGTCTTACAATGTCAATAGAATAGAACAACATTGTCAGTATATTTTCTTACAGACCTGCTTTTTGTCACTTACTTGGGTCATGTGGTTAGTAATGTCTTTGTTTTGTTGGGAAAGTAGCTATGAATCCTCACACTGAAGAAAATGGGAAATTAATTTAATGCAAGCGTCTTAACTAGCCTGTTAAGACTGTGCCAAACCTGTCAAGCACGAGGCACATGGCTTGGCTCTCTTCTTGTGCTTCCTTGCAGCCAGTTTTGTATCTGAACCAACACTGAGGCCTCCGTATGGTTCCGTACGGTAGACTGGATCTGCTTGGCCTGACTCAGGACTTGCATTTGACTTGTGGGGTTGGAAAGCAGGAGAGAGGCTGAAGTCTTGCTCACATGGTGGAAGCTCAGTCTCCTAAGAACCTTAGTGAAAATTATAAACATCACCTACAGCAGAGGGCAGTAACTGCTCTTCTTCTCCTGTTTCATGATTAAGCACATGAGAATGCTTTGAGAGAGATGAGTCTTGAGCAGTCTGCCATGTTTGCACATTGCTAGAGAGCTGTTTACCAGGAGCTGGGTCTGTTTTGAAGCATGTTCTTCCCTGTGTTCAGCAGAAAGCAGTGTTAGTATGAGTTCAAACTGTTAGCACAAGGAGTTGAGAAAACAAACCTGTGGCAATAAGCTCAGAAATGGAGCTGCACTTTCAGGCACTGAAAGGAAGAGGCTGGGCTGTATCTTCATACTTGCTTTGAGTTGATTTTCAGCCTCACTGTTACTAAACAGAGAAATATCTTCAGCCCTTGCACTTCACCCTCAGCTGCGCATATCCACTGTTCTCCAGTGCTAGTGCTTGTAGAGCTATGCAATGAGTCGGATAAGGAAGCTAATTGACTAAAAATGAATATTCAGTGGTTTTTTGCTGGGTTAGTTTGCAGTTGCATCTGTTCCCTTATCAGACTCACTGTGCAACCTTGGGAGAGCTAAAGCCAGCATCAGAGATGCAATGAGAAGGAGCAGCTTCATAGAGAGGGGAATTTAGAAGTACCCCATTTCATTGGCAGACTGGATTTATGCTGGATTAAAGCAGCTGTGTAACCATGGCCACAGATCTCATAGGACAGCGGAAGGGTTTTACAGTTGCTCTCTATGCTTTTCTGCAAAGCCTGTAAATACCTGCTTTGCAAAGGAATAGTGCTGCAAGAACCTTGTGTGTGAACTTCTGGGGGTTTATGGGACTTTTTCATTGTTTGTACGATAAAAGAAGAGGGAATTCTGGGGAGATATCTTTGCATAAACCAACAGTATAGCCATCAGCTGAATGTGTAAGTGGAAGATTCTTGCCTATTCTCCATCACAGCATCCTTCTTATTGACTCTCATCTTGTGCGCTCAAGTCAATATAACGATTAGAGATGAGTTTTAAATTAAAAGGGAGAGAATATTTAACCCCCAGAAGATGAGAAGAAGGAAGTGCTTGAATGCACATGCAGAACACAGAAAGCTAGAAGAAATGCTTTGGCAGTCATTGCAGGAAGAAAAGCACAGCAAAAAATGATCAAAAAATGTTGATTACCACATTCTTGAAGCTGTGAGAGCTCCTTGAAAATGTTGACCCAAGCAATGATTACACCTAAGAGAAACAAAAGGTAATTACTTCGGAGCTAATAAATCCAAGAAGGAAAACAAAAATAGTATCAGGGGAAAGTGTTAAAATGATGTGCAAAGGATGAAAGGATATTTTAAGTCCAGATGTTCCTTTATGAATTTATGGGAAATGAGCCTGCTTTTGAATAGCACTTTGAAAGCCCTCCAAGGAGAAAAAAAAAAGCATTTTAAAATTCTGTAATTCTAATATAGCTGGGAGAAGTCTTTTTATTAATCAGGTCTCAGAAGGATGTCCTCAAATACACCTTTGTATTTCTCTTTAAGAATCTCATTTCCAGCGCGATGCTTGTAAAAAAAAATTGGCTGCAATTAGGTTGTTGGTGTACTTACACCACAGTTTATGACACTAACAGGTAGTATCTGTATGTGCTTGCTTCCCTGTGGTCTGCATGTGGTTATTTGTATTCACCTGTCTCTTCTCTCTTTGCATAGATGGTAAGCTCTCTCTGGACAGAGATAATTTGTTGATTCTGTGTTGCTACACACGTCAGGTGGCTATGTCCTAGCCCTTGGCTAAGGATCCTGCTTAGTGTCACAACAAGGATAATGCCATTCAAATACCACTAAACTTTGCTCGTGCTTCAGAGCCTTCTGACCTCTAACCTGTGCCCATTGTAGTGAATTTCTGCTGCCATTTCTGGGCTAAGTTTGGCTGCTTTGGGCTCCTGACCCTCACTGACCCAATTTATCAAACGGAGTGACAGTAATTCCATTAAGTTGAACAGCTAGTTGGAGAAGAGAAGTAGACTAAAAAGTGAACCATAAAGACTCAAAAAGCATTAAAGCAAATGAAAATAACTCAATGTTTATTACTGAAAAAAAATCTAAGATTTTTTAAGTCAATCTCTTTGTTAAGATATTAAACATAAGCAAATGCTACGTGCTTTGCTGAATCATAGCAGCATGAAAGAAAAAAAAAAGCATATATCCATGCGGTGGACATGAGAAGTGACATTGGTCATGTTCCTCAGGATGAAAGACAAAGTTTAATATACTCTCTAGGTTCTAAAAAAGTGTTTACAAGCCAACTTGTATTTAGTTTTCTTCTTACTAAAGCATTGAAGGTACTTCAATATGGCCAAAATCTCAGTCAGCACCTTTCAAAAGCTGACGGTTTTCTTGGTGTTATTTGTCTACGTTTTCACATAATCAGCATACAAAGTCTTGAAGAAAGCCTATGGCCAGTTAATTAACAGTTTAGTAACTGGAAGAGTTAACTGAGAATGGAGGAAAAGTGTTTTTGATAAATGAGGCTGCTGTTCTTTACTCAGTTGTTAAAGGGTTTGAAGGTGCTGGCATACTGATGCAAAACCTTCAGCAGGTCAGAAGAGTGGGTCACTAGTTTTGTCTCGTGCACTTCAAATCTTAAGAAATCAAATTGCATCCATTCAGCTAAGTGAACTTATGCTTTACTTAAATCATATTGCAAAGCATTCAAGAAAACATTTTTTTTCCCAATTACATGAAAATGAAGCTAGCAAAAGTCTTGAGCGATGAAGGATTTTTTAATGATATGCTTGATATTTCAGACTCTTTAATTTCAGTTTTTGAAAGTCACAAGTAGCTATGAATGCTGCACATCATTATCTAAAACAAACACTTCAAGATTTCCCTGAGCACATCCTGGAAATAATGATCAGTTGCTGCCTACAGAAGATAACAAACAACAAATATTGTAGTGTAGAAAGAATGAAATTTGGCACTGAAGCGCTTACCCTATGCCTCGTTTAATTTGCACATTATTCAGATGGTATCTAAAAGAATATTTATTTATACACCAAAAGTTAAACTCATTAAAAAGAGCCACCACACAGACAATTCAAGATGTATATTTATTTTCCAAAATCTCATTAAACTTAGGTACTACTTCTACATTTCCTTTCATAATAATGAAGCACATACAGAGTTTCTTTCTGCTAATACTGAACAAGGAATTTTTTAAAACAAGGCATACAATTCTTACAGACAAAACTGTTAGGGCAAATGTATTCTGCCTGCCCTTGTGCTTTTGCTTTAGGGATCTGCTAAGGACTCCCTTCAACACCTTGCCTGGTCCCCTTCTTCAGAGGTAAGTACAACTTGAACATGCTGTAAAAGTATACGTTATTAGCAGCTGGAAGGGAGCATGAGAAACAATAACAAAGGCTTCAAAGTATAAAGCTGCTCCTTGTATTAGTTTAATCTTAGTGTGGAGCGTTTTGGGTGTTTATATAATTTAAAATGGCACTAGATCACAGAACGGCAGGTTGAAATTTGTCAGTCATGTTACTTCCTCAGCAACATCACCATTTCATCACCCTGCCTGGGATGTGTGTGTATTTGTCCATGTGTGTCAGTAACTGCTTAGTAGTAAACCTGTACTAACAGTGCTAACCAGTACTAACACTGCGAGTTCTTGCAAGTGAGTCAGCTCATAGTTACTTAGCATTGCACTGAACAGGCAAAGGCTCCGAGTTAAATTTCAGGGCCCAAAATCCTCATACTCTTATTTGGGAAAAGCGTCCTCACTGATACAGCAATTCAGCTGAAATTGGCAAAGTAAATGTTATCCTGAGGAAGCCTTCCAGATTCTGTCCCTTATTTTCTGCTGCCTATCTGTAGAAACAGTGAGACATTTGTTAGTTTTAGATCTTCCAATTATCATTTAAACTATGCCTGTTAATCATTCTTCCCTCATAAAGTAAGATGTAGTTTCAACTGTGTGAAAAATATTAAATTGTCTGTTTGGTTACTGCATGTCCTTTACTCCTGGCGGAGTAAATGGAAGATAAAGTTCCTAGCACATTGATGCGCATGATTTTCAACATGTGGAGGATCAAAATTACATGGAGGAGATACTTTTCCTGGACCTGGCTTTTTACCCACTATCATCAGTGGCAAAATTCCCTCAGCGGAATTGGGCCTCAGATTTTCTAGTTGGTTATTACTCTTAAATACTTTTTAAAAACATCATAAAAATCCATTCGTGATTGAAAAAAATGTTTGATCTTTACATACTTGACTTATCTAAATGCCTTGGTCTATCCTCAAAAGGCTCTCATTTTTCAAAGTTGTTTTAAACTGGAATGACATTTTGAATTCCTCCTAGTATGAGTAATCAGGCTAAAGCCTGGCAAGTATTTGTTATGTTGCAAAAAAGATAAATAAAGGGTGCAACTTCCAAAAGTTTTTTCTTTTTCTCTTTCTCCTGAAAGATTCTGCAATTTAATACAAAGACCAGCATCAAAGAAGAAGAAAGTTAAATCTATACTCTCTTCTCATTTTTAGGGACTTGTTAATGTGATGGTAATATTTATTTTTGGCTTCTTAAATTCTCTGCAGAATCACATTAGCGCTCATTTATGATAGTCTTTTGAACAGATGTTCAAAATAGAGACGGAAATGTGTGATTAATACCCAGGTCCACCCAGATTGTCCTGGAAAAAAAATCTATTGTCTGTAACTGTGATTAAAGTATCTCTGTAAGTTCTATAGCCAGTTTGCCAACCTCTTTATAGCTCAGTCTCCATTACAGAGGGAGAGTAGTGGATTAAGTACTGGGAGCTACACTTCTTTATTTTCATTATTGTAATAAAATATAAGTATAATTTAATAAGTATGTGAGGAGGAATTCAGCAGTAGGGCTTGAAGACTAATGAAAACGTTAACTTTATAATCTTCCTAGAATTGCCATTTCCATAGTCCAAGAACACTTAATCAGGACCATTATGGCTGTTCCTGATTCTCTTTTCCCAAGGGCAGTACCACTTGCTGACAGCACTTTCTGAAAAGTTACGGAAAAAGTTGTATCATTATGTAACACGAATGTCCTTTATCATGCCCAGCCCAGCATCTGTGCAGACGTGATGGAAGTCTACTTCAGCCAGCGAATTATACAGAATATGATGAGGCATCAGAATATTAACAGAGGAGAGAGCTGTTACATGCACAGGAGGTGGCTCTTTCTCCTCTAGATTTTGCTCCCTACTAGAATGCGAATGACTTAGTTTTTTGAAGATCATCAGCCTGTAATGAGGACTTAGTGCTCAGGGCTCATGACCTTTGCTTTAAAAAATGTTATTGAGTTTCTTTCTAGTGATGAAGTATTCACGGCTGAGAAACAATCCTGAGCATGATGATAAAATATTGCAAATGCCTAGCTGGGGATGTACATCTCTAAAGGTGGTATTTTTTACAGATGAAATATGTTATGCTAAAATACTCCCAGTTGGCCTAATTAAAACTGAGAAGCAAGTGAATGCCGTATTTGCCATCCTCATGTTCTCCTGCTTTTAACCTATATGATGCACATTTATGCTTCAATAAAGTTCATTAAGGACCACATAACTTAAAGATAAATGGCAGAAATGGTAATCATTGGATTATAAACCCATGACAGTATTTTACAGTTTTAATGAATTTCAGGAAACTCCTTGCAGTAACTTTGTCTTTAATCCAAAGAGTATCATAACGCATTAAATGGTTCTTTGTACTAACAAATAGTGAGTTTTCTCCATGGTGTTGTACATGTGAGGTACTGCATACAAACCAGAGTAACTAGAGAATCCTTTTCTCAAAGCATTAGAGTGAACTGAAGAGAATTAGTGATCGCACATCTTCATCTGTGTGTTTTTCGTAATCTGATTTCCTAATTTGCTCTCTGTTCGTAAGGGAGGTCAATTTAGAGATGTGAAAGTTATCATCTCCTCTGGTGTGTTTCCAGCTTCTTATGACCTCACAGAAACATCTTTAGATTTAGTTCTGTGACATCACAGGAGCAGCATGGTGACACAGTTTTACTGGACAGATGTAAAAGGAAGCAGAGACTGCTGTTGCAGCGCTATGTCATTTGATCTCGAGTGGAGAAAAAAGGTTCCTCATTAAACATTTCTCAGTGATCTCCATGTTTTGCAGTGAGGTGTAGTGGATCTGGTCACAACAGCAGCAATTTTTAGAGAGACTGAAGGGGCCAGAGGAGTGCACAGGACACTGTAATACCCTACTATCATCCTAAATGGATCAAACTCTACTCTTTCCCCCAGAAGGAATGACTGACAGGAAATTCCATATTAAGGCCTTTCCAGAAGGGAAGTATCCTTGTCCCTCTGTCTTCAGTGCAGATGACTGAACACAGTAATTATTGCTCCTGTTTGTTTTGAAACTGGCTTTCACATTTCCAGTTTCATGTTGGTTCTTACTGGATGGGGACACAAAACTTAAAGTCACAATCTTCATTTTTGTTATATCCCCCGTATGCATTGCTATCAAATTCAGATCTCTTGCTGAAAGTATGGCAAGGTCAGTATTTCAAAGCTGCAAAACACCCATCAGCTCACTGATTTCCTTCTTAATTACTGCCTCTTAGTTCTCAAACAGCCCGTTCATACAAGCCTGCTTTCCTGTTTCAGGGGGATCATGCTATGGGATCATGCAGTCATTGAGAAAAAGATGTCATTGAAGAGAATTGATAATTATTCAAGAATTAAAACTCAATGTTAAAAAGAGAAGCATTTTAAAGACAACATTTCTTTGGCTAAGTAGTTTTCTTAATTATAAGCCATCTACTCCGTAACTTATTGGACCTTTAAGAACAGATAATTGTCATTTTCTAATAGATATTCTCTATTTTTCTTTATTATTTTTCAATTTTATACAGGACTTGTATAAGAACAAGATTTTTTTTTGAATGTTGATTTAAATAATGGCTTGTATACTTACTGTTTATTAGGCTTTAAAATGCCTACCCACTTGTGTACAAAATCTTCATAAAATGAAATGTAGCTAAGGGTTATGTCATAAGCCGGACAGTGACCTCTAATGGTAAATAAGCAACTCGCATGATGAATTGCTAAGACTTTTCTCATTAGAATTGTAACGAAACTGGATTTTCTGTACCTTTCTTCAGGGGCCGCAGTAGGCACAGGCAGAGCAGCTGTCACCTAAGGCAGCAAGACACTTAGGGCAGCAAAAACCAGCCCCAACCCACTGCCAGAGCACTGACAAGCTGGCACTTCCTGCTGCCTAAGGAGAGGCCAGTGTATAGAAGATGGTCACTTCAGGTGTGAGTGTAGGAAACCCCTTTGAAAAATCTATGACCCCATGTTATATCATCTCATCCCTTTGAACAGTGTCAGAAGCAGCCAAGTTTTGCTCCCTTTCCAGATCTCTGGCCAGTTTTTCCCTCCTTTCTTCCCCTTCCTGGGAAAGGTGTGACCTGGTCGCTCTCCTTTCAGATGCCAGTATTTCTTGCTTGTAATGCTGTGCTGAGAAGCCCTGGGCCAGTTTTGCCTTTTCTGAAGAGGCACTGCAAGCGTTTTACAGGAGCAGGTACTGTCAAAAGCTGGGAAACGTGAGACAGACATTGATCTGCTTGATGCCAGAGCGCGTCAACTTGGAAAATAGAGCTCTCGTAGCCTTTCTTATTTTTCTGGTTAAACATGACAAAACTTTTACCCTTCTCTGTGCAAAAATCTTTACTAACACAAATTCAACTCTGAATCTAACATATAGAAATGATAGTTTGGTGACAATTTTGAACTTTCTATATAATATTTCCCTTTAGTTTTCATAATACTAGATAATATTACAATGTTATCTATTGCTGTTTGAATTGGGGTAATGCTGTTATGGTAGATCACGCACAGATGTAATACACATGGATCTTTCAGCACCAATTGCAATCTGCGCAGACAGTATTCAGCGGTGCCAACACTAACATGGTGTCTGTTTTGCACTTGCAGGGTATAATCATCAGGTCAAGATGAGAAACATTTGTTAAGGTGGAATCAGATCAAAGTAAACTAGCACATTACTTCCCCAATGTAATCCTTAGCTTTCTGGGCAACAGAGTTTGAATTTTTCACTTTTAGCTGTGTGGGAAACTGGAAACAGTTTGGCCAGGAAATTTCCCAGAACACCCTGAACAGGGCTGCTCTGCTCTTCAGCGTCTTCGGTGAAACTTACACTGTCTCTCAGGAATTTCTTCTTTTATTATTTGCTGCAATTCACATCTTGATTATTCTTACAGCTGGTAGAGATTTTATTTTGCCACTTGGTGTAAGACACAGATATAGGCTGCAGATTTTGAAGGTTCTTGGGAACTCAGGGTTTTTTTCACACTTATTTCCAATATTACTGTAATTTTGTGTGTTTCAGGGTTTGTGTGGTGGCGGGTTTTTTTTTTTAAATTTTATTTTTATAGTATTAGCATCTGTTTTGCTTTTATTTAGTAGCAGGAAGGCAGTTGTGATAAGAATATCAGTGTTGACACCTTCTGATTTCATCAGTGAGATTTTCAAAGTCAATCTGAAAATCTTATATCTGTCCCTGAATACTTGATTCTGTACTGAAGTCAGAAGGGTTTTTTTACTCCAAATTCTTTTGCCATACTTGATCTTGAAAATTTCTAGTATTCTGGGTCAAAATCTTATGAAAAAAATCTGTGATTTGAGTGTTAATTTAAAAATGGATCTCAAAGAACAGACTGTTTCCTGCACACGTCACTGTATAGATAAGCCATTGGGAACAAGTCAAATGCTTGCAGTGATATTTAAGGCTGATATTTTAAATATGAATAAGGAATCTAGATTCATTAGGAACTGATAGTCAGCAGACTGGAGCATCCTCATCAAAGTAGCTAAATTTCTATAGTGTTTTTTTTCTGCAGTAACAATAACAATATTATACGTTGATGGTGACCTACCAAAGAGAAGAGACTAAATTACGTGAAATAATTCAAGATTAGAATTATTATGTATAGCTTGATCAAAACGGAATGCGCAAGTGTGGTGTGAGATTATGAAGGATGGGACTGAAATGTGGTTAAGTTCATATTAGCAGTCTAACTGTTCCAGTTTGGAGGAGTCTGGATGCATAGCCAGCCTCTCCTACATGTCCTGACCATGGAGTTTCAGTATCTTCTTACTGCTGATTTTGGATTAGTATTGTTTGATTTCTTTCAAAGCACTCTGAGTCTCACCCCTTTTTCTCCTGAAATTTTCTGCCTGAGATTAAAGATACAAAGACACTGCTACTGTAAAATAATTTCTTATATTATATTGACCTGTGATGTGATTTTTCTGTTTTCCTCATTGTTTATGTTTTGTGTTCACATGATTTCATGGTGGCTCCACTGCGACAGGCTTTTTAGTTGTTTGAATAATTATACCTTCAGGGTGTTCATAGATGCAAAACTTCGTGGTGCCATAATGTTCTGCAAAGGGCTGGTGATTTAAACTTCCTGCCTTTACAGTCTTTCTTACCGATTAACAGCTTTTATATTTAAAAATAATCTGAAACCAATTATTTGAAGTTATTTTGCATGTCTAATAAAGTTATTAAAATTTTTCTGTGATAGGAACATGAGCATAAAACAAAATTAGCTAATAAAATAAATCTTGTATTACTGGAAAAGGGAAAGGAAAAGAACCATGTAAAAATGAATTTTTGGTGGATGGTGTTTTTGGAAACAATGTTTGTTTAAGAATTGGTTTATACAGTTTTAAACTGATGTATTCCGCAGAACTGTAGCTGACTTAGTAACATCAGCCAAAAGAGAAGGTAGCAGAGCTTATGACTTCCTAAATGTATTTCTTGGTGAAGCCAGAAGGTAAAATATTTTAAGATTCGTATGGTGGCAGAGAATAGACTATAAGTATGCTGAGTATTGGATACTGGACCAGAAGGGATAGATAAAACCACATTTTTAAACTGTTTCAGCAGATTTCAATGCAATTGCTGAATTACCTGTGAGAGAGATAATGAAAAATGAATTTTATTATTCTTTCTTTGTAGCTGGAGTATTTCTTTTTGTCAAAATTGCAAGCAGACTACATCCCACTTCAGGCTAACGTTATAAACTGAGATTTAGGTTAAGCAAGCACAGGCAGTGCTATATGGGCCTTCCTGTCCTTTGTATAAGCATATTAAACCGGAGTGATTATCTCTGAGTTTTCTAATCTACATTAACTGGATCATTTTGGGATACAATTAAAGTTATTTGATATAATAGTTAAGTCTCACAAATATATTTTTTCCCCTGAAAAATACTGGAAGACTTAATTTAACAAATAAACACTTTGTGACAATTCCCCAATATTAAAAAAAAATCCAATTACTGTTTCATAATCCTGTAAAAAAAATTGCAAAAGGTTAGGTTGTCAGACAGTTAAGTGGAGTTTCAACTTTAATGTGAGCAATTACATTGAGTGCTCTTGTACATTCAGTAAAAGAAGATAGAAATATTTACTATTGCTCAGCTATTGTAATGCAGCTCTTTATAATTTTCTACTCTTTTTTTGCCTGCAGTTTTCCATCTTTTAAAATAATATCTATGTATGTATTAGATATAAATAAAATGTGATTGATAGAATATAGGAATATTGGAAAGTAATACATGTATTTCTATGGTGCTGTTTCTGACAATTCATATGTAGTATTTCCTGCTTTCTGGTCTAAATACAGGGTAGACTTTAAAAGTACTTGCTGGAATGGACTATTTATACCCTGCCTTTAAAGTCCTATGCGATACTTAGTGATATGGAGAGTAATGCTCAGTTTAATTAAAAAAAATCTAGTTTTTGTTCATAGGGTTTTTTAGATGTGACATATAGAAATATAAGTTCCAGATTTGTGTTTTCACATCTCTGCAAATTAGAAATGATGATGTTTTATCAAGCCATAAACAGCTAATAATACAATAATAACACATTTCAACTATGTTATGAATGGCAATCAATGAACAATCTGAAGCTAGTAACTGTGTAGTGTATTTGGAACTTCATAATGATTTGGGGGTTTGTAAAGTACCCATGGATTTCTTTGCAATCACTTCTGCAATGGCACAATGAGAAGATAAGAAACTTCTGTATTAGCCTGTAAAAACGAATATACAAGAATATTACAAATATGGTAAGTGACCTGACCAGTGAGGTGCAATTACACACTAACTAGGGTGGATAATTAGAATTTCCTTTATGACTGTATCAATCCAGCTTAAAAGTGGGCAATGGGAAGAGCAAAGAGGAAAGCATCATCATAAATCTAGATAGGGATGCATCAGTAGATGTTTGAAAGGCTATACGGAAATAGTTGGTTGCTTGTATCCTGTCTCTGTGGTGCTGCAAGCCTTGTTCTCTGCAAGCTCAGAACCTGGAAAATGAAAAACCCCATGCAGTTAACAGATGCAATTAATGAGAGCCCTAAAGGGCTATGAATTTTCAGAAGGTATCCATGCTTTTCAAAAGCTATTTTCAGGAGCTGCCACCCATCACAGTGAGGTGGAGACAAAGTCTATGTTATAACTGCAGTGGCCTATCCAGGAGGCTAGCTAAAACGCCAGTGCACTCCTGGACCCAGTGTAATACATCCCTGTGCCATGGTGTGGAACACTGTGTAGAATGGTGGTGCGCAGCCCCAGCGTTAAGAGTGTGACCCAGGTTCCAGCTGCCAACAGGTCCCATCTATCCTCACAGCACACAAAGTTGGGACTATCTAGGAAGGTTTCCACAGATGATTTTACTACCCAATATCACCTGAATAAAAGCCCTGCAGGAACATATGGTGGCCCTTCAGTGTGGGGACTCTGTGCCCAAGATATCCTCCTGTGTCCTCTAGTAGCACGAACACACAGTTTCTTCTTTGCATTTGAAGATGAGGCCTATGACAGTGCATGTACTTCAGGAAAGCTGCTTCCTTGTTTTGGTTTTGCAGACACTTTGACATTAATGATTATCATGTTTCATGGTGGCCTGTTCTTTGGAGCCTGGGGTGTGTGCAGCTGAAGAGTGGGTCGTAGGTGGCTGCCTCACTGAATCTGTGTTGAGGAACAAGCAGTGGGGCTGTGCTGATGCAGGTTGTGCTGTGTAACCCTCATCTGGATGTGGGAGAAAACCAGCAGCTGGATGGCTGAGGCTACTGACAGTACCAGGTCTCCTTCAGAGCTAGCCGCATGCCCACCTCCTGCCACCTCTTCCCTTGGTTACCTAAGATCAGCCATATGAAGATTTTCGTACAGAGTTTGTAGGGCTGGGTAATTTGCAACCCTCGCTGCAGTCTTATCAGAAAGGTCTTCTCTGTATGGCAGAGGGCTTAAGCACTTTTCTTGTGGATAGGCTTGTAGGATGGTTTGGCCAACTGAGTGCCTACTTCCACTGAATCTAGAGGAATCCTTCAAATGGGTCTTTTCTTTAGTCTTTATTGAAAATCAAAGTCCCGGTGAACATTTGTTGCAGGCAATGGTATCTGATTTTTAAAAATCTTTGCTATGAAGAAACTTAGCAGAGGAAGCAAAGTCTCCTGCATTTGCTCTATTAATACTGGACAAACTTCTACATGTATCCTTGATTTTGTGATAGATGAGGATCTCCTGTAAAGATTTTATAATGTGGAACTTGAGTTTTCACAGAAGGTGTCTTCTAAAAGAATGCTTTAAAAATCGCTAAGAAATTTTGTGACTTTAAAAGTGTATTTGTAGCCATTGAATTAAGCAACACCCAAAGACACAAATCAGTCACACGAGATTATTTAGGCAACGTGACTTCAGCTTCTAAGTTCTTGAATTTGAAAGTCTTCTACATTGCAAGCATGGATGTGCACTATTTAAAAGACAGAGAAAATTAATCTGTGATAAAACTTTTGTGTGGCTTATACCTTGAAGCACAGATTCTGAAGACAGCATCTAGTTTTTATATGAAGGGAAATGAAGTTCAAATTTAGGACACTAACCACTTGGAGGTTTAAACAGTCCAGATACAATGAAATTCTGCAATTAACTTTAAAATCTGCCTCTGTAGAACTGCAGATTAATCGGTTTTATATCTCAATCAGCCATGAACAAGCAATATAGTGCATTAAACAAAAGAATAGGAGATTTCAACATAGCAATGAGTTGGATATTTAGTGTATCTGTAACAGGAATTTTAATCCTGTAATTCCTCTGTGTCACAAGCTTGAATCTCTAGGTCATAGCAAATGATCCCCATGAAATTCTTAATCTGTTCAAAACCCACATCAAATAAGATGGTCAGGAATGTCTTGTTTGACAAGTATATATTATTTAGAAATACTTTTTACTTAACTGTAAACACTGTATGGAACAAAAAGGAAATATGATAATAGCGGATTATTACAGAGTCACTGGTGGCTTGGAAGAACTGTTAAATTTGTCAAAAGCTCTCTGAACCAGATTTTAATTTTTTTGATTGGTACATACTTCAGATTTTCCATTGGAACTGAAAAAGGAATTTGATTTGCCATATTGTGGAATAGTTCTACATGCTGCATTGTCCCCACTTCAGTCATTACTCAGGATATTACCACTGATTCACAAAGGAGCCAATAATTGTTTTGTTCCTTATAGTAGCAGAAACTAAGGGATGATGACTAAGGACATTCATAGTTCCCATTCCATGATTTAAAAGTTTGTTTGATACAAATGTGCAGAGAATAATGAGACTAACAGGACAAAGTTTTACATTTTTTCATTAATGACATCTAGATGCCACCTAGCATGAACTAAGTATAAAACACAAAACACAATAGTAAAATAGAAGCATTAATACAATTCTGCCTGAAATAAGGTGCTGATAAAGATGTCCCAAACAGTCTTTCTTCGCACTTCTGGAATCAAGCTGTGTAGTTCAGATAAGGCAACCTGAAGGGTTGTGTTACAACCTGAGTACAAATATAATGGCATTCTGTGCATAGCAAAGCTTTTCCCACAGTTCCCTCAACTGACTAAACTGGTGGAGTTACGCCCATGGTTGGCAAATTACGCCTTTTAGCAAAAAGCATAGGTGTACAGCAAACTCTAAATTCCCTAGTCTGCTTCTAGTCTGCTCCATCTATTAGTACCTTCGAAAGTCCCCTTAACAAAATAAAGGGAACGGAACACCAAATAATCCAAGTAAATTAAAAAGTACAATTGACAAAACAGGGAAAGGTTATTTTTAAAAATAATTTCCAGGAAACCATCATAGGAGTTGCAATTTAAAATACATGCACTCAAGAATAGCATTTTTATATATCTTAACTTTAAAATTTTATTGAATTTGGAGGTGATGCATTTAAGGGTTATCACTGTTCAGCACATAATGTCCACTGCAGCTGGGAAGTCAATCAAGTATGAATTTGTAGGTCTCATGCTGAAGGATAGGTGCGATGTGGTGTGACTGTTTTTCTGCCTTTCTTCTTGAAACACGCAGATTTATTTGAAATGGGTGAGCTGTTATATTCTGTCTGTTCACAGCAGCTCTTTTCCTACTTTCATACTTAGCTGCCATTAACATTAGTGGGAGGTATGCACAGAGAGAGGAAATTAAATGTCTTAATTTTCTTGCATCTGGTAGACAGCTGTACTTTAAAAGCACGCCATACAGGAGAGTGAGTTAAAAGGATAAAGAATAGCACTTCCTTTTATATGCTGATTCCTACTGTAATAAATACAGGCTAGGGAATGAAGTATTACAATATCCAACTACTGCTGAAAATTTTACAACTAAACCCCTGGAGAGCATGTTTGACAGAAATTAGCCGTATTGTATCCCCAAACCACTATTTTTGGCTTCTTTATGCAAATTACTGTTCAAAACTCACGGTGGACAGATTAATATAGTACACGGCAGCTTGGGAACATCCCAAGCATACAATCAGGCAGAGTTAGTCTGGGAAAAGATGTTCTTTCTCTAGTCTGTGCATATTTATGGTGAATCTATGGTGTTTGTATATTTTCTAGAAGTGAGACAGCAGCATCATTTTCCTAAACCGCCTCTATACTCAAGAATCTAAAATTAGTTGAGTGTTATTAAGCATCATCTGTGACAGTATCAGATTCATAGTACCAGAGAGCAAGCCTACTGGTTCATAGAGAAAAACGGGTTAAATAGTGAGTTGATGATGTTATAAACTGCCCACAAGTGGCTCAGACTCTTGCTATGCATATCCATACGAACACATATTTTATGACCAAACACATAAAATAGCTTATAATACAACAAGTTAACAGGGTGATCTAGCACCCATTGGAGTGTTTACTACTGAAATTGGTGGATCCAGCGTTTTACTCAGGATGCATTTACATGATCAGAATGAGGTGATCTACAATGAATTGCCACTGATCTGTCTTATTCTTCAGCCAGCCCAGGGCAGAAGGCGGGACAGCCCTTTTCGGTGACAATGCAGTTTTAGGTTGGCTTGAATTGATTATGAAACCACATCCTTACACAGCAATGACGGTATAATAGGGATGTAGAATGCAATTTATTGCATTGTTGTATGAATAAGCAAAATATTTTATTCAATAAAGGTACCAAATTTCAGTCTGTCCTAGCACAGCTTTTCCATGTCCTGCAGTCTACTGTTCACTGTAGTACAGGTCCAGCGACATTCCTAACATCCTGGGCAGTATGCATGTATAATAAAACTTGTCTTTTACCCAAAAGACCCAAATATCTGATTAGGAAAAAAATAAGCTTCTACCTCAAATAATCCTTTCCTTTCAACTCCTCACTTAGATTAATATGTGTAAATTCCCTCCCAGAATCCCTAATTATTTCTAAATTTTTCCACCTGTGGATAGAGTTTTCTTTTATTTCTCTTTGCAGTAGTAAGCTCATTTTGGTGTCTGCATTTTCAGTACGCACAAATAATCCTCATTATTCTTCAGTTTCTGTATGCATTTAAAGAATTGCCGATTTACAAGAGGTCAGTCAGACTTTTACTTCAGACAGTAGTCAACGTTGACTATCTAGTTGACTGTGATCTTTTTTTGCAAATTATACTATGTGAAGATTAATCTAAAAGGGAAAGTGGGCACTGACAATTCCTCAGAGTGGTATGTAGTTATTTTTGCTTTGGACTCAAATAGGTTGGTCCCTAGCCACAGTGGCAGATATATCAGCTGAGTTACGTAACAGATTTGTCACTTTTCATTCTGTTTGGGGAGATTTATAGAATTTAGGGCTTTATGATTTGGAACTCAGTCCATACATAGTGTTCTTTTTGCGCAGAGGGAGGAATAAAAGATCTTGTTTTATGACTTGTCTGGTTGTCCTGCCTGTGATAGTTTTCTCCATTGCGCGTGTTTTTCTCTAGTAGAATTATGGATGATAAAAGTGAATCAGAAGTAGCAAATTGCCAAATAGCAATTTGACTTAAGGACCAGAACTGACCATGAATGAACCAAAAACTGTTTCTACAAGTGTAAACACCTAATTCTTCTCTCGCATGGGTGTCAATCAGAGTAACTCCAGTGAAACCATAGTGATTCAGATAAAAAAAAAAAAAAGTTTGTAGCAGCATCATTTTCCCTGTTTCCAATATGATGCTGTGTTTGATGGGACATGGTAAGGGATATGTCAGATTTAAGACTTTCAATATAACAGCAGTGGGTGACGTCAAGTACTGAATTTAAACAGAAGTACAGCCCAGAAATGTCTTGTTCCATTTAAAAGATGGGATTCTTAGTGCATTTAGGCTGCTGTGCAAAATCCAATTACTATTAAATAGGTGTTTACTGCAACAATTTTGCTGAAGCTAGTCTGAGCATCTTTGAAGCAGTTCTCAGTTGACTTTTCTCACTTTTCCTTGTTTGCACCATACATTTTATTGTCCTAGCTTGATCTGTGCATAGTCTGAGAATTACAGTCAGCTGACAGAGATTCCTGCTATAAACATAACTTTTTTCATTGAGTTTCCAGAGTACAGCGCTTCCCTGCAGCAAGGGAGACCTTCCTGAGGAACAGGGCACTGCAGAGATCAAGGGTATAATTGCTTGGCTGCTGAGCACCTGAATGTTTCTACAGGGATTTTGAATGCCTTGACATAAGGTGGGGTAAAACATAGGTCGTGTTTACAGGGTGTTATTATTGCTCTGTAATGATGCCAGTGTGCCTCTGCTTTCCTGTGGGAATGCTCTGTTCCAGAATAATCCTTTAAATCCTTTATTCTAAAATAGAATGTCTGCAAAAAGGAGATACATGACAACACTTAGGGACTGATACTTGTTTGTCTGTAGTTATCCTGGTCAATATAACCACGCAGACAAGATTTTAAATCGTGTGGGAAAGCCAGAATGATTTCTCTGTTTTGAACTTATATATCTGAATCTTGCAAAGATTTTGTCCCCATGTTAGAGTATGTGATGTAGTAGGCAGTGTTTTCTTAAAATATACCTTCTTGCATTCTCTCACATGACTAATGTTTTTTTTAATTAAATCTTACTATAAAAAAACCCAAAACAAACCACACTATTACAGCTGCCACCTTATCTCTCTTAACCCTTTCAAAGATTCTTCTCAGCCTTGATGTATCTTCTGGGCATCCAGAGCCAGCTGGTGAGCTTTTATTGTCCTATTCATTCTTCGCCTTCTTTTACTTTTACCTCATACTATCACCTAACTCTCCGTGCCAGCTATTTGTAATACATCCCTATTAAGGCAACAAAACCTAACAGAACAAGAAGCAGACTTCTTACACATATACTCTAACTTTTCATGCTGTTCATTTGCCTGCATGCTATCACCTTGTACCTGCTCCTCTGTTCACACCTCGCTTGAGCTAAAACCTTTTGAGGCAAGACTGGTTTTTATTCTGTGTTTGCATAGCACAGGGGTAATCTTTCCTTGCACTCCAACTACTGCCATCGTACGCATTTTCAAAATAGTAATGAAGAAAGGTTCTAATATTCCAGAGAATAAAGAAAGAGGAAAAAAAATGTAGTTAAAAGGAATGAGTGTCGTGACGCAGAATTCATACAGGCTGAAAGTAGAAAGATGGAAGAATATGCTGGACTTCATAAAACTCCACTGTTATATAACTTCATATAAAATTCAGAGGAGTGTGAATTTATGTCCATATCATTATCAGATCATTCTACTTTATTATTCACTTTTAATTAAAAAAAAAAATCTCCAGAAGAGTATGTTTATCCCTGCAGAGATCTTTCAATAAAATAAAAAGAAAGGTAACAGCTAAATCAGTATTCTGTATCTATCAGGTCTACTCTGGTCAGAAAAAGAAAAGGAAAAAAGGGATAGAGTAAAACTCTGTCTGATCTCATTTTACACTCAGAGCTGATTAAGGTTTTACATAAGATGATAAAAGTCACAGTCACTCTACATGAACATAATAAAGTTGAAGACTTCTTATGGGCATAATAAAGAGACTTTTTAATTTATATGGCAGTCAAGTAGCCTCTCTCACTAAAAACATCCCCCTGACTGAGATTCACTAATACCAGATTAAAATCTGAAGTAAAATAAGTAGAAACTAAAATAAAAGTAGTGATTATTGCTGTGGGATGGGACAAAACACAGTTCTTTTAAATGGATCGAAGCTGCTATAGGGTTGTGACTTGCTCCAGCTAGGAACAAGCGAGCAATGTTCATTTTCATTGGACTTCACAAAACACCTTGGGGAGATCATTTAAATCAGACGAATGCATCTGAATCCAGCTCTCCTTTTTATCCCTTGTGAAGTTAGGAAAAAAAAAAGGAAAAAAAGTAATGGGCTGAAATGAAACATTCCAGTGTGATTCATGCCCTTTCTAGAGGAGGAAGTGCCACAGAAATAAGAAAGCCCTTCTGCTGATCCCATCCCACTTTGGAGGCAGGAGGTAAAAGTCACTGGCCATGGTCAGCAAGATTCCCAGAAATGTCACTGAGAAATTGGTTGGGTTTGAGAAGAAAAAATGAGAGCAAGGCTATTCCATAGGAATTCTGTCACTGCTCACTAAACTGAGCAAATAATAGAAGTCTTTCAGTTATTTTCATTAAATTTGGGATCTGGCCTTATAAAAACAGTGTTTCATCCGGGTATCACCAAACACTTAAATAGATCTGTCCTTGGGACGATGTTTATACTGCTTAAAATACATTACTGACAGAAATACAGACAGAATTATATCTGGCTGAAATGAAAAATTTTCTGCATTTTATCTCATTCCTTATCAAACCATTTTACAACCTTAAGTGAAAAGCTAATCACTGTAAAGTTTTTGAAACATCTTATAAATTTTAGTGAGGAATTATATCCCTATCAAATTCCATAGAGAAGTTAAAGCGCCCCTTACAAATGTAGAATTCTCTGGCAAAATCAATAGTTCTCCAAATATATTCTACAGAGACCAATAAGATTTCCATGAAACCTTGCTGTTTCATTCTACTTGGAAATCTTTGGTCGCTCAATTAACAGAGCAAAATGGTTTTGCAATGCTCGTTGTCTTTCTGGTAGCTGCAACCTGTAACAGAATCTGTTGAACTCCAAAGCAGGAATAATAGCATGAAATTCTAAAGACTCTCTTTTCTGGTGGCTGTCAGACTTCAGGCCTCAAATAGCTTTGAAAACTACTATTCCAGTCTTTAAAGCTCTTTCTTCTGTAGAAGCTAGACCCTACTCCTGACAACTAATTTAGCATTTTTACCATTTCTTCTGAAACGTTTCACTGGCCATTTCAGGTCAGGTCTCCTTGATCATAGGTTCTGATCCAACTACTTAAATTCTTGGATTTTTCTTATGGAGAATTTATTTCTATTCATATAGCTTTCCATTGCTATGGCTGGAGATGCCGTAGCGTTTTTCTTTTTGCAGCACTTCTCCAGGTTTGATAGATAATGATTTGCCCAGAGCTGAAGCAATGAAATGTGTCTGCACAACCAGATGTCCGAAGTGAAAAGGAATATAATAGAACATAAAATATGTAAAATTGCAGCTTTGAAAATCAGGCAGTAAAAATCTATTCTAAGAAACACTTCGAAAATGTGATTACAAGTTATCTCATTTACTTAGTTTTTGTCCAGGGCCAAAATACAGTTATACCTGAGTGGGATTCTATCTCTGCTGTGATACTTTCTGTAAAAATAATCAGGGATCAACTTGATCTCTGGTATAATTACATGGTTTTAAGCTCTGTCAAATATGCTTAGCACATGCACAAAAAAGGACAGGAAGTCATTTGTGGTATCAAAGCTTTACAACATGCCATCTTATGCAAGGGGTTGTGATTTTATAAAAGTGATAGTTGTCACTTCAATAGCTCTTCTGTTTTCTAGACTTTTGGTTGGAGCATCTGAAGTAATTCCTTGCTGGGCTCAGTGCTGTTTATTGACTGGGGGATTGAGGGAACATGCTGTTGCTGGGAAACTGAGAGTGAGAGGCAGAAGTAAGGAAAGGCAGGTGGAAGCAGCATGTGGAAATGGTGGTGCTCCCTTTTGTTTTTAACAAGATTTCTCTGTTTTTTTATTAATATGTACCTGTTGTAGCAGTTTATCAATAGACTATTTAAGGAAGGAGGTGCTTGGCTGTCATTAGGGAAGTTAGGGTGTGGTCAAAGCACAATGAAGTGAGAGTTTAAATAAAATATTATATTATTGCCAGAATATTAGGGAAGAAAATGCTATATATGTTCCAAGAGCAAGAGAACTATCTAATTAGTGGTTTTATATTTTCTCTGCTTAATTTGGGTAAAGATATACCCTTTTAGCTTTTTAGTGGACTGTGACGTAGCAGAAGAACACCCCCCCAAAAAAAAAAAGAATACACTAACTTGGGATGGAGAACCTCAGGTTTTAATGAAAGGATTGTCAAGAAAATATGACCGTCATTCCAGACAGAGGTCTGCAGATGCTACTGGTGCATAAAAAAACCCAGAAAGATAAAAAAGAGGGACAGAAGATGTATTAAAAACTATCTTGCCAAGAGAAGGGTGTAGTGTTGGTGCATCATGTTTGTGCTAATGGAGCAAACATTTTTAAAAAGAACATAGTAGGAGATAAAGAAGACAAGATTTTTTTCGTAGAATAAATGTGTATACAATGGCTGGCATCTTGGTGTGGACTAAATCAAGGTCCTCCAGAATAAAAAAAATAGATAAATTTGCCTGAAAGACTAAAACACCCTGAATGAGATTGTAGGATTTATATTCTCTATAGGCTGGACACCAAGGGAAACCTTTACTACATATTCCTCAATGTCAGAACCCAACATAAAATGTCAAATAACATTTTTGGGTTAGAGCCAGCTGAGTTTTCCTCTCATGCCCCCGACTAATGTAGTATCTACAGGGAGTATGTTAAACCTAGAAGTCAATACATTTGTTGCCACATTTGGAATAAAACCAGCAGAGAACTGTGGGAAGGATGAACTTTAATTTTAGATATCCATTCCAAAGATAAAAAGCTTTACTATCTTTGAAGGAACAAACTGACCTAGGACGTTACAGAAACTTGTGGTTTTTTTTTTTTTTAGTACTTACATAATAGCAAATGAAAAGTTCCTTTTTTTAGCCGTGGCGATTACAGTAAAAGAGCTGAGAACCTTCACATGGGAAGGAATATGTTAGAGCAATTTAAATATCCCACAACTTCCTTCATGTGCTGTCAAAGAGGTATGTTGTTGGTTTTTGTCGTCTGAGAATAGGGAGGTAGTATGGGGTAAACTGGCTGCTGTAACTCATCGCTATGGTCAGGTGATCTGAGACAGTATTTATGCCAACATGTAAAATATAGTATAGTAGCGTGTAAGAGGTATACATTGAACTATATAATTAATATTGGAAATCAAGGATGTGACACTGAAACTGATTTAAAATTGCTTCCCAAATTAATATGTGAATCAGATGACAAAGATGAGTATTCTTCTAGGTATGGCATTAAGTAATACTGGAGGTACAATTGGCTATATAATAGGGCAATCCTTAAAGCAAGGATCATAGCAGCAATAGATCTGGGATTAAAACAAAAACGAAAGTAGAGGAGTGTACTGCCAAAAAGTTGAATTTGGAAAAGAAGGTATATGCCCTGGAAACATGCTATGTTTTATACTGCAGAGTTTTATTAGAAGGAAATATTTCATTAATGAAGTCTGGGGCAGAGAGATGGTGAAATACGCCAAATATTACTATAGTAGGCAATAACATCCAGAGAATGAGGGCAAAACCCTGCTTCATGGAAACCAAGGAACTTTTGCCATTGATTGAGTGGGATCAACATCTTCCAACAGAAGTCAGATGCACTGATGAGATTTATATTTGCTCTGAGAGAAGACAGATCCTCCTTTAAAAAAAAAAATAATTGTCAAACATGACCCAGTGAATATAAATTAACAAAGGAATTGCTGTCCATCTGCTAAGTCCCCATTCTGCCAACCTTACTCTGAACGAAAATCAATAGGACTATTCAAAGGGCAAGGTACTGCTCACCATAATGCAGTAGCTTGCTAAAATACATTAGAAACCGTTTCTGGGGGCCCATTTAACTTGTGAAGGGTTGATGACACCTAACTCAGTGAATAAAAACTTGTTTTACATACATTTACTTGAAATCATTCTGGTTTTCAAGCTTCACTTGTTATGTAGAGTTTCTATGATCCCCTTAGCGTATTACAAATAGGACTATAGCTTAGCTAGTGTAGGTACTCTTATTCAAACCTTCCATTTCTATACACTAAGAATAAAAAATAAGTTAATGTCCAAAATTCATGAAACCTTATGAGGTCATATATATTTGGAGTGATGCCCAGCATATGTATTGCAAGCTTTCAGTATGTTGGAAGTGCTAATGCATGTAAAATATATTCCATCAGATTCAGCCAAGACATGCCTATGAGCATAGAATGATGCAAAAAGAAGTATGTGCCAATTAAAGCTAGTAGCAAGTCAGTTCAGTGTAGGCGGTGTGCTGCTTTCTTCCAGGTGAAAACCCAGCTGAATGACATATCCAGAAGTCATCTGCTTGTTAGAAAGTATGGCAAGAGGAAATCTGGCTTGTGTTGTGTTTTATTGGCAAAATTTCTGCAGAAAGTGAATCAAAGTGGCATAGGCAAGCATTAATGGAAACCTTCTGAGTTTCCTTTGCTTTGGCTTTCGAAACAGTGCATCCTTGAGCCATGTGAAGGGAAGGATATCAGAAATGTCATTGTACATGACATGGGAGTGGATGTAATGCTGTGGTACAGCCATCTAGCATCCATTTGCCATCTAGCAAGACCATCCACTTGCCATCTAGCAAGACCATTTGGAGAAGTTGTTCCAATAGAAGCTGCAGTGCCAGGTTCAGTGCTGTGTCCCCTTCCATGGCCTGTGACCCTGGACACAAACATGTCTGGGAGATAAAGGCTACATGGGGTCAGAGAGCAGGAGACAGGCTGCAGTGCCATTGCTTGGAGTTGCCCTAGCTATGGGCGAATCATGGTGTGAGGCTCACACTCAAGTTGGGTCAGCTGGCAGATCTTGGAAACTAAATTTTAAATTTAAATGGGCAGATATTTGAATTGCAAATATTAGCATTCTATTTTGGGAATTGAAACAATAGTATATAACTACTTTAGTGATGGCCGTTGTCCTTTTCAGATGGAGACAGCAAATACTTGTGAAGAAAATTCAATTATTCAGCTGTAGGGAATTGGAAGATTTGTCCCCAAAACTTGCAAACAATGGGTTAGAGAAAGTCATAATCTTTTAGAGAATATTTTTAAATAGTGGATTTTTTTACCATGGTGCGTAGTGTCTCAGCCTTATATTAGTCTTTTAAAGGAGAATTCCACCTAGAAGCTTTTGTAGGTAAAAGGTGACAGAGGAAATAACACTAGCTACATTTTGCAAATGGAAAATGAAAGAATAGAGCTCAATGGCTAGATTTGCAAAGTTACTTATTTAAAATCCCCTGGAGTCAGATGTCCAGATGCCCATAAAAATCTTGCCCTGAGTGACTTGCCTAAGGTCACAAGGGAAGCCTGTGGCTGAACAGGAATTTAAATCAGCTCTCCTGACTCTCTTAACATCATATTTCCTCTGAGTTAAGCCATACTTTTTCAGCCACAGATTGCTGAGCATTTCTGGTTTTATGAAGACCCCAATTCTACGGTGAAATGCATGTCTCCTTCAGCTTCCTATATGGCAAAACCAAGAGGTTAAGGTTAAACTACTCATACCATCCAAATTTAGATATTTAATTCAGTTGCCTGCAATAGGACCTCTGAGTCTGTATATAATCAGGAAATTATACTGTGAAGAGAGTTAAGTAGTGAGGATGCTCTGAATTGCCCTCTCCAGGCTCTGTTGCCTATATTGAGTGTCCGTGCTACTGAAGTTGCCTAATGTTAGACAGTTGCCTTAAAATGAAGAGTCATTGGAAATGTGTGAGTTGTTATCTGAATCTCTAAAGAAAAGTGAGGTAGAAAGGAAAAGAGATGAAGTCTTAAAGTGAAATAATTTTTTACTCAGCATGTTTTGGAGGAGCTGCCTTATCTGCCACACTCATTATTTAAAAAGAAAAGAAAATCATTTATAATTTTTAAGAATAAAAAGAATTTTTTAGGTATTACTTTATGAAGTCAGGCTAAAAATCCATTAAAAGTAAGGGCCATGTTTATTAAGTAACTGTTCTTTTATCTTTATACTGATTAGAGAACAATTCATTTCAAGCTAAATATAATTACCATAGTAAATTATTGAATACAAATGATGGGAAAAACCTCAGGGAACCCCCTTTTAACACAACAAAGATCTTTATTCTAATATATAAAAATATATACATTTATTACAGATGGATTGTTTTAGGAGTTGAGCTCTATTCATCTCTGTATAGGTATGCCGTACCGTGTACTGTACTTTTATTAGGGTAGGTGATTCGGTTAAATGATCAGTCAGATAATTTATTTATAAAAGCTGTTATCCATACTGTGAAAAAAGAAAGACACGAACAATTAAAGCTTTTTTTAGCTGTTCCTTAAATGCTCTATTTTCGAATGAGGACTCTGCTGTTAAGGGAATGGTATAATTTCCTCTATTTTGTCATTAAGGGGGACATTTTACACATAGCTCTCAGTTCTTTAATAGTCCGATTCTAAGCTTATTGTTGTCAGTGGACCAACATCTTTGACTAATTTACTCAGGCCATAATTGCTGCCAGTGTAACGAGTCAGGGAGGGGCCCTGACTGCTTATTGCGGGGCTGAGAAAGGGCAGAGCGCAGGCTTGTCCGTCACAATTACATGGTTCTGAAAAAAGCTCCTGATAGGCATTAGTCACAGCAAATCCCTATACTGAAGTTTGCTTTTTATAAATCTAAGGTTTTATTACAGAAGAGATGGCAGCTGAAATGACAATTGATTAGAAAACCGATTCACTAACTCATATTCCTGTTTAGATTAGTAAGATACAGAAAACAACTGATCATATTCTGAATAAAATGGATAAATGTAAATTTTTGGGGAGAAATTTGTTCAAGGCAGTATCATGAATTCACAGAAAAGCCACCTCTCTTCAGAGAGAGCTAATGTGCATGCTTTAAACTGTCTGACTTTCCTCAAAAGTAGGCAAAATCCCTGCACTGCCAGGTGGGCTGCTGCTTGCGGCCGGTTAGATCAAGTACCCAGTTAGTCACATGTACAGAAACTCCGTGCTTCCTGGAGGTACCTGTCAGTATTATAATTTAATCACCCTGGGATCTGCCATGGGAAATAATAAGACATGAGGAGAATAGTTAATTCTATGTAAAATGTTATGGAAAAAACGAACATCAGGCTCCAGATAAAAGTTAAAAAATCACAAAGTGAAAGGAATATTTGTACTCAGTGTGAACATAATCTCCCAAAATTTTAATCCCTGTGCTTCTGTTTCAGAATTAAATAGCACTGGAATTCAGAATATCAATATCAAACTTACAGGCTGTTCCAATTTTTTAAGTCCTAAGTGTCCTAAAGTGTTTTAATGTCTACATAGCCAAAAAATCCCAAACAGAAGTGTACTTGAATCTTGCTTTCAAGGAGCTGTGTGGTAGTTCAGCGCTGCCCGGAGAGGAGGCAGTCGGAGGCTGCAGAGGCACAGCCCTGCTACGGGCATGTGCCAACACCGGGCAGTGTTCCCTGGGGTAATGAAGAGGCTTCAGATCCCTCACACCCAGGTAAAATCATACTTGGGCAACAGCAGCTACTTCAGACAAAATGATGGCAACAGACACTCTATGTCTCTCTGAAGTAACACTGTATGCCCTTCACCTATTCCCAATGCTTCCCCTATGCCATGGGGAAACTTCCAAAAGTTTAAGACCCAGTATTGCTTGGAGTTTCCCTAGAGCACCGTGGCATTGACTGCCCTGCACGTACCCTGCTTTCTAATGGTGCAATCATGGTCTAAACTGACAAGTGTTGCAAACGTAAGCAAGCAAGGAGGAATGATAAAAAGGGATCTAAAGAGCTCAGAAATACCTGCAGGACGGAAAACGAGATTCAAGCTGGAGAAGTGCAAGCTAACATATCTGGAGTAAATAATATATTCCATTCTGTCCAGCTCAATAGCAGAAATGTGAAAGGAATTTAGAGACAACTAACAAAAATGATTAAGAGGCAAGAGAGAGTAGCTTCTGCAGAAAGATTAATAGCACGACGTGGGCAGTCATGAAGCGCTTACTCAGCTAACGTTAGGTGATCATGGTATTCCAGAATCTATTTCTATTCTCAGCCCAATAAAGAATATAATTAGTGTTCAAATGAACAGGTAATGAAGGCAACGCAAAGGGAAAGAAGGTTGAAAGACAGGAACTGACCAAACTCAAGTGCAGGAAGCCACAGGAGACACAGTATTTCCCCTGGAAAAGTCTTCATCGGCATCAGGACAGTCTTGAAAGAAAACCAGAATGTTTTATCTCTAGTTTCTTATTCCATAGCTGTTTGGGCTGTTTGTGTGTTTATTACCTAGAATTGACTTTGTTTCAAGTGGCTGGAGGAGAGAAAGGATTGTAAGTGCTCAGGTAAAAGAATGTGAGGGAGGTGTGGGGTTTTGAAACAGAAGGTGGAAGGTTCTCTTGCACATGTGATTAAAATGGCATATGTTTGTTTGACTTTGTAAGGTATTGCTTGTATGTGAAATCATCTAAAGAGATTACTTTGCTTATATTTGATCTCAGATTAAAATTTACATAAATTAATTCCGATTTCTCATATTAATGTTAGACTATATTTATAAAATGTACAATAAACTTGAGCACAATAAACATTTCTATAATCTCGTATATTGAATAATTCCCTATCTTTTAAAATTGCATGTGGACAGTAGAAAAGTTTAGCTGCCATGGTCATTGTGTAATTCAAGACAAAAATTTGGTGAATTGAAAGATAACCTTTTCCAGGACACCTGAGCCTTGCAAGGTATTTAATTTTGAAAATTCATTTATAGCTGGTACTTTCAGTGTATTTTTCAGTATCAAGTGCATGTATTTCAGGATTATATTTTTTTTTTCACTATGATTATATACGTTGTTCTCGACATTTATTTTTATCCCTTGTCATTAAAAATATCATCAGTTCAATATACTTTTCAACAATTTCTTTACTAAGCACACAGATACAAAAGTAAAAATTGCCATCTTGCGTGTTGTGAACTATTTGAATCTGTTAATGATTCCACTGTCCATACACAATGTTTTAAATACAGGCAGCTAGATATAAATTATGCATTCCTGGAGGATGATTTTAGGTTACTAGGAAGCTGAACATCTGTTATGTAGGTGAGCAGAATGGCAGCTAATCTCATATTGTCAGAAAGGCGGTGTGTTTATTCCCAAACTTTTTGTTTGATGCTTGGCTGTGCCTCAGTGTGGATGATGCAAATGACATCTTTTGAGAAGTAAGTGCACACAAGTATTTGAAACATGGGCACGTCTGATTTAAAACCTTTTGCCACAAGTTGATCATGCCAGCTGTTGGGAAGTGCTCACCAGTAACCATATGCTGCAATCAAGATAAGCAATTACTGTATGTCAGATATGCTTTAAAATGAACAGAAAAGCTTCTGTTTTTAAGGTAGAACTCTTCTGGAAAAGTACAGTTCCACTCACTCTGTCTACACACCAGCTATTAGAGGGCATTGTTACTAATAAATAGCAGCAGCACTACTTTGCAGTAATACTTAGTTTGTGAGAGATCACTGGGCCAAATAACAAAGTCATTGCGTACCCTTGGGTTACAATTCCATGTCTCTGCAGGAATAACTTACCCCAGCAAGAACTGGATGGGGCTGTGTTTGTGTTATTATTATTTCCGCTTCACAATTGTTCTAATTGTGACTGAGATCTCAGCCATTTGTTAACAATTTGGTTTTTTGTCAGAGGTGTGGCAGTGAGTGTGAGTTGTTCTGGAAAAAAACAGTTGGAACAAATTACTTTGATTGCGCTATAGAATTAATCAAGATGCCAATAAAAACAAGAGTCCAGATACCGACTGTGCTCCTACAACAGTGGGAGGCAGGACCAGAGTGACTTTGTGGAAGTTTTCTCCATGTTATTCTATGAAGTTGGTGAGATCTGTGTGTTTCATGGTGTTGCTCCACCAGCCTCCAGTAAAATGAAGCACAGACTTGCTGAACAGTTGATTCCTGCTTTTTGTGAGCCTCCAATATCCTTCACCTTTACATGAGTTTTAGGTTCCCTCTCTCACTTTCCTAACAGTAGTGCACTTCTGATAGATAAAATGAAATGTCTTAGTGCAGAAGGAAGAAACTGTACACAAATGAAATGCAACTGAAAAGAAAATTAGTCTCAAGGGTGCACGCTTTTAGTCAGTCCTCACCTGGATCTTTCTTCCTTCTAATGCAGAATGTAAATCAGCTTCACGATAATGTTCTGAAGGCCTTGAGCAGCCACTTGCAGGTGAGAAAATATGAGGAAAGTAATATTCTGCTTGCTTTTAATAAGGAACATAGGATTTGGTATTGTAATGTGGGATGTTCTGTATTGTAGAGGATATCTAGAAACCTTCCCAGTAGGGTAATTTTTGCAACAATAGCTTCCAACAAACGGTAGAGACTCCATGAAAAAATTGTTTCTGTAAATATTGTAGTATGGCCAATACAGAGATTTAAGAACCACTGCTTGGTTGAGTGCCATTGCTCACAATTGATGGTGAAAGTGGCTATTCTTATCCTCCAACCATGTGCGTATCTCCCTTAAGCTAAAGGAGAACGTCCTCTAGTTAATATGCAAAAACAGGCATGCTGTGGAGTTGCCCTTAATGTGTCTCGTGCAAGGCCATGGGTCTTGAGGAGGATCAATGCAGTACTTATAAGCTACCTGCAAAGAGCTGACTGACAATATGATATAGTTTCAGCTACTATATTACATTCAGGAGATGTATAGAAGGTGTTCTTCTTTGTGTGTGTGTGTGTGTGTGTGCTGAAAGACATGTACAAAATTACCTTGAATGGAATAGTAAATACTTAAGAGACCTTTGGTCCATGAGGAAGACTGCGAAATCTCATGTCGTTTTATTTTCAAGAGTGGTGAATATTCCCCCCTGCAATAACTGTTCTTCGCACTTGGTGTATGGCAATTTGGGGACTTCTTTAATAAACAGCTCACAAAGCTGTTGAATTTTGTATTTTGCATTCATAGCATTTCTTCTTTAATTTTGAGATAATCACCTTAGATATTCAAATGGATTAGGGAGGTAACAATTGCTTTTCATACAATCAAATCCTTGGAATGGGTGTTTTTACTGGCAGGGATTGTTTGGGGTCTGTGATCAGTCAGCAATGCCTGGATTTGTTGTATTTTGATGAAAAGGAACTGGATTACAAAGCAGTTTGCCATTGCCTTGGAGAAGGCTGAGAACATCTGGGTGCTGGACTCTTCAGAAAACATGGCTATTCTGCTGCGACTCTGAAACAGGAGGTGCGCTATGCTGAAAACCTAGCCCCCTATATAGATGCTATGAACACCTAGAAATCAGTGCCAAAAAAGTCCCCAGAATGGAGAGACATTCTAACCACAACATACTGGACGCCAGCCACGATCAAATAATGTACTTTTGAACTGTTATGTGCAGTCCTGTGCTACTGCATCCGATTACATTTTATTTTGAGGCTTCAGATAAGCAATTGCAGAACAGTTTAGAATGAGAAGCTAAAAATGCTTGTATCAGGGATATCTCAGAAATTTTTTTAGTTACAGAAGAAATTCCTCTCCCACCCTTCTGAAATGTGATCATTACAATAACATATATTGCAAAAGAAAGCATCTGTATCAACACCTCTGAACATAAATGAACGGAAATACTGACTTTGCCTATTATTATTGTAAAGGTTGTTAGTACCGCTAATAAAATGTTTCTTAAGCTCCACAGCTAGATGGGTTTCCTGTGGAATTGTCTAAACCCTTCCAATGCTAACTGTTTTCAATATTAAGAAAAGTATTTGCAGAACTGCTGTACCAGAGTAAGGCCACCTTTCCCGGGAAATACAGCTCCAGTTACAGTTGTATTGAAAAAAGGCCAAAGAGGCCAGAGCAGAGCACTTACAGACACATTTCCTTGTCGCATGTGGAATGCTAAATTATTGCTGACGTGCAGCACTTGTGTTTAGAATTGAATTTGCAATGGGAAGCTTACTGCAGCAGGACCGAAAGGATGCCAGCAAAAGTGCATGAGGCAGACTCCTACACGCTTTTGCCACTCAGAACCTTTCTGCCCCACATACACAGAGCACTTTTTTGCTCTTGGGTTCTTGTCTCTTTTCCAAAGCCCACAGGCTGCCTCGCCCTTCATCTTCCTGAATTCTTTACCATTTTCTGGCAGCCATCTGCTGTGTCTCAGTCGGAAATGTCTGCTCCTCTGTCTTAATTTAAAAAAACCCAACATTTTCTTCCCGTTCTTTTGGAGAGGAGTGCACATTATAGACTGTTGCTCACAGCGAACTGTATCTTTGTCTCAATAGATGTAACAGTGTGTGCAGAGAGAAAACAGGCAGATGCAAGATCAGCTTGCAGAGTAAAAAGTGGATGAGCCTCCAAACAATCTTGTATTCAAATCCAAATTGATTGCTGAACTTTCAGCTCAATGTTAATTTCCCTTGATGCCGTATTTTAAAATAAATATGCAGGGTTTTTTTTCATTACTATTATCCAGCCGTCTATTACTGCTGTTGCTGTGATGTTCCAAGCAGCCATGCGGTGTGTATGTGAGAGGTCTAATATCTGCAGATTGGTTACAATAACAATCTCTCTGGTCCCTCAGTTTAAACAATTTAAAATGTCATGTCAGGAATGAAAAAATATTAATCAGTGTATGGCTAAAAGGAGTTCCTAGGAAGAAGACTGAAACTGTGGATTCAGAAGCCTGTTGAATGAGATGGGTATGGTGCTGAGAAGGAGATAACCCTTGCCTTGAAATCCCATGTCCCATCAATCCATGATGGGAGAGATCCTGTAGTATCTGGGTACGGGTCCATGGAGCTCAACTTCTCTTTTGTTTTGAAGAGAAACACCATGTAAAATGCAGGAGCATTGGTACAGAAGGTGGTAATACTTGGGTATTTTGGGATAACTTAAATATAAACCAAAGCAAAATAGTTTCATTTCATTGTGACACAAGTTGCAGTTTGTCTAAACAGCAGTTAATGATTATAACAGCAGGGACCAACTTTTTTCTTTTGTAACTAGACCTATTAGAGTGAAGCCATGCACACGGTTGACCTTGAAACAACAATCAGTACTTTTTTTTTGCTTTTCTCAGTGTATAAGTATTTAGCATACGACGTGTATGTTTTCCCTTTTTCATTTCTTGCATCATTTAAAATCCTGTTTGATCAACAACTAACATGAAGTAATATCTAAGGATTGAATGCAGATGTTTAATGTAAGTTGGATGTTCTTCCACTGTTCTGATGTACCAAATTACCAAACCTTGTAATGGTGAACAAATGTTTATCCAAGTGCAATGCAGACTTAGTATGGTGATGTTAGATTATGTTCTGCGGTAATGATTACATGGTCCATTGAGATTTGGGTTCTATTCTTGATTTTTCAGCTGACCTGCTGTATGAAAGTAGGCAAGTTATACCCTTACTCCCTGACACTGATTTTCTTACCATGTTTGTCATGTCTTGTTTATGTAAACAGTAAGTTGTTTACACAATAGTGAGTCATTTACTGTATTTAATAGGATTTAGCATAATATGATCTGGTTTTGTTTGAATCTGCTTTGCATTACAGTGATTCAACTAATTACTTATAATCATGTCTCTTAATTCACTGAAATCACCAGTGGCACATTTTCTTTAGGGAATCTGTACATTAATCCTCTCTTACACTGATATTCTTGTAATGATATTAAAGTTCTAAGAGGTTGAAATGCAAAATTCAGATCTAGTAATTTAATGGCCTCAGAGAGCTTTGAGTGCTATTTGGTTTAGGCCTTAGTAAAGGTCAGAGGAATGGGAATATCAGTTTATGTAGTAACACTGGTCACCAGTAGCTCAGGTTGCACTTCAGTCCTCCCTTCAGTTTGAGGGCAGAATTTTTAAGATCGCGCCAGGCATTGCCCACCCTTCAGTCTCCATCAGATTTGCATTTTGTCTTGAAGATCATTTCCCTTTCCCTCTCCTGTGGCAATGTCCAACTAAAAATAGGATAATTTGAGGTTCATGAGAAGCTTGAAGTTTGCACTGTATCATAGCAATGCCTGTGCTAAAATTGCATTTAAAAGATGAAGCGAGGTGGAACACCATCAGTAAGCACGACGAGTGTAACATTGGAATAAGGAAATTTCTAAACAAACTTGGAAAAGAATCAAGCAAATCTTTGTCTTAGTAGTCTTGGAAAAGATAGAATTTTAGAAATACTTAGTCTGGTCATAAGGAGCATTTGCTTTTCTCTCTTCTCTCATGGAACATGGCAGCTACTAGCTGTGACACAATGCCAATTGGAGGAAGAAATACTGTAGAAGTCTTGAATACACTAAAACCCAGCTGTTTTTCCCTTGTCTCTCAAAACCAGAATTCCTCATATTTTTGACACATGTATATCCAGCAGCAAATAAACTCTAAGTAACGACTTAGAGTGAGGAAATGAAGAAGTCATGGAGATAGTATTTGCAGCTCTCTAGGAAGAGATTCTTTTTCCATGTGGACAAAGCCAGATTTGTGTATGGTTTGTGCTACAGCTACGTTTCCACTTTTGCTTTTCATGTATTGTACTTTATAATCAGCATCATTTATAATCAAAATTATTTCTTGTTAAGACAATGTGTCAGGAATCTAAAACTATTCAGAGACTACCTGTAGGGTGGCTCTCGGTTTAAGAAAAGAATTGCTACTAGTGGTAGTGCCTGAATGGTCTGTAAGATCCCTGAACTGCAAGACACTAGGGAGAAGTTTTTTGAAAGCTTGTGCTTTTGATTAAATTCTGTGAAATAATATAGAGTTTGGGCTTTACCATTATGATGGTTGGACTTGATGATCCTAAGGGTCTTTTCCAACCTGAGTGATTCTAAGATTATTAGAAAATGGCTATAATACCGAAAACTAACAAGATCCTACATACATTTTAGCACTCTATATGTATATGAGAAGTCCCATAATTACCATCATACTAAATTATTAATTTAACTCCTTCCAGTGACATGATAAAAATGACATATCTGTAGAATATTTCAAGTGTATGTTCTAAGGGAAGATACAATTCAGAAGAATATTTAGCTCTTGTTAAAATATTTACCTGGAGTCACCCTTAGAACCAGAGGAGTTGATGTCTGTTTGTTAGTTTGCACATCTGTATTTGTGAGTACACAACTGCAGTGAAGGCAGGTTTTACAAAAGGAAGGTAGAGAGATTAAAAACTGATTAGTTTTAAGAATCCTCCCCAGTATTGCGCACATTGGTACATGCATATTCTACAGAACATGTACTTCTTGCAAAACCTGCCAGGCACAGGATGAAATCCCTCTTATGAGGACAGCTGGAGAGTTATGCAACTTCAGGAGGATTATGCAGATGTGTATATGCAGTGAAGTTGCCTGATGGATTACGAGCCTGTGTAGGTTTGTTTTAAAAACAACTTAATTCTCTTCTGTAGTGAATGGAATGTTTCCAGAGAGGGCCAGAAGCCTGGAGTCTACAGAACTGATAGAGTCTGACTGATGCACAGGCCTATTCTGGTGTATTCAGTCTGACCAGCAATGAGAGACCAACCATGTTTAGGCAGGAAATGTGTTACTCTGCCCTCTATTTAATGGAAGTTGTATTCTCAGTCTCTACAGAACTTGCCCAAAGCTCAGTGTAGAGAGATTATTTGTAATTTAGTCCTGTTTAAATCCTTTTGTAATATGCCATCTAATGATGATGGATATTTTACACAGTTTTATTAAACTGTAAAACATTAAGTAGACATGTTCTATCACGAATTGCATCAGTTGTAATTAAGAGGCAGATGTCATTTTACCTACTGTTTCATTGTAAGAGTTTGAACATCTTGGTACTCAGGCAGTGCCCTAGCAGAACTGTGTGCAACAATCATCTTCAGCATTTGTAAACAGGAATGCTAGAAGCAAATATGCAAAGTGAAAGGCGCAGCTATTTCTGGTGGCTGATGGCTCTGTCCACTCAACCAAAACATGCCTTCTAGCTGGAGAAAGCTGCAGGGAATCCTGCGGGTCTGCCATGCTGTTTTCAGAAGTGCTTTGGAGAAATGAACAGGCCTCGCACTTCTGAACGTAGGCAGATCAGAAATTAGAGTTGTTGCTGCTTTTAAAGTATCCGTCTTTGACATAGTCAAGACACATGGACCATTTTTGAAGTTCAGTAGTTCATGTATAGCACTGCCTAAAGAAGACAGAACTGAGAAGTTATTATAGGTGGAAAAGATTGTCAGGGAATGCAAAACATTTGCACTTTGATCATCGATACAGTATCCCTTATGTAGTATCACATCATTACTGTGAGCATGAAAACAGATCGATAAAATACCGCACTGCAGTTGGTTAACTATTTTGAAACTCAAGCAGTCCCAAACCCCCCAAGTTACACACATGATGGCTGAGGAAATAAACCGTAGGGTATCACGTTTAGTAGATATACTTCATGTTTTTCACCTGCTTCTGTGTTTAGGGTTTCTTTGGTGTCCGACTATGAAATGCACTTTAAATAATTGTCAAAAACTACATGTTAGAGGCTGGGACACTATAAGCACAGGAGGCTGAAATAATTCAAAAACGTGTTGCCAGTAGGTGATTCTGATTGTATTAACATCCATTTCATATGAGGGTCACAGCTCTGAGTTCAGTGAATTTACTCTTGATTTATATGTCTATAAAGGACAGGAACAATCATAAGATACTCCCTGTGATACTCTGAAATCAATACAAAGAACCAAAGAACAAGGAAGGCTGCTAACAAGCTTTCAGGTCATGGACTGAGCACTGCAGTCTACTTGTCAGCCATTGGTTGAAAGTGGAGCAAAAACCAGCTATAAATTTGCTAAACATTAGATATCTGTTTGAAAGTGATTTTATTACATTTGTGAAATGAAGAAGGTCATTAGAAACATCCAGATTTTCCCTTTGTTGCCCTGGGGCACTGAAATGCCTAACGCATGATTTGCATTTGCTGCACCAAGCCAGCTTTCCAAAGCCAATTCCAGCTTTAAATTTTCAGGTGAAAGTTGTTTCTTTTTATGCTTTCTGAATGTGTTTCCTTAAATTTCCCTTTCTGTGAGCTTGCTTTATTATTTCCACTAAACTGGACTTCCTTAAGCTGCAACAAATTTTTGTATAACCCAGGTTTGATTTGTTTATAAGGCTAACATACAGTGTTCCTACCCAAGTTAGAGCTCTTCATATTACAGACTAGACCCTAACATGTCATTTGAAGAATAAGCTGAAGAACGGCCAGAAACATTCGGTTGTTTTACTATGTGTAACAGGCCTGGGCTTACTAGAGATTTTCCATGCTCTTTTCCTTTGATGCTAGTGTGACACAATTTATAGTGCACTCTAGGAGTGCCAGCTCACACTCAAGTTCTGTTCTGGGGTTAAAAAGAAGGCAGGGATGGGATTCAATTTCTGCACTGCAAAGGTGAATAGGAATTATTCTAGTCCTAGTCCTTGTCTTGAGTTTTTCTTAGTGAGAAATGATGCAAGAGGCTTGCTTTCAAATATTCCTAAAGAATTCCTGCCCTCGTTCCTTCATCTGAAAGAGTGAAGGATTAGGTAGAGCAATGTCGCATAATCTGGCAGGCTTGGAGACTGGAGCTAAAGGAAATCCACAATTCACAAGTTCAACAAAAATCTCATTTTGTAAGGTGGAAAAGGCACATTCCCAAAAGTTCTGCATCTCCTGGCTGCCTGAGAAGTGTTTTCCTCTATCTTTTAGGCACTGTGATTGTGACCTTCCCCCTGAGTTGGCAGTTCTCACTGAGTCAAATTCCATGAACCTTCTGAGCTTGTTTGACTTGAGGCTGCAGATATTCCGTGCTGGACAGGATCCCAGTAATCTGCTGTGCTTTTCCTTCTGTGTTACTTATATACTTTAACGGCAGCTACAGAAATTATATCATTTCTGTGACTGATGAAAAACCTCTTAAAATATAGGATGTGGGATAGTAGTAAATTTTCCTTAACCTAATTTGTAGGGACTTCTCTGATCAAGTGTGGTGCTAGCATATGAACTCAGTATTTCTGCCACTGCTTAAAGCTTAAATTCTTCTCTGAAAATGCAATTATTTACGGTTTTCTCCCTTTCAGCTTTATGGCTCCCAGAAAGCATGATTAAGGGGAAAAAAAAAAAAGGCTAAGTCGCAAATGCACGGCATCTCTTGAGGTGGTAGTGTAGGCGGTGAGAAGGAAGAAGGGAAATAGCTTGAGACTTCTGTTGTTAAAGGAAATAATTATTCAGATAAATTGTTTGTAAATGTAAAGAATAAATATTATTTGAAAAGTGTGTCTACAAGTAATAGATAAGGATTGCAGGGATGACTTTTTGAAAGATCATACCACCTGTCAGGATTTGGGGATGGAAATCCTTATTTTTCTACTTGTTTCACTCAACTGCTGCATTGAACTTTGTACTTGGGCAGGTCACTTTCTTCACTGTCTTACTAACTTAATAGACCTCAGTCTCCACTGGGCCTTCTAGGCATTACTTCAATACAAATATACAAATAATGAGTCTGAGGCTGGAAAATCTCCCGGTCTATTTTAAAATGGGTATTTGTTTTTAGTGAAGATATAAATTACTAAGATGTCCAATTATCAGAGCTGCAGCTGTGAAACAGGCTACTGGGAAGTAGAACGTGCTTTATTTGAAGAGAGAATTGAATCTGAAGATCTTGGTAAGTCTTAATTTAAAAAATTTCCCATGTTTCTTAACTCCTCTGTTTTCCGGAAGAACCTGCCTTTTGTCTGTACTCAATTAGATTTATAAATAAATATTTCAGAGGCATTTTCTAGTAGTTTCAAAGAATACTTTTGCTTTATTTCTTAATATAGATTATTTATGTGTATCCTTACTCACTAAAACAATGCCTAGACTGAACAACCGATTAATGTTGTCAGCAGTGGGTGAATAAGTAAAAATTAGTGGTGTGGTTTTTCTGGAGGGTGAAGAAATCTGCATGGCTGAAATGCTTCTGAGACGCTTTCTTTCTAGCAGAACAATTTTTAAGTATGGCTGGTTGAAACTGCTCCATCAAAATTGTTTCTCAATAATAAATTAGTATGTTGACTAGAAACATGTTTTTCCTCCAGAAATGTTTCTTCTGGAAGATGTTGATTCTTCTCTTTTTAAAAAGTCACGGCACACAAAGCCAAAATATTTCGGCCAAACTTGCAAAGTGTTTTTCAGAGAAAATGATGTACAGCTAGATTTGCACTGGGGGAAAAAAACCCCAAAGCCTTGACTGGGGCCCAGTTGCCCTAAGCTTCCTTTATAGGTAAAGTGACAGTAAAAATAGTGTCCCAGGAGGTGACAAATTTTAGAGCCATCTAACTTTTGTTCTCTCTCCCAGATCTTGCACAAATCTGAACTTGGTGACTCGCCCAAATTTGTAGCATAATAAGATGCTAAATAAGGTCTGTCTTTCTGTAAGGACTGCAGCATGTTGATAGGCAGGATAGGAATGCTTTATCACCACTGCCTGTGCATTAGATGCTTCTGAGATTTCAGACCTAGAAGAGTTATTTTGGCACCAAACTGACATGAACAATATGAAGAAGGGTAGAACAGCATTGAAAAAGTGTTTGGTTCGTTCAGTGACTCTATTTTCTCCCATCAAAATAGATATCTCATAAACTGGAAAGGAACTGGTTAGTAACAAATGAGAGTTCTTCAAGAGGGAAATCAAATGTCCCAGGACTAATTAGTTGAAATTAAGATCATTCAAATATTTATATAGGGAAGGCAAGTATTCCGGGAACATGCTGGAATAAATCACATGGCTGGAATATTAATAGCGAGGCAATAAATCTGCATAGAAGGAATCAAGGTGAAAATGTAGGGGAGGGATTGTACTATTTATCAAAAGACAATTATACGAGCAGCTAAATACAGATGGTTAGTGAAAGAAGTGGTAACAATAAAATTTTATGTGCTATGCTAACAGAGAAAATGTAAAGGGGAATTAAAATGGAACATTTACTGTGGGCCACAAAGTCAAGACAAAAGTGGCTGAACCAAATACAGAAGAAGGTGAAGGAAACTTGGATCCATCCCCACTGTTCTGTTACTTCCTTCCCTCAGTGCAAACTCGCGTGTGCATACAGTTCAGCTGCAAGCCTGTGGTCAGGTAGGAGCTTTGGGCCTGCGCAGAAGGAATTTGAACCTGTGCTATCAATGATCCAAGAAGGTGTCCACAGCTGGTCCCTGCGTGGCCAGCATCCGGCAGATCAATCTCTTGGCCTGTGCAGTTTGCAGGCAGCCTGATCGTATAGCCCAGGCTGCAGGTATCCTACCTGGGTAGCACTGATACACGGAGCGAGGTTGGGAAGAATGCCGGCTGCTCCATTCCGTCTGGGAAGACTGTGCACTTGAATCTTAGACAGCTGAAGTGAAAGTTAAGTCCTGTAGTCCAACAGTGACAGGCTTCAAAACTACTGTATAACTGCTTCAGTTTTTGTCAATAAAGTTCCTTAAGTCCCTGAAGTTCTGGGGCATGTCCTGTGCTGCGCCTGTCTCAGCAGAATCACACAAGTCTTCTGAGGACCGGTCTGCCTGGGTAGTCTGAACGTGTCTGATAAGGGCCAAGGAGTTTGTTCTCAGAAATCTCAGGATGAGCAGGCAGAGGAGATGCCTCCCTTTTATACAGGCAACCAGTAGCTCTCCTGTTGTAGGCAGGATTTTATTAGTTACCAATTAAAGATGTACATATTTTTTGTAATATTACCTCATTTGTTACTCCAGGAATTAAAGTGACCAGCCTGGGCATTACTGCTTTCATTTAGTTTCTTGTCACTTTAATTTTCTTAGAATATTTCTTTGGCACTTTATTTCTTAATTAAAGAGCGGAACTGAAATTGTTAAAAAGAGCTTGATAATTTGGTAATTTATTAATTGTTACATTGGTCTGGTTTTTGTGTGATGGATTGTTTCATTACTGTACTCAGGTGTATTGGGTTTGCATGGCAAGGTTTTGGTAGTGTGGGGGCTACAGGGGTGGCCTCTGTGAGAGGCTGCTAGAAGCTTCCCCCATGTCTGATAGAGCCAATGTCAGCTGGCTTCGAGATGGACCCACTGCTGGCCAAAGCCGAGCAAATCAGCAATGGTGGTAGTGCCTCTGGGATAACATATTTAAGGGGGAAAAAACTGTGCAACAGAAACTGCAGCTGAAGAAGGGAGTGAGAATATGTGAGAGCAATAACTCTGCAGACACCAAGGTCAGTGAAGAAGGAGGTGCTCCAGGCGCCAGAGCAGAGATTCCCCTGCAGCCCATGGAGGTCCCCAGTGGAGCACGTATCCACCTGCAGCTCGTGAAGGACCTCACACCAGAACAGATGGATGCCTGAAGGAGGCTGTGACCTCGTGGGAAGCCTGCGCTGCAGTAGACTCCTGGCAGGACCTGTGGACCCACGGAGAGAGGAGCCCATGCTGGAGCAGGTTTGCTGACAGGAATTGTGACCCTGTGGGGGAGCCACACTGGAGCAGTCTGTTCCTGAAGGACTGCACCCTGTGGAAGGAACACATGCTGGGGCAGTTTGTGAAGAACTGCAGCCCATGGGAAGGACTCATGTTGGAGAAGTTTATGGAGGACTGTCTCCCGTGGGAGGGACTCCATCCTGGAGCAGAGGAAGAGTGTGAGGAGGAAGGGGTAGCAGAGACAACGTGTGATGAACTGACTGCAACCCCCATCCCCTGCACCACTGGGGAAGGAGGCAGAGAAAATCAGGAGCGAAGCTGAGCCCAGGAAGAAGGGAGGGGCTTCAAAATTAGCATTAAATACATGCGTTTTTTCTAGGTAGTAAGTAATACTGCCATGTAATGGCAAAAGGGTTCAAACAATACAGAGCCTGGAAATGTCAACTGTGGAGGAAATTAACTGTCATGCTATTTTAATTTTTCTTCTTTTTTCTTAAACTTTATAATGTTGCATAGCCAGAAAGTATGCATACCAGTGAAGGGTGAAAGCAAAGACAATGATCTGCATAAGGAACATAATGCAGGCAACATACAGTCTTTTTGCAGAAAAGTATTGTGTTCCTGATAAGAAGGTCAGAAATAAGGACTCTCCTTTCTGGGGAGCCTCTCACGTAAGAGCTTGGACCGCTTTGGATCATGAGGGCTGTAAGCAGACTGTAGTTACCTGCTCAGGTGATGGCATACCTTTTGGAGAAGGCACAGTGCTGCAGTCCAGCATCTCCCCTCGCAGCCCAACTGACATAGGGAAAAGATTGATTTTCCCTTGAAAACAGCAAGAGATCTTAGGAGTCTCAGATACAAGTTTTCTCGTTGCAATGTGCAGTTATATGTATTTTGAACACTTTCATAGCACTAGCTGGTGATTTAAGCTTAGGATCTTTTCATTTTACTAAGCAAAATTAAATGTTGAGAGCACATCTCCACAGGGAAGGTCTGACTGCAGTTTACACAGATGTACCCTAGCTAGAACAGGAACTGATAGCACAAACTTGGAGCGGACAGGAAGATCTGAGAATCCAAGCAAATACTCAGGCAGTCTGTGCTGAACTCCATATTGGCTCGGTTACAGTGCTGTTCATAACTCAGCTAGCTTCTTTAAAGCTACTTTAGGTATTTCAGCATAAGCTGCTAGAACACCTTTTCTTCAGGCTGGGTATTCGTTCAGGACACAGAGCATAATCTTCTCCATTCTGTATGTCCATCTCCAGCAAAGGCAAACATCTGTGTGATTGTAGTCATGTTTGGCAGCAGCATAGGCATACCCTCCGATCAAACTACCAGAGCACAGTTGCAGTATCAAGTCCTCCTCCCTTCATTCCAGTAAAATAAACATAACCTGACTTCATTCACACCAATTAATTTAGAGGTTTGTGGACTATGAGTAATGCAGCAGTACATACATTCCACCGTGAGTTTTTCTAGTTCATTCTAAAAAAAAACTTGAAGCATCCTTCTGGAGACACCCATAGCAAGGCCCTACCACAGAAAACGAGGCAGTGACCTTGGCTGCCTGTATCAGGAACCCTGGGCAAATAGTTTAGGAAATGGGGAAGAACTAGTTTTGAGGAGGGTATTGCCCTGAATTTCTCTGCTATAGTGATGTAAGGGCAGGGATGTAAGAACTTCTCTTCTTGAATTTCACTCATTCAGGCTCTGTGGTGGTTGGCATGCTTTGGACCACCTCCTCAGGGTCAAACATGGATCCATTTTTTCTCTGGAAGGATAACGGGCCCTTTGCTGCACCATGTGGCACATCCTCAGTTGGTCTAAATTGGCATCATGAATATATTGCAGAAAATCTTGGCTCTGTTGAAGTCAATGGCAAAACTCTCACTGACTTCAGTGGGGGATCAGGATTTATTCCAGCGAGTTCAGTGGAAGCACAGTTTTTACCAACTGCAGATCTGGCTCCATTCATTGTTTGACACTTGTTCTCAGTTTGGTTTTGTTCAAGAGAAAATTTTAAAGAAGGTCGTAAGACAGCTCCACCAACCCCTGGGGCCCATGGAGCTTTTGGGTCTTGGCCCCAGGTGATAATAACATGTGCACATAGAACTTGGTTTCTGCATAGAAATAAACTTCTACATGAAGGCAGTTGCTGATTCTTTTTGTCTATATCATTATTCTGCAGTACAGCTGTTATCCATATTAAAGCATATTTTCTAACCTCCAAATTTTTCAAGAATAAAAATCCATCTTAATTAGTAGAACTATTGGCTGGGTTGTTTTGTATTTCTATAATATACTCTGTCTCATTTTTTGCTGGATGCCTCATATACAAATAAGAACTTTGATTTCAAATATAGGGCCAACCCCTCTCCCTTTCAAGTTTATGAGCAGAAGTTATTTCAATTTGAGCAGGATGGGACGGATGGAACATAAAAAAGCCACATCATCAGCTTAAAATACAAGTCCAATAAAAATGAAGTTGGAACTTTACCAGCTGTGTACTGATGAAAGTATATGAGATTTTAAGTAAGAGAAGCTGCTCAATATGGACTCACAAACAAAACAAAAAATGAGCCAACAGAAAAACAAACCAAAAGGACGAACTGGGAGAAGGCCCGTGCAGACAGCCATCCCAAGCAGAGGTCATGTAAAAAGATAAGTAAAGGGATGTCTGAATGTAATGTACAAATTGATCTACTCCATTATTCAGAATAATCTTTCCCTTTTTATCCTTAGCCTAAAAAAATGGGAAAACCAAACCAGAACAACAAACGAAGCAAGCAGAGAATCATGTACTGCCATAACTGATCAGGCCTGGGGTCTGCGAAACCTAGTCACTGGCATTCAGCAGTACTAGTTAGCTGGTATTTTTCTTCTATACCCTTCACATGTGTCCATAATATAGGGGTGGAAGATAATAATTGGGCCCATAGTCATACAGGAGCAAGAATAGTTAAGGATACCCAGGAAAATTCCTTGGCAGAAGACCAGCTTCCTGCAGGAAGCCATTGCATGCAAATTTCCAGAGGGGCATAATACATGCAGATATGGTGCGAGCTGGTCTGCGGTAGGTCAGGCCGTGGACTAGTGAGGACAGCGAGAGCGCGGGAAGGGCTCACTGGATTCTCCAAGGTTAAAGAGTAAAGTGGTGAAAACACCAAATGATCCCGATAATGTAACAGCTGAGTAAATATATACGTTATCTGTAAGGAATAAGCAGTATGGCATTTATCCTGGCCATATGGAAACAAATATAACTTGTTTTTTTCCATAAAGGCCACTCTCGATTATTTAATTATTTTAAAAAATCTTCTTCTATATCGTATTTATAGTTTTCCTGAATGCTTTCAGGGTCTATCTCTCTATTTGCAGATATTTAATATGAGATGGCTTTGCAGCAAGTAACTTAAGTCTTACTAGCAAATAATCCAAACAATTTTTCCTGTGAAATGGCTGCTTAAGAGTAATTTGTTCGATCAGATGAGGATCTCTGATCACGGTTTGCCTGTTTTGGTGGCACTTTTTCCATTTGGGTCCTTGCTTTCAACGGGAACCCAAGGCTCCAACGCAACTCATGCCGAGGTGCCTTAAGTTTGCAGAGTCTGGCTCTGGTTTTCTCTGACCGCCGGTTTCCACGTGAATTCCCCGGCTGGAGCCCGCGGGCCACGATTGCGGGGCACTGCCCCAGCGCCCCGCGGGGCTCCGAGCCCGGCGGGGGTGTGTGTGTGTGTGGGCGTGCGAGTGTGTTTCTTTTTGCTGCAAACCGCTTTTGGCCAACTCCCACCCCCGCTCCCAGGGCCCGTCCCGGCGCGCCCCCGGCAGCGGGGGGGTCCCGGCCGGGGAAGCCCGGCGGCGGGGCCGGCGGGGCGCTCGGGCC